>CM031380.1:30561001-30943031 GCA_018290095.1 Polypedilum vanderplanki | reverse complement strand
ATTAAATTCATGTCATTTTTCACTTACATTTCTCGCCAATCAAATTTTCTATCCGACTCATGTTCTGTTGCATTTTCGAGTGCACGATAAAAAATCATGCAATGCTTTCCTTGAATCTTCTCAACTTTTGTAACATTTGATTCATGTCTAAATTTCACACATTGATCAAAATGTCCAAAATCATTGACATTCCCGAAACAATTCCATGATTGTGTCCACGCATCAAACACTAAAAATTATCATACTTTATTACCTGATGTAAAAAATTTGCTGTATTTTGCACAAACTTACATTCAATTGCCCACTTTTCATGTTTTGATAAAGCTTTGATCGAAATATTCAAGTTGTGCATCACATTTTGCATCATCATTGCCGTGCTTGCAACAAAATTGAAAATTAAAGTGACCAAAATCAATAATCGTACAATTGTCATGCTCTCAACAGGTTACAAAATCAAACTAAAATCATTTATTACTTACTACTGAATATGTATTGAGGTAATTTTTCTTTATTGGTTTTATCTGACAACTGATTGATTGTATGATATATTTGTACGCACGTTCACGAGACGAATTTTGAGTGTTTATTTTTAAAGTGTGAGTAAAGAAAAAGTTTTTTTTTTGAGTTTATCTCGTCTAGGGAGAGCAAAATTTGTGTTTATATTTCATGAAAAGTTTTCAATGTTTTCTATATTCCCGCAACAGACCATAAATTTGAATTTACGTCATAAAGTTCATATTTTGAGGGTTGATGTCCAGTATGTTAAAGCTAGCAATGGTTAGAAATTGCAATTTTTAAATATTTATTTTTGTTATACAAAAAGTTAATCAACTTTTTTTGACCTTTTTAAAGCTTTCTACTGTCTGCTAAGAGAAATTAAAAACGTATTAAAACAATATGAATATAAAAACTTAGAACTTTTTATAAGAAAAAAAGAACGAAACGAGAAAGAAGGTTTAAATATGCATCAACTGTGACCAACAGTTGAATATAAAAACTTTTGCCTTTTCTTAGCTTATTACACTTGACCATCTTCTTTCTTTATCCTTGTGGTTTTATGCAAAAAAAAAGAGTTGTTGTTTTGCTATTAATTAAAGCTACTTAGTCTTCTTAAAGGATTTTATAAGTTTCTCTCTTGAATATTAAAATATTTTTATAGCGCTTGTAAAGGTACAAAAAGTTTACTGCTCTCGTCTCTCCTTAAGGCTTCACAACTAGATATAAAGATCTACATTTCCATTCATTCTGCTTGCAGGATTGATGTCATGACATTACTTTTCGCTTTACGAGTAAAACTTTTAAAAAAACATTTTCCACTTCGTTTGGCTAAAGATGAAAGAACAATTGAAAGCACACAAGAGGAGGGATGAGAAAATGTAGAAAAAGAAGCAACTTCAACAGCAGCAGGTTAATTTACTGTGAAATGTTATTTCAAATTTACATATTTTCCATACATTCATTCTCTATTTCACTATGTGTGTGTTGGAAAATTGCAAAAAAAATTTTTCTTTAACATTTCCTATATAACGAATGATGATGTTTCAGCTGTATTTTGTAACTATTGAATGAACAAATGATATTTGATTGATTTATAAAAGGATTGTTTTTTAAATCGTTTAAAATATTCATTGAACAGACGATATAAACTCAATAAACGAGCTTATATTAAGAGGGAAAAAGTTGATTGACATTTTTCTTTTATTGCTCCCTTGAAATTTAATATTCGCTCATTAATAAATTACATTAAATGAGCTGTAAATGTTTCATATTTCAAATTATTATAATTTTAATGTATTAATCCATTATCGAGATAAATTTCATTTTCATTCGAAATAATTTACAAAATATTTGTCTGGTTATAATTTGCTTTTCCTAAAATTACTTCAAATAGTTGTTTAAAGCTTCAATAAATTATCTTACCCGGAGCACAAAATGTAAACTTACTCAGAACAGACATTAATTTTGCATACATGACTTATGTGAGAGTTCATAAATAATAATAAGAAATTTTAAACCTTTTGGGCTAAAATTTATGTCATTTAAATGAATAAATGTGACATTTCATAATTTTTAATAGTTTATTTGATAAAAACATGATAAAAGTACATGATAAAAGTACATGTTATAGGTTGCATTTAATGGAATAAATGTATAATTTTATATGGCAAAAAGCGATCCAATTACGAAGAAAAAAATCACATGGAAAACTTTTAAAATATCGCAAGAGTAAAAATTGCTATAAAAAAGTTGATCCATTATTTCATGCTACATCTAAGGCTAAAGTCAAATATCATAAAAGCCGATAAAAGTTTGAAAAAGTCTTATAATAATATTTTTAGAATATGTAGTTGAATAAGTAGATAGTAAAAAATACTAATTAGTATTGCACTCAGCACTACATTAATTACTTTCTGCAAAATACGGAATGAACTATTTAATTAATGCTAATTGATAAAAAATCTGGATAAAATGATTTTTCGAGATCTTAAAATTAGATAAAAAAATTTTACTAGCGATTTAAATTTTAAGAAAAATCTGCAATAAAAATTTCAGCGCCGTTTTGTGGTTCTGTTGCAAAAACAATTTCATCGAGATCTGAATTTTTGGAATGTTTAATTTTATCGTAATAAAATTCCTTCAATGTTGAAATATAGCGATCACAAGTTGTAATAGAATCGCATAATGCAACAATGCAACCTCCCCATCCGGCACCCGTTAAACGAGCACTTACACCAAATTCTTTTGAGATGTTAATCAGTTGATCTAGATTTGGATGACTACATTCATAAAGTGTCTTCAAGCTATTGTGCGATTTTGATAACAATTCTGAAATCTGTTCGACAGCATCATCTTCATTATCTTCATCAATTGCGTCCGCAATTTCTCTAAAACGCTCGACACGAAGTGATTCTAAAGGAGGTCAAGAATTATAACAATAAATAACTCTCACATTACTTATGATAAGATAAGATAAACAAAAATAAATACCTTGAACAACATGAAGCGCTCTTTGTCGTAATTTGAATTCCTTTGCATTTTTTGTATTCGGTGTCAACATTTTCTCATCAAATTCTATCTCAGATATACGGAAAATATCAATTAATTCTTGCTTTGTATAAATATCTTTGGTTAAATGTTTTTTTATCAACTGCTCAAATTCGTCGAGTTCAACATCGAGCACTTCCGATTGAAGTTGACCCAATTTCTCAACTTCTTGCCAAGGTCGATCAGTCAACTTTGCCAACAATTTTGTGGCGATCCTGCATTCAACAACACGTTGATTAAAATCAGAAGTTGCAGCCTTATTTGCTTCTGCAAGTGAATTTGCTATAACAAAAACAGCATCAGATGGTAATCGAATTGGAGTTGCACGAATAGGAGCAAATTCGATAAATTGCGCATAGCCTTTTTTAGCTAAAAATGCAATAGCTTGATCCATTCCTCCACCTTGCGTTCCAATAAAACGCTCACTCGAAGCTGAAAGTGTTGCAAGCAATTCCTTATTTAATGGCATCTTATAAAGATAAGCGGTAGCAAGTGCGGCTGAACAGACAAGTGCCGATGACGAACTTAAACCTATAATGAGAGAACAATAATTTAGTGAAATTATTAATTTATTATGATAAAATTATATATAACCTGCTGCTGCTGGAATGTTTCCACTCACAGCGACAAAAAAGCCTTTATGAGCATGATCACCAATTTTCGGTAAATAATCCAAAATGCCTTTAACGCCACAAAGGAAGTAATTATGCCATAATGGGTAAGAACCAGCTGCTGGAGGTTCAATTTTGATATTATTTATGATACATTTGAATTTCCCATATTTTGACTGAATGTTTTTCATATATATAATGTCGTCATCACTCGAAGCTACAGCGAGAAGAATGTTTTGAGAAATTGCCTACGAATACAAAAAATGTTGTTCTAAATATTTACATTCCTTGCACAATAATGATCATGTTTCAAACCATAGGACAGACTCCATAATTCGAATAGTCTACATGTTCACCGATAATGTTTACACGACCTGGTACTTTTACGAAAAACTCCGGATTTTTATGAAATTCTTTTATGAAGAAGTCTATAGAGAGAAAAGAAATTTGAGGAAAAATCAATAAAAAGGTTTTATGCAAAAAATAGTACGTTCTAATTAAAATTTACCGCGCAATTCAACAATCCTTTCATCAGCAGCATCGCACTTTCTATGAACTGGTACAAATGAGTCATCATCCATTGTTAAAGTAAAGTAATTTGATAACTTTTTCTCTTATCAATTTTATAAAAATAAAATAAACACAGAAAACTTCTTTTTTGCTTCCAAACTCGTTGACAACTCTAAACTGAATGACATTTATTTATATGTGACAACGAAACAACAATTTCTTGATACGATTGCGCTAATTTATTATTATCTATAACTATCGGATATAGCCGTCAAACAAATCGACTAAACACAGAAAAAAATTATGAAAATATCACGGACAAATTTTTTAGCGCATTTTTCTATTGGTAAATGCAGTTTATACAAACACTTTGGCTGACTCCCGATTACTTCAAACTCTTGAAAACTAATAATTAGTGATTGATTGCAATGATTTAAAATTTAAAAATTAAACTTTAATGAATGACAAAATGTAAACAAAAAAAATTTTCAGCTGTGCATAGCTGTGCATTATTTAAATTCAACACAACCGTTATTTTCATCCAATAATTAAGAAAAATATGTTTTTAAAGATTAATTTCCAAAGCTTAATCTAATCGATTAAGAAAACTCAAAGAAGCAATTGTATAACTTGGATTTTCGCGGATCAAATTGCTATATTAATATTCATTCATATTGTTAATATGAACAAAAATATGAAGTTGGCTTCAACGCTTCTTAAAATCTTAAAGTCTAAAATTTGAAAATCCGTTTATTTTAATTATTAAATTTTCTTCAAAAAAATGCGCACAAATCTTTTTTTAAATAGCAACAAGTTTCTTCCTGTTTAAATTTTTATGTGTTTAGATTTTTTTTTTGTCAAATAATTCAAATAAATAGATGACGCTATTATTTTTAACTAATTGTATGCTATCCTAAGCATCAAGAATTCACTGATAATTTACTTTATATTGATGAATAATTAAATAGTAATTAGGAAAATTTTTCTATGAATTGCATAACGAATTCCTATGAATTTGAAAAATGAATCAAGAAATGCCAACTTTTGGTATTTTTGAAAATTTTCTAAATTCCAATCAAAGACTTATAAAAATTTAAAAATACTTATATTAAAACAGTCAAAATTAGAAAAATTAAGAAAATTAACTGAAAAATTTTACCAAAATTAATTTTTTTAAAACTTTACTTTAACGGTCAAAATAAAAATAAATAAATGTCGATCCCTGCATGGGTGTATTCAACAAAATTGGATTCAAGTGAGACTTTTCATTTCTAATAAGAGTTTTGTGTTGTGAAGTACTTCAAGTTAAAAAGATTTGGAAAATTGTGCAAAAAATTAATTTTCATAATAAAAACAAGGAAAAATTGAATAAAAATTCCATCAAGCAATTCTGAAAAGATAAAAATAATAAAAAATTGATTGGAAATTTGTGAAAAAGTGTGAAAACAAGAAAATTTCTAGAGGAAAAAAAAGTTTTTGAAAGAGAGAAAATTTTTTATGTATATTTAAAAGTAAATAAGTGGCTGTCTTATATCTTAAAATTGTTTATTTATTCAAGTGCATTTTACTTAAAAATATTAAAATTAAAACAATAACCACTGCTATATCGGATACACATCATTCCACATTCACATAATATTGTTCTAAAAACCATCATCGGAAGACTCATAATAGTAAAGGTAAGTCAAGAAAAAAAAGACCCGTTATACCACTTCTCTCTTTGCCAGTCAGTCTCAACTGTATCTCGTGTTAAGTAATCAGAACGGATAAATTTAATTTACCTCACAATCAAAAAAAAAGTTAGTTTCAATTTCTGATAAGACAAGAAAAATTATTGATAAAAAAATAAAAATTTTTTGTGTGCAAAGCCAATGCAATGAGTAATGAATAAAAATGTGTCATAAAATATTCGTGTAATTGTGCAAGCGACATGTATTAAATTAATTCTCACCAAGTGATGTTTTTTGATCGATTTGTCTAGACATTAACGAAGATAGAACAGCAGCAGCAAATTGAGAGAGATTTTTTTCACTGTTTGCTCCAAATTTCAGATCGATCAGAAAAGAACAAACATTGCTTCGCTTAAATGAAGAAGAAAAATTATCTCGTGAACCAGTTTTACAAAAAAATCTTTTTCTTTCTACTTCGATTTTTAAAGCAAAAAAATGAAGAAAACGGGAAATTGAGTGAAATTAGTACAGAAATCCCAAAAACTAAATATTTCAATTTTTACTCTAGAGCAGACATTTCATTATACTGAAAAATAAAATATTTTTAAAACATCATTTGCATGATAGAGCTTGTTTAGAGAGTGCCATCATGCGTGGAAAAAGAGGCAAATAAACTTTCGATGCTCAAAGCCTCACCTTTCTATGACAATAATTCACATTTCACTTGCTAAATTTCAATTTCAAATTTATTTTTTGACTCTCCTTGTGTCTCACACTTACTCATTTAATTAATTAATTGCTTTCAGTTGCTAACACACCATTTATGTATTTGATATTTGATTAATTATTGGGATAATAAAGTTGATTTTAAAGAATGAATGTTTTTGGGTACTAGAAAATTTTAATATTTATTTGTTTTCAAAAATTTCAATGCTTTAAAATTTTTTTTCTAAAAATGTGAACAAAAAAATTTTAAAGCAAAATCACTAAAAATTTCAGTTTTAAATACTCAAATCTCATAAAATAAATAACAATAAAAAGTAATTTTAATAGTTTTTACCAAGAATTATGGAAATTTTTATTTATATTTAAATTTTTGTCAAGTTTTAAATTTCATTTTAAAAACATTAAAAATTCATTCTCAAATTACTCTACAATCGTTTTGAAGTCATCGATAAACAGCTGTTTTTGATTCCATAGATTCAACTTGACTTCAGTATTCAGTCATTCGTCTTTTAAATTCTTCTATGTATGCAGACGGAGGCGTAATGAGCCATAACTAATAAATCGCAGTGAGATACCCGACTACATTTGTATTTTATTACGCCTCTGCACTTTTTTTATTGTTGTTATTGAGACATGACTAGATAAGACACTAAAAACATTTTGCACGATTGCGATGGCAACGAAAAAAAGTATAAAATTTATTCAATATCAAATGTTTATGAAAACATTGTTTGATATTGCGGCATTAGAAAGGGAAAATAAAAGAAATGATAGTAGTTCTTGTGTCAAGGTGTGTTTACATACTTTTCCATTTCTTTCTTTCTCTTTTAGCATTTTCTTTTAGAGCTATATGAACTACAAAATCATAAAAATTATTATTATTGTTGTTATCACGATTAAAGGAAATACCAAAGAACTTTTGCTTTACATGAAATTTCAATGAATAATTTTTGCTTTGTGAGTGCATAATGAATTTTAAACGTCCATGAACATTTTCATGCATGCTTTTGCAATCCTTTAAACGTTTCAGCGTTGAAAATATATAACAATATGTATAAAACAGTGTCTACTGTTTTATTTATCGCAAAAGTAGGTCAAAAATCTAAAATAAATTTTTTTTTCGTTTTCTTGCAAACTTAATATCTTTTTTTATGAGAAATTATCAACACGCTTTGTTTATTTTCTCCTTTAATGTATACGAAACGAAGAAAGTGAAAGAATTTGTCAGCAATTTGTAGTAATGAAGAAAAAGAGGTTCAAAAATTTTTAATGTCTTAAAAAAATGTCATTAAAATTGATCTCATGAGAAACAAAAGTTTTCCGCATTAAATAAACATTTTTAAAACAGAACAAATGTTGATTGTTGAAAAAAATAGAAAAGACAAGCTCATAATTATTAACGCCTTCATAAAATGTCACAGACAAAAATTTAAGGCAAAAAAAGAAAGAAGAAATATTACTGTGACAAATGTAATTTATAATAGAACAAAATGTAGCATCAATCCATAAAAACTATTCTTATCTGTGTTATCTGTGGGCATGTTGCTTTTCGCCTGTCAACTTGTAATAAAAGAAAACTTTTTCTTCAACATCTTTTAGTTTTTTAGCTAAAAATTTGCGATAATATCGAATTAACAAGTCAGTTTGTTTGTCTTTTTTATTTACTAAAGTAATTTAATTCCATTTGTTGAGTTTTAATGCTCTAAATTGCTGTAGATTTCAAAAAATTAGTTTTAATCAATTTGTAAACAAAAACTTAATTTGAAAATTTTTTTATTTCGTTAAATTACTGAAATATTAAAAAAATTCCTTAATATTAAAAAATTCTCTGGTTCGAAAACTGCGCTAAAAGTTTCCTTACTGGACTATTTCATTCACTTAAAATCTACTTATAAATTCCTTTTTATTATTGTGTTTTATGGTTGTTAAGAGCTGTCTGTTGCTACTGCTTGTGTTTGATAAGAAGATATGTTGTCATTATCGATTCAATATTCCTCTATCTCCTTCCTACTACCACTCCTAAATAAATGGGAAAAAATATTGTTGTTTTTGTCTCAAGAGTATCATAACATTGCATAATTTAGAACTCATGTTGTCTTTCACTAATAGAAAGTAAATCGATTTTCTCTTATGATCTCAGGATGTACGTAGAGACATTTTTTCCTTTTTTATCGGATGCATTAGGTTAAAATGTCAATATAGAGTGAAAAAAAATGTAGCAGCTAATTACTAATGCTTTTAATTACTAAAGGCCATGTAATAAGCATAAACAGGTATCATGCATGCTTGCCATTTCATAAAGAGAGCTAAACATCAAATTATTTCCTGTCCACTGCTCACTAATGAACGACCTTGACCAGACCGATGCGAATGAGCTTCATTTATAATAAAATTTCCATTTGTCAATTTTCAAACACCCTCACGCAAGTACAAAGTGAGAATTTTTATGGCTTTTTTTCGGTATCTAATAATCCCGGTTATAAACTTTATATCGATTATGGTGTTTTGCTATTTTGACCAGAAACCAACCTACATTCTCTTTCTTCTGTGTGTGTTGCGCCCATTTCATGTTTTTTTGTTTGATTTTACTTTTTTATAAATAAATTGTGCTTAAATTACTTGGCTGTGTATGTTTCAAGTTCTACAGTTTCTAATTTCATTAACGTCACACAATTTGTGAAATTTATACATAAAATTAAATATCATGACAACTTTTACTTTATCTTTGCTATCAAAAGACGGTTAAATAATTTAAAATCTTTCAAAAATTATTTTAGTTGATAAAGAACAAGTGTTTCAATACATCAGAAAAATAATATTGCATGTAAGCGATGTGAATGGAATTAGTGCACGGTGTCGAAATGAAAAACTTTTTTACAATGGCATAAACTAAAACAAAGCGAAAAAATTTTTTTATAACTTCTCTGCTTAGCCTCCGTTAGATGTATATGTGTATGAATGTATGCGAAATAATAATAATAATGAAAAAAGTGAAGCTTAATTATTGCATTAAGTTTATGACAAAGAATCTTCTAACTGTAATTTCAAAAAAATATTATTATTGTTGAATAGCTTAAGAAAGATATTGAGGCACACAGTTAAATTATTACTCACGAAAATGAAGACAAGAGTGAAATCAAAAAATATTTAATCATATGTCCAACATTTGTATTTGTATAAATCATTTTTACCTGCAAATTGAAGGCAACAAAAAGTAAATGTAGAGCAGAAATTGATGCAATTATAGTGTGTGTGTGTGTGTATGTTGTATTGATGTGGATATCAATTATCGAAGAATGCCACTATATTTTTTTGGCCACGGAAATTATTTTTTATTGGAGTGGAAAGTTTTTATTATAAAAGCGAGACTTTATGATGAACGAGTGAGAGCGATTAAAAGCATCACTATAGTTCATCAACCTTTATTTTCCTCTCAATTATTCATAATGCGTGAGCCTCGTTGCATAATTACAGCAAACAGTTTAACTTAAATATTCTGTAAAAGTAATTAACTTGCTTTCACTTTGTTTGTTTTAGGCTTGGTCTTTCTGCCTAAAAAAGAAAGAATTGTTTATTACAAAAAATAAGAGAATAATTTACTTCCATATCAGGTTATACTTACATTTTGGTAATGTATCTTAATGTGTTTGGTAAAAAACTATAAGCATAGCCACATTAAATTATGCTATTTCGTGGTTTATTCTGAATTTGAAATTTTTGTTTACATTTTTAAAAACATTCGTTAAAATTTTTAACGAAAAGCAAAAATTTAACAAAAAATATTTTAATATAAACTGAAAAATGCAATTATTTCTTTTATTTGCTTTATTCATAACTCATTAACAATAAAAGCTCGAGATTTCATGACTTCATTTAAACAAACCCAACAAAGTCATAAGTAAGCTAGCTCAATGATACATGCGATTTGTGAGTCACCAAATGAAAAAAGGTGGTTGCTGGCTGTCTGTTTTTATTTTTCTCTTCATTCTTCTTATTTTTTGCCGCTCGCTCAATTGTATAAAAATGTGTGTACGCTATATGAAGAAACCTGTTTCTTTTAGCATTTATACATTCACATTAAATTACTCTGAATGATTCATATTAACACTCGTGCAAATTGTAGCCTTTCCTCTTCTCGTTTTCTTTAATTTCTTATATCATTAAATTTTGTCTGCTTGCAACCTTTAAACGCTGTTCGAACATTTAATCATCACCATCACACCCAAGATTTAGTCATTTTCTTTTTCTTCTTCTCTATTTACTTTTTATGTCATTTAAATCTTCTACTTTCTAATTGGCGTCATCGCATGTCTGATTTTATCTGTCATTTCGGCAGCAAATATAAATTTTTTATCTTTCTTCTTTCTTTTTCTCTTGCTCTCGCGTGAATTCATGTCAGTTTGAATGTCATAATTCAGCACGATAAAAAGATTTATTAAAATTTCTTAATGCATAATGTTTAATAATTTTGTGTAAACTAATCTACCATATATAACACGGCTCAGTTGGAATTAACACCAACAATTGAAAAGAGAGATGAGATTGTGCAAATTAATTCTGCTCATTTCAATAGAAAGAAGACTGACTGTAATAATTTTATAAATAGGTTCGATGATTGAGAAAAAAATCCAAATCTATAATAAATTACCAGAAAACTTGATGATGAAATTTCTTTGCTGCATAAAGACCAAGAGAAATAATATTTCACGAGTTTTGAGTGTGTAAACCAATTGTTAAAGAAAGAAGTTAGAAAAAATCGAAAGTTTATTATTATTGCTCATTTTTGCGGGTCGATAAACGCAACAAACAGAGAGAAAGAAAGAAAATAAACTTTTGTAATACCCGCAGTAGTTTATTGGTCTAAAAACAACTAAAAATTAGTTTATTATTATTTTCAAATTCAATTGTCTATGTAAAAATTTTTACGCAACAGAAATTGTGTTCGGCAATTAGTTAGTTGATTGATCAAACGCATAAAGTAGCCGCAATAGAGTAAATAATTATATTCAATCAGACATTTTTGACCTTCATCGCAGATCATTGAAGAAATGTGTTGAAATCAAATTTTATTGACTAAATATTGCAAGGCAAAGGCATTTAAGTTATTTAAAGCAAATTCTTTCTTTGAAAACCTTTAAAATTTTAAAGAACTACAAAAGAATTTTGTTGATTTAAAAAATTGAAATGATTTTAACTCATTTTATTAGGTTCTTATAAATTTTTTTTAAGAATTTTATTTTAGAAACTTTTTTGTTTTTTTTTTTGTTTATAAATTTTGTTTTGTTTACATTTTTTATTTTTTGTTTACAATTACAATTTAGAAATCTATTATGCTAAATTGTCATTTCAAGAAGCAATAAAACAAAATAGAAATCTTTTCAAACAATTCTTTACTACAAAATAATTTTATTTACTAAAATCACAGACATTTTTGACTATTTAATATAATATTCTTAAGTTAGTTGAAATTTAAAATTATTTTGAAATTTATTAGAGGTGATAGAAAATTGAAATCAATTTAAATACAAACGAAAAACAAAATAGTTGAAGATGATTTGACCTTTTTTGAAATGTCATTGAGAGAGTCATTGTTAAACTGCTACGATATAATTTTCTCTCACTCGCGTTCATCTTTAAATTCTTCTTTCCCATCAAAGAACAATGAATAGCAATTGTGTAACATGAATATAACTCAATGCAAAAAATTGTGTGATTTGTCTGCTTATCTCTTCTCACTGAGACTCTTTTTTGCATGAGATTCCGTTTCGCATTTTTGAGATAAATATTTTTTTGCCCTTCCGCAATCTATTATTTTTCTTTTCTTACAATTTATTTGATTTTTCATGGTCTCGTGTAAATGAATGAATGTATTGATAAATATTCTCCAATAAATCATCCATTCGGTACAAAAAAACATAAATTTTTTTGAATTACAAGCACATTTGTTGTGTGAAAGGCTCAAGGTTCAATTAGTTTAATGCTTTTCTTGCCAGATCTTCATCTCAGTTTCATCCAGTATGTATGTGAAATAAATTCATGTGTAGATGTGTTCTAGCATAAATTGATCATCGCGTTGTCTAAAAGAAATAAATAAGTGAGTGTTAGAAAGAAGGAAGTTTAGAAAAGATTATTTTTTCGACTTAATCTTAATCATAAGAAGAGAAGCAGCCGGAAAATAATTTGAATTTCAAAAACAACTCTTTAAATAACTTTATAATTTAAAATTTAAATTTCATTGTATAATTTTCTATGCCAATTGTTTACGCTTTATGCACATTGCATTGCACTTTCTCCATTCAATCTCAACCAAAAAAATTTGTTTCTTTTTAATTAAAATATTTTGATAAGACATTTATTTAATAAACAGTTGTTTATAAGGTTTCTTTTTAAACAATTTAAATGCAAACGATGATAAAAACCACAATGAAGCAGAAGAAAAGTCAGTGGGATGAAAAGTTGAAGCTGATTAATTAAAAACAATCTCATGGCTGAGATATTTATTAAAGATTAAGTCACTTTTTAAAGATTACCTGTATAAATACCAGAAAATTGCTTTCAAATCTTGAAATTTAGAGTTTAAAAAAACCGCAATTTATTTCATCCGTTAGTTTATAAGAAAATTTATCTTCATCTCCTGCCTTTTAAATATTTAAATTTATCTGTTTCAAGAGAATTCACTCTTAGAAACGTTAAAGAACTTCTTCTTGGAAGTTTCTTAAGTGGCAAATTTACACCCACTTCAAAAAGTTTGTACTTACAGCTGTCATTTGTACTAACTATCTACTCTTCAATAAAATCAACCTACTTAGGTAGAACTATGAAAGAAAATTTCTTCTTAAATGAACAGTTAACTATTTAGTGATGATCAAGATGAAATTTATTTAACGGAAAATTTAAAATTTTTTATCGAATAGACAAAATTTGAAAAATTATAAGACAAACCCGTGTAACCAAAAATACGTTAAAACATGCCTTTGGTATGCCGCGGCATGCTTGCGGCATGTTGTAACTATTTTTGGTACACGGGAAAAAAATTTAAAATATCTTTTTTTAAATAGTTTTTTATGGCAGGAACTATTAGAAGATGGTAAAAAATAGAAATGAAATTTATTACAGTTGATAGATGATTAAAAAAATTGATCTGAATGATAATTTCGGAAAATTTCTATTTTGACGAAATATTTTGTAAAAAATTTGTTACTTGACGAAATTTGATTTCTAAAAATTAACGAAGATTACCAAAAATTTTTAAATTTTTATTCGTTAAATTTTCAAAAAATAAACTTTAATTTGAAAGTTGTTTACCAACAAATTGTTACCTGAAACTTCTTAAATAGTTTCTTATTTTCTTTATTTCTTTCGCAATAATGTTATTATTATTGAATAATTTTTCTTCATCTTGTTTTATTTCATTATAGAAACTCTTATCATCAATCATCTATCATCAAATATAACCATACTAGGCAACAATTTATCCATCAATAATTCAACATGAGTTAACCGACTGATCTCGTCAATAACTACAACAACATTATAATCAAAATATAGAAAGAGAGAAAAAAGAAAGAAGAAAATTTTCTCACACATACTCCACTCTTATTCATGCATTACAAATTGTGTTAATTGAAGATATTAGACTCGAAAGTATTTTTTGCTCCTACTACTTACAAAGAGAGAAAGAAAATTTTCTTTGTATTTCGTGATAAATTTATCAACAGAGAGAAGAAGAAGAAAAGTATTAAGAAATTTTATTTAATTTATTGATGAAGAAAAATTTTTCCACCTTAAAAGATTTATTTATGCATTTATCTAAGGCGACATATCTCTCTTTTAAAAAATCAATAAATCTTTAAGAGCTTAACATCGAAATAGAAAAAGAGATAAATTTTCCTACACATAACGAAGAAAAAGCAAAAAAGAGATAGAAATGACTTTAAGCACATCAGAATCAGAAACAACCACAAATGTCATTAATAATAATAATTCAATAACCAAAAGTGCTGGTGAGATGGAAAATTTACCAACATCAGAATTGAGTTTGCTGGCCAAACTGGAAGCTGCAAATAAATTAATTGAAAGTGACTCAAAGTCACTTAATTCACTGCAATCATCGGCACATAGCCGTAAAAGTTCAGATACTAGTCAAATTAGTTTAAATTCCGGCTCATCATCGTCAGTTGGTGAAG
The DNA here is from genome assembly GCA_018290095.1 of Polypedilum vanderplanki. Classification (NCBI taxonomy): domain Eukaryota; kingdom Metazoa; phylum Arthropoda; class Insecta; order Diptera; family Chironomidae; genus Polypedilum; species Polypedilum vanderplanki. The sequence continues at coordinate 30,928,283 of CM031380.1, read as the reverse complement.
AAGATATTTGGTCAATATGGGCGACAATTGTGACAGACTGGGATAATGCATTGAAACGAAAAAACCCTTCTGTAAAGGAACTTGTTCGTAAAGGAATTCCGCATCATTTTCGTGCAATTGTCTGGCAATTGCTATGTAGTGCCAGCGATGTTGATAAGAAACAATATGCCGAGTATATTAAGGCAACATCTGCCTGTGAGCGCGTGATACGTCGTGATATCGCACGAACATATCCAGAACATGATTTTTTTAAAGAAAAGGATGGACTTGGGCAAGAGGCTCTTTTTAATGTGATGAAAGCTTATTCACTGCATGATCGTGAAGTTGGATATTGTCAGGGATCTGGATTTATTGTTGGTCTCTTGCTCATGCAAATGCCAGAAGAAGAAGCATTCGCTGTACTTGTTCAAATAATGCAACAACATAGAATGCGTGATATGTTCAAACCATCAATGTGAGTTTCAAAAAATTTATCTTAAAATTGAGTTAAAAACAAATTTTGTTTCCAATTAGGGCCGAACTCGGTTTGTGCATGTATCAATTGGAAAATTTGGTACAAGAGCAACTGCCAGAGCTTCACCTTCATTTTCAATCACAGGTGAGTTTCACTCTTATTAAATAAATTTTTAATTAATTTGTCTGATGTCATAAACAGGGTTTTCAAACTTCAATGTATGCATCGAGTTGGTTTCTTACACTTTATACAACAGCTTTGAATCTTAATCTCATTTGCTGTCGCATTTTTGATGTCTTTCTAAGTGAAGGCATGGAAGTTATTTTTAAAATTGCACTCGCTTTACTAACAATTGGCAAAGAAACTTTATTGTCACTTGATATGGAAGCGATGCTTAAATATTTCCAAAAAGAATTACCACAAAAAGTTGAAAGCGATGTTGAAGGTTTATTTAATTTAGCATATTCCATAAAAATTAACACAAAGAAAATGAAAAAGATGGAAAAGGATTATGCAGAGTTGAGAAAAAAAGAACAAGAAGAAATGGTTGAATTGAGAGTAAGTTTTTGATCGAAAAAATTGTCTAGAGCATTTTTATAAAAATTAAATTATTTTCATGCAGCGTTTACGAAATGAAAACCGATTACTGAAAAAACGAAATGAACTGCTGGAAGCCGAAAGCACTGAATTAGCCAACAGACTCGTAAGAGGTCAAGTATCGCGAGCCGAAGAGGAAGAAACAAAGTGAGTTGGACATGCGCGCATTAGCTAATTAATCAAGTCACTTAATTAGCGCTTTTATTTTCACTTACAGTTACGCAATTCAGTCGGAACTTCTTGCATTGCGGCGAGCTCACTTGGAAATATCACATCAACTTGAGACAGCAAATGAAGAGATTCGTGCATTAAGTTTAAGGCTACAGGAAAATGTAAGTGTGACTTGCAAATTTTAAATTTTTGTAAATAAACTCACAGACACACGAGAATTTGGTTTTGGAACTTGCCATCAATGTATATTTTATAAGGAAAAATTAATAATCACAAACACACGGAAATTGAATTGAACGCTTTTTATTTAGAGTTAGAAAAATAAAAATTCACTAAAGCTAACTATTTTAGATTGTTGTGGCTTTTGTAAGAAAATTTGGAAATTGTTTTTGTTTTAATTTTTGAAAATCAAACTGATTAATTAAATTGCAATATTTTGTGAGTCAGTTATTTTTTAAATAATGACTAATATTGTGTAATTTTATAAAAATCAATCTGATTTTAAAAGGTTTACGAAAAAAAATTCATTTTAGGAACTTTCAAAAACTTTAAAATTTTTAAAAAAAGTTTGAATTTAAAATTTTGTTTCAAAATTTTTAAATTCATTTTGAGAATTCATTGGAAAATTTCGTTTTCGTCAAAAAGAAAATAACGGTCATATTTTCTTTTTAACTCTTCAGGTTTAGAAAAAAAATTGTCACACTTATTAGCTAACATTTTTGTTATTATTTTTTCATCATGGAATAGACGTACAAAAAATATTTGCTTATTGTATAAATTATCACACTTTAGCACCTTTTTAATTGTATTTTAATCTCTACATAGACAAAATAAATTTTGTATTGAAAATGTTCGCTTGTTCCAAATGACAAAGACAATTAATCAACTTTTCCAATTCCACTCACTTTTTTATCTTTCACTTTTTCCTATCTTTTTTTCATTTTTAAAAATATTAAAAATTAACTCACAAAATTCACAATTTCATTTAATTATTGCTAAATCTTTATTCTTTAGCAGCAAACACAGCAAGATACTTCGATAGAATCTGTAAGTGTAAATGGTTATTGAAAATCTCTCTCTATCTCTATAACTCTTAGTTTGATTACTAATTGGTTGTTGTAAAAGATTGCATGCACCATCACATTAACAATAATTTCTTATTTTATAATTTAACTTTTCTCTATTTTTTTGCACTAATAAACTTTAATTAATTTGACCTTTTTTATTCTCTAATTAATCAAAAATATATAGAATAATTCTCGACAAAATTCAATTGATGAATTAATACATAAAGAAGAGGCACTAAAAGAACGTGATGAAATGGTTAGTTGTTTATTAGAAGAACTTGTAAAAGTTCGACAAGGAGCAGCTGAAAGTGAAGATATTATAAGAAATTTAAAAACAAAAATTCAAGATCTTGAGGAGGATAAAAAGAGACTTCGAGAAACAACAACTGACAATTCAGTGGCACATTTGCAAGACGAACTTATTGCTTCGAAATTGCGCGAGGCTGAGGCAAGCCTCTCACTCAAGGACTTAAAACAACGTGTGATGGAATTAAGCTCGCAATGGCAGCGACAATTACAAGAACAGAAAAATGACGCACAAGCCCAGCCTGAATCGACGCCTAAAAAACTACTCGGTTTATGGGAAGCAACATCTGGCAAATCACAAGAGCAACAAAAATTAGAAGAAGAACTTATGACAACGAGGATTAGGGAAATGGAAACATTGACAGAGGTTAAAGAACTTCGATTAAGAGTTATGGAACTTGAGACGCAAGTTCAAGTTTCAACAAATCAGTTAAGACGTCAGGATGAAGAACATAAAAAGGTTAAAGAAGAACTTGAAGAAGCTCTCAATAGAGAAAAAGACATGTCAAATAAAGCTCGTGAACAGCAACATCGGTAATTTAATTTTAATTTTTTTGATGATTCTTTTAATTAAATTTAATGAATTTTTTGATAGATATTCAGATTTAGAATCTCGCATGAAAGATGAGTTAATGAATGTCAAAATCAAGTTCACTGAACAAAGTGCACGCTTAGCTGAATTGAAGCAAGAAGTTTCGAGATTAGAAACAAAGGTAAAATAATTCAATTAACCTTTTTTTTTGTTTCAATAACATGAAAATTAATTTTTGTTTGTTTTTATTTTTAGAATTCCGAAATGCAAGCCGAAGGTGAATTGAGATCGAATTTGGAAGAATCAGATCATGTTCGTGAGTTGCAAGACAAAGTTGCTGAGTTGAAAGCGGAGGTAAGCACTCTTTTTGTTTTGTTACACAAATACTATTGAACTAATTCACATAAATTGTACATTCATTCACTCATTCATTAATTAACACATATTATAATCCATTCACATCTTTTCTATTGCTTTAATTGACTTATACACTTTTAAATTTTGTATCATACACACTTTAAAATTAAGGAATAATAGAATATTTCTAATTTAATTAAGTTATCGAATTTTACTTGGTTTTATTTCTTATTAAGTATAATAGTGTTATTGTACACAAATTATGATTTAAAGAACAATAAACCACTTGATTTTGTTGAAAATTTACAAAAATTCTTTGTTTATATTTTACAAAATTTATTGCTTTCGTTAAAAAAGTTTCAATTGAAAATCTTTATTTCAAAATTTTTAACTACAAAATCTTAATGAAGAATTTTAATTTTAGCTAAAATATGAAATATTCTATTACTTCTTTGCTTAAGACATTCTTGTATAAAAACCATTGAACTCATTTGACTTTTTAACGACAACCACAACATCAATAGAAATGACAAAAAATCTCTCTTTATCTATCAACTTAGACAATTGTAATTTGACGCTGATTTTCTTTAATTTCTTGCTAAATTAACAGTATCCAACGCCTATTACCAGCCCTGACACTGAGCAGCCATGGAAATGGATAAGCTAAATTAAATCACGTTGAAAAAAGAAAAAAAACTTTCGTTTGCACATTCACATTCATACACATACACATTTTTACTATTTGTATAATGAGTTTACTTCTCAGCAAATTGCACAAAAAAATAATGAATTATTTTAATCCAATTTTATTATGCCAAGTAATAACATAGAGCCAAAGATGAAGAAGAAAAAAACTTTTAAAGACTTTTTTTTAGAATTTTAATGATGATAAAAATAATTTAGTGTAGTTGAGAAGGAAAAAAGTTGTACTAATAGATTGTCTATCATAGTAGAGAATTAAATGTAGAAAATTTTTCGGGCAAAAAGAAAGTTCATTTTTAGATCTGCAAACATAAACCACATCTACATAAAACTATTAATCCACTAACGAATAAATAAAACTGATAACAATGAAGAAAAAAGGTTAATAACAACTCTTTTTACTTAATCATTTTATTTGAGGGCTTTTTATACATAAATCATTGCATGCAGAAAATAAAAATTGCTTTATGTGCTTCGCTTTAAATGTGTAAAAATATTTTAAAATAAAAATTTTATTTTGTTGATTTTTGTAGTGTTGGCAATAAATTTTTTAATGTTTTTCTTTAAAATATACTTCCTTTATAATTTTGCTTTTGTTTGCACGATTCATTCGATAGTTATTGTAAGGAAGTTGACTGTTGTTGAATAAAAAATTGATGATTCAGTTGTACCATGATCGAGTAATCATTTTTGCATGTATTTGAGTCATTAATATTTTCATTCAATCTTCTTATTTTTACATCATGACAAAGACATTTTGATTAGCTGAAATTTTGAAAGAATTGATAGAAAGTTGCTTAATAAGTTCTAATTTTCATTACAAAAATCATAGAATTGTTCTTCTATGAATTGGGAAGAAAAAAAATTTACAAAAATTTACGAATTATTTGAACCATATTTGAACTTTAAAATTTTCAAGAAAAACCGATTTTTGAAATTTGAAATTTTTTTGCAAAAATTTGATGATAACATTTTGTAATTAGCTCAATTTTCTATAATATAAATAAAATGAAATTTTTTTAAATTGCTTCACTAAAAACTCTATAAAAATTCCATCTAATTATATGAGACTTTTAAAAGAACACAATTAATTAATTAATCAAAAGAAAAATGTCTTTGTCTTGCATGAAAAATTACCAACATATAAAAAAACATAATTACTTACCTAGTCTATCTATCAAAATAAATGATGACAAAAAATAACAGCATGACAAAAGATTTTTAATTTTTATTATCTTTGTATTTTTATTATTAGACATTTTAGATTAAACTAATTAATAATATTTTTCTCTTCCCATTTGTTTTTTTCTTTTTCCCTTCTTTTCATATATAAAAATTCCACACAACCAAACCTGTTCTGCTCTTCCTAATTGGATGTTTTAAAAACTGAAATTAAAAAAAATTTGTGTTATAATTGCAAATTAAATGTTTTTAGTTAGCGGCAGTGAGAAGTCGAGGAAAATTAACAAATCATAATGATATAAACTTCAATAATAAAGAATCTTTAGATGATGATGATGACATAATTGAAAATGATGTGAAAATTTAAAAAATAAAGAAAAGAAAATTTTTGTTTTTGTTTTCAATGATGAGAAAAATGACATTAAAAAATAAAATGCAAGAAATTTTATTAAATGGAATTTTTGTGTTTTAATAATAATAATAATTTCTAAAGTGGTTTTCCATCTTTCTTCCAGCGACTGGCATAATTCTCATCAAATAAATGATTATCGATGAGAAATTTTGCACGTGGTTTGTCAGGATTTTTCTTTAAATATTCAACTAGAGCTTGTGTTGATTTGAGATGAAGAATTTTATCAAAAACAATTTCCAATGATTGCAAACGTGGTGGACAAGCAAAATGATAAAGATCATCAAAAAGTTCTTCATTAAATTTTGCAACACGCATCGATCTTGGCACACATCTTCCAAATGCAACTGTATGCAATGGTCGCTTGCGTAATTCCTTATCTTGTGAAAACATTTTAAAAACTTTATTCTGCATAGAAAATTCTGGTAATTTCATAAATTTAGCAAGTCCATGAGGCACAGCATTGATTTCTTTTGGCTCTACATGAAGTGCTTTTGATGCATCAGCTTCAACTTGAATTGAAAACAATTGCTTCACATGTTCTTTTTGTATATTTGACTCTTCATCCATTTGTTTCAGCCAAACTGCAAAATGCTAAATAAGTCGAATTAAAAACTGAATTAATAAGTTTAAAATTTATAAATTTACATCAGCTGCAATGTCAATTAATTCTTCAGTCTGTTCAAATAATGGGCGTTCATAAATTTCTCGGTTGTCTTTGAAAAGTTTCGTCTGCCAAATTATTCTTTCCTTCTTTGTCTTTTTTAAGTAACCTGACATCCAATTGACGTCTTTTTGAAAAAGTTTACGGTCTGGAACTCTTTCCTCAATATTAAGCACAATCTGTTTTGCTTGCTGATACATTTCAATAAGATCTGCGAAATTTTCTTCAGTCACGTCATCACCAAGTTGCTTTAATAATTCTGGATCATGAGTTTCTAGAAGTTCTCGAAATGTCAACTTTTTATGCTCTTCAAATGAATCATTTTTTGGAAAATTTAATGGAATGAGTTTTGCAACACGATCATAAAGTGATGGCGGCAAACATTGAGATAAATCGTGAGCTCTTTTCACTTTTTTCAAATCCTTAAATTTTACCGATTTCTTTTTGTCCATGATTTTGGAATGTTTTTGTTGTTGAATGAAAAAAAAATATGAAAAATTCCTATGCAAAATAAACAAAACAATTACAAAGTCAACTATGGTAACCAACATTTTAGCTTTAACATAGAGAAAATTTTTTACTAGGTTTACACTTTGTCTAATTTATTGCAACAATGAAATGTTGAGAATTAAAGAAATATTTTAAAATTTTTTTATTGTAAACAAAAATAAAAATTTTCAAAACAAAAAAAATTAATAAAAAATTTAAAATAAAGTTTCAATAATTTTTAACAAATGCTCTTTTATCAAAGAAATTTCTTTCAAATGCTCTATAAAAACAAAATTTAAAATATTCTTACAAGACTCTAATGTCTTGAAATTTCGTAGAAATAATTTTTACCTGATAATTAGCAACAAACAATAATTACATTTCTTTTTTCAATCTCTATTTTGATTTATAACTTTCAGGTAAAAAAATTTCAATTTAAGAAATTTCAGGAGCTCAAATAAATCAGTTCAAAATAATTCGTCAAACAGTTGTGACATAAACAAACTTAAAACTTATAAACAATGGAAACACTTGAGTTAAAAGAATGCATTGAAACTGATTTTATTGACAAAGTTGTAGAAGTTGTATCAAAGCCATTTAAGAAAAAATCGATGGATATAGTGAATTTACTGCCGCCAAAAATTGTCAATCATATTTTTAGTTACTGCAAACCTACAGATTTGCTGACAATGTCGCTAATCAATCGAAAATGGTATAGATTTATTGGAAAATCACCATCATGCATGGATCGAATAAAAATAGTCATTTCTGAGCCTCGCATTGGCTGCTTTCAACTTCTCACGAATCTCGACGCAATAATTTTAACTCAACATGGTCGAAATTACAAGCACATTCAATTGACATCCTTAGAACGTCAATTTTTATTTCAACATAAACTTTTGCTTGCTACATTTCAATGGGAAACTGTTTCACTCAACAATCACACTTTTAGGAATAAAATTGACTTTGTCAACTTTCTCGGCATGATTGAACCTTTTGTTGAGACTTTGACATTACGTGGAGTTAAAATTGCAAAAACAAATTATCAAATTTCACCAACGAACTTTCAATTTCCATTGTTGGAAAAATTAAATTTAATAAATTGCTCAACTTATGTCTATAGTGAGCCATTTAAATATGTCACAACATTGAAATGCTTGAATATACAAACAGATGCATTTCCAACACATCAAGCACATGTTGGTGATGAATTGACAGAAAGAGTTAAAGCATTGCAGACAATTTTACTTAATAATGTTTACATTTATTATCTTGAGCTTTTCATTCATCAAAAAGATTTTGATGCAATGTTCATGGACCAACGTTTTCTTAATCGAATTCGATTTAATCTGCAATGGCTGTCAGTTGGAAAATTTAAGCAGAAAGACAATGAAGATATAAATGTTGTGCAGATTAATAATTTTGTTGATTTTCTAAAATCACAAATGCATTCGCTCAGTATTTTATATCTTGACAATTGGCTTGGCAATGCCACACTTGAATATGCCATCAATGACATGCAATTGACGAATTTTACTATTGCAAATATTGAACCACTTGGAATGCATGATGAATCAATTGCAAATTTAAATCTTTTTTCAAATGACACAATCGAAAATTTGACACTTTGGTCATCATCGAGACATCAAGCAGTTGCTGAAGAAATTGTGAAAGTATGTCGTGTTTTACGTGTTTTAGAGACTAGGACAATTAACCAATCAATGTTGGAAGCTTTAATTGAGAACAATGAAGATATTCAAATTATCATTTGTGACTTTTTTTCAGCTTATCTTCCACCCCATAGAGAAGTCATGAGAAATTTGAGAATGATGAAAATTAACATCGCCTGTGACTCTGATGTTTTCAGGGATATCATTGGTATTAAAAATTTTTATACAAATTTTGAAATGATCTTTTTGAGAGCTGCCAAAGATTTAAGACGACGATGTGCTTTGAATGGTGTTAATTTTTTTAGATATTGAGAAAAAATTTTATTGAATGTTTTTAGAGTAAGAAAAATTGTTTAAAATAAATAAAAAATTGAAAAAAAATTTTCAAAGAAAAGAGCTTTTATTGAAAATCAGTGTTTCATGTCAGACACTCTTATTAAAAGTTCTTTCATGTGAATGTGATAATACTTTAAAAATTTTCTCAAACATTTAACTTCAATCCTAAATTTTCATTAATCTCATAGGAAAACAATGTTCATTTGTTGTATGTCTTTATTTTGCAAAAAATGAAATAAAAAAGGAAAAAAAGAGAAGCGTTTGCCATCATTCGAAATTGAAACAAGGACCAAGGTGTGTTTTGAGAAATCATCAAATTTCTAAATAGATCAATAATTATTTTGGATCATTAAATAGATATTTTACAAAAAAAATATTTGGAAAAAAGAAACCCTTTTAATACTGTTGTTGTCACCAGTGAGATTCGAATTCACGACCCGGAATGAATGAAAAAAGGAGACTAAGAAACTAATAAATTAAATTATTCTTTTTAAATATTTCAATTTTCAATTCTTCAATCTCTTTTTATAAAATAACAGTAATTCTCTTATTTTTATAGCTCAGTGGTTAGAACACTTGTCTTGTAAACAAGAAGAACTCCTAACTAGTTGATCGTTTACCTAATTAAAAACATTTTATATGTTTTTTATATGACCCCTAAGCAAAAAACAAACCACATCTGAATTTGCTTATTATTCGTCAAAATAAAATCACAAAAAAAAATTTTGGTCAATATTGAACATTTTTTTTTGTGAATATAGAAAAAAAAATGAAACAAAATGAAAAAAGAAATAAAAAAAAGAGAAACTTATGCCACCACTAGGAATTGAATCAAGGACCAAGAAACTAACAAGGTGTGTTATATAAAGAAATAATCAAATTTATAAATAAATCAAAAATTATTTTAGATCAATAAATAGATATTTTACTTTAAATGTTTTCATTTTGCAAAAAATAAAAAAAAATTGAAAAAAGAAACCCTAATAATGCTGTTGTTGCCTCTATGCGGATTCGAACCGCAGACCGCTAGTTCTCTTTATCGAATACCGATTACAAGACTAGCGCTCTGCCCCTGAGCTATGGAGGCTTTCAACAAGTTATGTAACTTTTTGGCAAAGTCGCTATTTAAACTTGAAAGCATTTGGAAAATTTAAATTTTTTATTTAATTAAAAATTGTAGAAAGTCATAAAGATAAAGAAAAAATGGAAAAATAATTTTTATTCAGTTCATTTTTATCTCAGTTTTATTTTCAGTAAATAAAAATACGAGCAAAAAATTTCCTTTAAATATATTTTTAATTAATAAAAGGAATAAAGAAAACAAAAATTCTGCATAATACCAAAATTAATTCATAATTTGGGAATTTTCAGTTGCAATTATTTTCAAATAAGAAACTTGCCACATTTCCTGCAGCCAATCTAACTAATCTACCGAATACCAATGTTGTTAAAATTGTTTTTGTTTGTAAATGTGTTGAAAATGCTCTCAAATAAAAAAAGACTTTAACACAAATAAAATTAATTTCTTAGTTTTTATTTAAAAGAAAATCAAAGAGAATCATTTTTAAAAGGATCTTTAAAATTTTCCAAACATAAACATGTTGTTTTTTCAGTAGACCTTTTTTTCATTTATCTACGCCTGAAAATTTTTTTTTATTTTCTAAAAATCACAATTTCAAACGCATCTCAAAAATATTAGCAAATTCGAAAGAAACAAGTTTAATATTTCACTTTCAACTATGTTCTAAATGAAAAAAAACTTTTAAAAGAAATACTAACAAGTTTCATTCTCATTAATTCTTTTTTTTTTGTTAATTTATTCAAAAATAAATTTTTAACACAAAAAAACTGGATTTTTGTTATGAACTTTTTCAGTTTCTAAGTAAAAAACATTTAAAACAGTCCACATTTAAAGGAGGCTCGTCAGTCTGTTGAAAGTTTTCATTTAGTAAAGATCACATTGTTTTCTTGTTTGTTTGTGTTGTTGACATTTTTCACACTTGTAAATTTTGATAACAATTTAAAAATGTCAACGTTTGTAGATATTCCAGTTGGAAGCGATTTTCCATTACAAAATTTACCTTATGGCGTATTTTCCACAGCAAATAAAGTTAGTTACATCTTAATAATTTATTCTATTATTTATGATCAACATGTTTTTTCATCTCAAGGTCAACCGGCGCATTGGAGTTGCGATTGGCGAGAAGATTTTAGATTTAAGCGTTGTTGCCACATTTTATCCTGAGTACGTTCAAAATGCTTTACGCGCTGATGTTTTAAATGAACTTATGGAACTCGGATATGATGCATGGAATGATGTTCGTCGAATTACGAAAAGTCTTCTCACCACTGGCTCTGATTTACATCAAAATACTGAATTGCAAAAAATGTAATTAAATAGTTCATAAATTAATTCCAAATTAGATTTAATTGACAGTAAAATTGCAGTGCTCTCATTAATCAATCAGATGCACAAATGCATTTGCCAGCAAAAATTGGCGATTATACTGATTTTTATTCTTCAATTCATCATGCAACGAATGTTGGTGTGATGTTTAGAGGAAAGGAGAATGCACTTATGCCAAATTGGAAATGGCTACCAGTTGGTTATCATGGACGTGCAAGTTCTGTTGTTGTTTCTGGTACACCAATTAATCGACCTCTTGGTCAGACTCAACCTGTTGATGGCGCTGATCCTGTTTTTGGGCCTTGTCGTCTATTTGATTTTGAACTTGAAATGGCATTTTTCATTGGTGGACCAGCAAATAAACTTGGCGAACGTGTTACAACAAAAGAAGCAGCAAAACGTGTTTTTGGTTTTGTTCTTATGAATGATTGGAGTGCACGTGATGTACAGAAATGGGAATATGTTCCATTAGGTCCATTTACTGCTAAAAATGTTGGAACTTCAATTTCACCTTGGGTTGTTACTGTTGCTGCATTGGAACCTTTTGCTGTTCCAAATTTCCCTCAAGATCCTAAACCATTCCCTTATTTGCAACATGATGAAGTTTTCAATTTTGATATCAATTTGATTGTTGACATTAAACGTAAGTGTAACAACTTAAAATTGAATAATTTTTAAAATGAAAAATTTTCAGCTGAAAAAGGAACACAAACAACTGTGAGTCAATCAAATTATAAATACTTGTATTGGACAGCATTGCAACAAATTGCTCATCATTCTGTCACTGGATGTAATTTAAATCCTGGTAAGTAAAAAATTTTTAATTTATTTACTATAATTATTTAGCAAGATAAAATTAAAATTTAGTGAATTCTTTTTAAGAAATTAAAGAATTGAAACTTTTAATTTAAAAGATGATACTTGAGGATTTTTATAAAAGTTTTTAGTAAATCTGTTTATTGCAAATTGAATAATTCAAAAATTAACGGTTTTTAAAAATTCAAATATTTTAACCTTTAATCAGTTTTAATTTCAAACGTAAATTTTTTTTTTTACAAAATTAAATTGAATTTTCTTTATAGGTGATTTATTAGCTTCAGGAACTATTAGTGGTGAAACATCAGACTCATATGGTTCAATGTTAGAATTAAGCTGGAAAGGAACTCGAACAATTTCACTTGGTGGAAATGAGACAAGAAAATTTCTTCAAGATGGTGATGAAGTCATAATTCGTGGCTTCTGCAATGGCGAATACCGCATTGGTTTTGGTGAATGTCGTGGAAAAGTTTTGCCAACAATTCCATTTGAAAATTAAAAAACAAAAAGTTTTCGATCAAATAAAAAATTAATAATGAAAAAACGTTTTTGCTTTAATATTTTACGTCATATATAACATGTGCTGCTGCGGTAAAAAAAAATTTAAGCGCATTGAAATTCCCGCCCAATAAATGTATATTCTCTCCTGTACACGAGAAAAATAAACATGAGGACAATGAACTCTCATGAAAAACTACCTCAAATGTCTCGATGTTTTTGCAAACCAATAAATGTCTTTTAATCAAATTTTGTGCAAATATAGAGAGAAAGTGCATTAATTTCTTCTAAAATTGCAACAAGAATGACAAAATAATTAATTAAAATTTTAAATTTTCATGTGATCTGTGCAAAGTGTTTTGATTGATTAAAAAATTGCATCATGCACATCCACAAATATATCAGGAAAATTTTCTCTCTTTTCTTCTAAAATAATTTCTCTTTCTCTCTCAGAGTAGTAGAAAACTCTCACTTTATAGTATAATCGTAGAATTTTTTTATATTCTGCTTGCAAATTTTAGTCTGTGTTCGCGTGTGTATCGCTAACATTTTCTCTAAATAAGTTGTAAAAAATAAATTTTTTCAGAATTTTTAATGCTCAAATTTCAAGCTAAAAATTAAATTGTTTTTGATAATTTTGCACATGTAGAACTCGTGTTCTATTAGGAAGAAAAAAATATTTTAGTCACAACGCAAAAAATTTATTAAAATTGACAAAATTTTTTTCACAAGTAAAAAAATAAATTAATTTCTACTTTTTGTTTTCATTTTCTTTTTTTAATACTGACGCGAGATGTGAAAAGAAAAAAATCGATAAAAAGTCTTACGAAAGAAAGTTCTTTCATAGTTTCATGTCAATTTTCCATTATTTTTGCTCTCTTCTAGTAAAATTTTTATCCTTGAATGTGTATGTATATGAAAAGGGAAAAACAACAATTTTTTCTTCAGAGAGCGCGTGTGGTGCTGCACAATGTTAGTCAGTTTAGGGGTTGTATTTTGAGCGAATGAGAGAGAAAAACAAAAATAAAAATCGATACGCAGACAAACTCTCACAAAATTTTCTCTCTTTTATACTTGATGGAAAAACTATTACTCATTCGCAATTTCTCCTTTGCAGAATTTGGACATCAGAATTTTAATTTTTCAATTGTTCGACTGAAAAATCAACGAATTTTTCTATAGAAAAGTATTTTTATAATGTGAAAAATGAAAGTGATTGAAAAAAAGTGAATATTTTAGAACAAAGAACAATTCTTTTTGTATTGATGAAAATTTTATCAAGTGCCCTGACATTCACAGTTACACATGTGAGATTAATGTGATTGCAATAAAAGGGAGCAAAATTCGAAGAAAACATTCAAAAGTAAAAAAATTAATTCAAAAATCAGCAATGAATTTTCTTTGGATAATATTAATAAGCTATTGCTATGCTGCAATGTCAATTACAGGTAATTTTTTATAAATCAACTCTTTTTACGCCCCCAAAATGAATTTCTAAATTATCGCTGGCCACAGCATGTCTGGCATGAATAATTCCTAATGAATCACATCATTGCGCAATTGATCAATCAAGATAATGATGGAAAAATTTTATTAAGAATTCACAAGAATGTTTTAGACAAGCTTTTCATGAAATTTTTCGTCATCTAATTTCAGCTTTACCTACAAGCTCACCAACACGTTTATGTGTGAAATATGAGACTAAGCGAAGCGAAAATAAGCAAGAACAGCAAATTGGCAATTTAGTTGATAACTCTATATCATCTAATGAAAGTCAAGAGGATTCTGACAGTGACGATAATGATTTGGACAACAACTACATTGACTCTAATTCTACTGATGTATGTTTTTAAATTTATTCTAAAGTAAAAATATTTTGATTCTTTGAAAACACTTGAAAATTAAGCAGAATTTAATTTTTAAATATTTTTTAATACTCTAATTTCTTGCTACATTAATTTATATTTAATTATTTACGGTGAAATTAAGTAAGAAAAATAAACCAAGTTTTAACATTTTTTGTTTTGAATATTTTGTTTAAATTTAATTTAAATAATCATCAAACAATTAGGCTAAAAATTTACTATTACAAACAGATTACTACTTTATTAACTTTCTTTTAATAACCAAAAGTTTCCAAGTGCTTTTTAACAAAACTTATTTAAGAATAATCAGAATATTTTCACCTTAAAAATTTTTCTAAATTCTTCTTTGATTATTAAAACTTTTTCTTTAACAGACAATAATTTCAACAAATGTTTCATGCACGAGTTCTCAAAATTATTGCTTCACCGCATATAGAATTTTAAGTGATGGACGAACACAAGTGCAAAGTCAAGGATGTTGGGAGCATAGCGAAAACTGTAAATCATCATCGTGTGTTTCAAGCGACGATAGACATAATGTTTTCTTTTGCTGCTGCAATAGCGACTTGTGTAATGCAAATTTTATCCATTTAACACCAAAAACTTCACCTGTGATTGTCGATGAATCGAGAAGTATGAATGAAAAAATTCAATTAAGAAACTCAGCAGTTTGGATAAGTTTTGCGTCAACTGGCATCATGCTGATCATTATTGGAATTGTCTTCTTCATTTCTTGTCGTGAAAAACCTAAGCCATTGCCTGAGACTTCATTGTTAGCGCCATCAGGTCCCGGTTACTCATCAAATCTCTATAATGTCGATAATCTTAAGCCAATTGAAATCATTGGCGAAGGAAAGTAAGTAAAATATCTTTTTTCTTTTCTCAATTCAATTGTCATTATTATCAAATTATCTTTTTGCCTCAGATATGGAACAGTTTGGAAAGGTCAAATAAACGAACAACCAGTCGCAATAAAGATTTTCAGCGCAAGTAAGAAACAGTATTTCATTAATGAAATGGATATTTATACGCAACCATTCATGGACTCATGTCCTGCTCTTCTTCAATATTTTGGTATTTTTTTTTACCTTTTCACTTAAAGTGTGTAAAATAATAAAATTATTTTCTTAGGATGCGATGAAAGGTTAAATTCAGAAGGCAAATTGGAATATCTTTTATTACTTTCCCTTGCTGAATTCGGTTGTCTGCAAGATTATCTTCGTAAAAATACCGTATCATTCCAAGTTTTTAGTCGAATGGCTACATCAATTGCTAGGGGAATTTCACACTTGCATACTCGAATACAGAAAGGAGATATGGTTAAAATGTGCATTTGCCATCGTGATATCAACAGCCGCAATGTTCTGGTGAAAGCCGACCTCTCGTGCTGCATTGCTGACTTTGGTTTTGGTACAAAAGTAAATGGTTCACGTTACGAGGTAATTTTACATTATAAATTTCTTTAATTAAATCATTTTAATATTAAAAAATTACTTACTTTAAAACAGTATCAAGGAGAAATGATTTTGGCTGAAACGAAAAGTATTTATGAAGTCGGAACTATGCGGTATATGGCTCCAGAGATTTTAGAAGGAGCCGTCAATTTACGCGATTGTGAAACATCATTGAAGCAAATTGATGTCTATTCGGAAGGATTAGTACTTTGGGAGTTGGCAATGAGATGTTACGACTTTTATCCACCTGAAATGAGTACACCACCCTATAAGGCGCCTTATGAGCATGAAATAGGAATTCATCCATCATTCGATCAAATGAGAGCATTGGTTTTACAACACAAAGCACGTCCATTATTCCCAAATCAATGGGGTGGTGGAAGTGCAGCTCATGCAGTAAAAGAAATCTGCGAAGACTGTTGGGATCCTGATGCTGAAGCACGTCTTACATCGCTTTGCGTCGAGGAGAGGCTGATTGAAATTTCAACAATGAAACCAAGATCTCATTATGTTACAATGTCAACATCATTAAGCACAAATAATAATATAATATTATCAAATATTCACAGTATTAATAGTCCCACTACTGCTATTCCATCTAATCAGATAGCGACTCGTGCTGCTGTTGAGAATACATGCGATACATATTTATCGAGTCCATCAAATGACTACAGTCCATGCTATATTATGCAAAAGAATCGTGAAATGTATGGACAACAAATTCAACAATTTCAGGGTCGAAATTTGTGCTTAGAAAGAAATCTCGTGCAGATACATCAAACCGATCAATCAAATGATGAAAAGTCAATAAAAAAATGCCCTTTGAGCAATGGCAATCAACTAATCAATAACACAAATAATGATGACTTTTATGATGGTGAATATGAAGTTCTTGTTGAAGAATTGCTTACAAGAACATTAGCAAGCAATTCACAAATACAACCTACATCTTCACAATCACGAGAAATTTTACAGAAGAAAAATAATACTGAAAAAAAGTCATCGAAATGGCGAGACATTGTGAATTCAAAATTTCAGTTATCAAAGAGAAAAAATCAATCATTAAATGTTGAAAATGTTCAACAAAGTTTTACATCGCCAATTCACAAGCAAGTAAATGTCATTGAAGAGAATAAAATTAAAAACAATGTTCAACGACCGAAAAATTTAGACATTGCACCAATTATTGTGAGAACTACAACTACACCACCGCCAATGTATGATTTCAATGAAATACAAAGTTATAAAACTCCAAATAATGATCCTAGTAATGATCCATTTACAATTGTTCCATCTTCCAAAATTGTTACATCAAAATCAGCAACTTTAAATTCATCGTCAATATCGACAAATTCATCAGATGATTTCAATGATAGCAATCAATTAAAAAGACAGCATTCAATAGAGGTTTTTCGTGATGTTTTTGCTTCATCATCAAAGGTAAATTTGAAGGACATTCAATACAGAGTTAAAACGCCTGGTGATTTACCACCAAGCGTGAGGAGAGTAAGAGCTTCAAAAACATTGTCACTTTATGATGATCGGATTATGGATCCAAATGATAAATTTATAAGGGATAATAATAGCTTATAGCATGAGGAGGTTTTGTTGCTAGAGTTATAAAGCGCATAAAAGTGAAAATGACATGGAAAGTGTCCGTGTGTAGAAGGGGACACCTAAGCGCATTTTTGTGCCTAGATCAGTGTATGTTAATAAATTACAGAACTATTAAATTCATTTGAGAAACAAATTCACAATTTAAAATATAGGAAAAATCATATTTATAAAATTTTGATGTATGAAAGTATGGCGAGTGTTTTTAATTGATACTTAATTTACTGAATCTTTTGATGACAAATTTTATTGATTTGAAAGTAACGGTTGAGTAAGATTCAAAATATTTCAAGTTCCAATATTTGTCGTTGGTGGCGCTGCAATCGTTTTCGCAGCCAACTTCGCCTTGTTTAAATTTTTCAATTTGGAAATTTAAATTCGCAATTTCCTAATTAATGCAATCAGTGGCAGCTTTCTAATAAAGATTGCCGCCAGTAACTCGATAGCACAAATCAAACACAACAAACCGGAAGTCTCTAGCTATTGCAGTTTTCGAAATCTCGCTACCCACCCGCCGAACAGCCGAACAGCCGAACAAAGTGAAATTATAAGCTGCATTGTTGTTCCAAAAATGCGCTAAAAAGAAAGAAATCTCTAGTCACATACTCTCTATACAAACACAATATTCTAGAAATGTTTTTATATCCGCCTACTCAACTCTTTTGCAGCAACATTTTACTGCACAATTTATACACATACATAGGAATTAGATTATAATGATGATTATTATGTAAGAAAGATTTTTAAGGTAAAAGTGCTCAGTAGCACTCTAAATAAGGGAAAAAACATAAGTGGCTCTACATGGATACTCAGATTTAAAAATAAATAAATATATATAAATGACTATTTAGACTACCTAACTATATAGACTATGATTATTATTATTCACAAAATTAGCTGTAATTTCTTCAATTAAATATGGATTTAAAAAATGACCATAAAAAGTTTTTGCGTAATTAATTAATGTAGCATTTGTCATATGAATGATGGTAATGATGATTGTTAATTATATTGAAAAATAAACTTAAGTAACTTTAAAAGAAATAAAATAAGATTTTATTAACATTTCTTACAGAATTTTTTTACTAATGTTCAGCACTTGGTGTTTTGTGTTTCAGTGTGCAGTATAAAACTTTTAGTACTGAGCACTCTTGTTTTGAATTCATCTTTATCAATGAATCTAAATGCAGCTTTGCTATTTTTATTGAGAAAATTCAAATTATTTTTAATGAAAAAATTTACCTTTATTAGTCCTTAATTTTCTTTTTATTAATTCGATTTTCTTTTCAAAGTGTTTACAATTTTCTACTTTTACAATGTTTAATGTATACGATTCAAAGTTTAAAATTTGTAGAATTAATAGACAGCAGTTTGCCATTGAATATATATCAAAAATAATTTATATGCAAGTGTATTGTGTGTATATTTAAAGTTTGATTAGTAAGCAGAAAAAAAATTAAGCTGTTTATTTCTCTCGTCACAGTAAACAAGTTCTCAAGATAAACTTTTCTAACATTTAGATATGAATCACCATTATTTTTATTTAATGAAAAAAGCTGCTGTATTTAAAAATGTGTATAAAAATTAATTGATGAATTCATTATTGTCTATTTCTTCACAATAAACATAATTATCTTTTTTTGAACATTAATACTGCAATAAATTAAATGAGAGAAGAAAAATTGATTTTTTCTGAAATTCTTTTAAGTTTGCTAATTAACAATTTTCCCAGTATCGAATCACTTTAGATTTTTAATCAAATAATTTTTTTTATTAATTTCTAAACATATTCATTTCAAATCTAACTCAAGTGTCTTAATTAGGAAATAAAGAGAGAATAAACTTAATAATAAGAAGAAAAGTAAAATATAAATTTGTTACCCTATCTATCAATTTTTAATTACACCAATCAATTTTGAAAAACGTGTGCAAGTGTATTTTTTAAACGTTTTCCAAAGAATTTTATAAAATATGTATGATGGTGTGATTATCCACAATATTATTTTCTGATTTTTTCTTTCAATAACTTTCAATAGCAGCAATTGTGAAATTATTACAAAAATGAGATGACATTTTTTATGAAAAAAATCAACTTTTTGTTATCAAATAAAAGTTAAAGGACAATTAAGACGAAAATATTTCCTTGAGATCATGTTCGTATAAAGCAATCAAGAGCATACACAAGAATCCAGTACACATGCCACTAAATTGCAAAAAGCATTGTGTTAACATACAACTCTCTTCTTTTCCATGTGTAGATGTCAATTCAGGCATCTACAAAAAAATCATAATTAAAAATGATGAAATAAAGAGAATAGAAAATAAATTTACCATATCAACAAGTGCTATATAAATGAAGAGACCGGCAGCGACAGCAAAAATCCATTGAGAAGCTTCAGGTGTATCACCAATCATAATTCCGACACACATTCCGAAAAAGCATAAAACAGAGCTTAAAAGATTATAATAGACAGCTTTCCTTGGACTCATGCCAGCTTTCAATAACACTGCAAAATCTCCCAATTCGTGTGGAAGTTCATGACAGAAGACAGCAACTGCGGTTGAAAATCCTCCAGCAATATTATTTGAAAATGCTGCACCAATTGCCATTCCATCAGTAAAATTGTGTAGTCCATCACCCATAATAACCATCCATGCTACTGCTGATAATGATTCTGGTGGTGAATGAACATGTCCGTGAGTATGCGAATGTCCATGGTGTTTTGATTGGTGTTCTCTGAAAAAAAAAAATATTTTATTCACATTAAATTGAATTCAATCAAGAAATTTAAAATTATATACCTCAAAATAATTGTATAATTTTCTTCTTGTAGATTTTCTCCAGTAGTTTTACAATTTGTTGTGGTGTTTGAAATAGGATTTCCAGTCTGTTTATTAGAATTATTGTTACAAAGCGCATTGCTTTCAATTGATCCATCATCCAAGCTTGTAGATAATGTCAGTGTAGTATTATCAACATCATTGCTATTATCATGAATTAATCCGTTCATTTTTTTAATATCAGATGCGGATGTTATGATGAGATCTTTGTGATTATTTACAACTGCTTCCTCCTCAATGTGTTGATGCTCATGATGATCGTCCTTTGTTTCCATGGCTATTTCATCGTAGCAATATGGGTATGAGGAATATTTATGTTTGCATGTCATGTTTGCACCATTTAAGGAAACAGTTTCTGGATCACGCATTACACGAACACGTGATGAAGGTTTTTCACGTTTCTCTTTCTTTTGTCGCCATTCCATTATCATCACCATGAATCGTTCAAAGAAATAGAAAAATACAATTCCTAAAACTGCTGCCAAACCTCGATACATCATAGTTTGATGTAAGTCTTGATCATTTGTGAGCGGAAGCATAGCATGCGGAAGCAAATGAAGCAATGCATCGCCTGCAAGTGTGCCCACAGCAAGTGCCACTAAAAATTGCAATATGTGATGATAAAAATGTTTTTCCATAATGGGAATCACTGCAACACCAAACAGTCCACAAAGGCTAACAAGAATTATGCTTAAAGTTGAATAGAGCCACACAAGTTTTCTATCTTCCATAACTATCAGCGATGACGTTTCGTCATTCAAATCTAACATACTAAAATTTGAAATATGCAAACATGAACTTATGTCGCGATTAATTGCATAGTAAAGTAAAATTGGACACATTGAAAGCATGTTGTCAGTACTAATTTCTATATGATGATCATGATGTTCATGTTCGTGGTCCTCTTCTTCATGTTCATGCTCTAATTCGTGGTGATTATGATGTGTTATTTTATCTAGAAAAGTCTCTTCATTCATACACATTTTATCATTAATAGAAGAATTAAATATATGATTCAATTTTAATTGTCCTATCATATTCTCAAATCCATTCATGTTCATTTGCATTGATTGTTGTTGCTGTTGTTGTTCATTAAATTGAAGGAATATTTTTTGTAGATAATTTTTTGTTACTTCTGGCAATTCAATATGATGGTGTTTATGACTATTTGAATGATCAGCATGACGTTTTACTCTCATTTTTTCTTCGTCTTTATTTTTTCCTTTTCTTTTGTCATAAATATTTTCAACTGCTACTTCATCAGCAAGTAATACTAATGCATCATTTTCAGTTGATGTTTCTAATGACCATCTTTCATCCTTGGATTTAATAATATTCGTTGTTGATGCCGCTAAAACGTGCTTACATGGTAAATGTTCAGCACATAATAAGCATACAACACACACTGCCATTAAATGACGATGCGCCATTGTGTTTTTTATAAATATAAAAGAAAATCTAAAAATAGAGAAATAAAATATGAATAAATTAGTTATTGTTTTGGCATCTCTAAATATTAAAATAATTGAATGTTAATCTAATTATATATTTTTTAGCAATGGAGAAAAGTTTTATAAGTAGGACGTTTATTTAAAAGGTAAGATTTACTCTTCAAACGCCTACGTTTATCGAAATGAAAATAAAAATTTAATCAATAAAGGTAATAGCACCTAGCTTTGACACTTAATTTGATTTAAGATTATAAAATTGTAATTACGCAAAAACAGTATAAAACAAAAAACTCAATAAAAAATTTGTGACACAATATGCTGGCTATCATCCAACATTGTAGACATTTAAACAAAACTAAATAACAAGCAATTCATTCATAAGTGAGACATAGATAAAAATTATATCAATCTTGTAAAAAATTTATTGAGCCGAAGAAAAAAAGAAGTAGGAAAAAATCTTTATTTTTTATCGTTCATAGATAACAATAATCGTAGTAATAAACATTTCATATTTTAAGTTCAATAATATTTATATTTTATAAAAAATAGATGCTGCATTGTCAGCTATAATAATTTCTTTCTATTTTATATAGAGCAAATGTTTTAAGATTCATTTTAAACACGTGTAATCAATACTTAGAAATGTTGTTATATAGAATTCGCGCTAAAAACATATATTTTGATGTATACTGATTTTATAATACATTTTTTATGAAATTTGAATTATACTTTTATGACTTTTGAGTAACATTTTAAATAAGAATTTTCAGACATGTCTCAATTTCATCATGAATTTAATCATTGCAATTAATAAGAGGTCAATTAAAACAAATCATACTTGATTGATAAAATTAAAGCCATGGTTAAATTTAAAAACATTTTGTTTCTATATCACTGGACTTTATAAACGATTTCTCAATTTGTGTCCGATAACCTAAGCTCTTTTTGACACTTTAATTTTCACATTAAAGTAGTAGGTGGTATATAACAACGTTCACGCCGTATAAAGAAAGCGTGAATATTCTCTCGCTACTAAATAAACGTGTTCACTGTTGAAAGTACACTTAAAGAATGATAGATCGCAAATAGATTTTTTTTCTCCATTCAATTTTTTTCCTGCTTTTTGATTTGATAGAAATGTTTACGTTTTGATTAAAGTGTGCTTATCTATAATCTTGAATCTTTAAATTACACTTTTAAGCATTCTTCATAGTGACCAAATTATCGACTGACCAATGCCAATAAATCTGTCAATTGAAAAAAATTGAACAACCAAAATTGGGCAGAACTAAATGAAAAAGAGAATCGATGAAAAAAATAAAATTGAAACGTTATGCATGGCAAAGGTTTAATGGAGCTTTTTTGATAAAGTTTACAAGTATCAAATAATTAGCAGTGGTCGTGATTTCGAAACCACGCTACAAAATTTGAGAGAGAGAAAAGCCGCTTACGAATACTAACGCACTTTTATGTAATTGCGTCATGTTAGGGTCTCAAACACAAAATCAAATAAAGAATTGTCAATATTGATTAAAAATTTAAAATGTTCAATTTTCAAACTGACAATTTTTCAAATAATTACTTCTGACTAATCACTTTTTTATTAACAAGATAAAGAAGATTTACCTTCTAAAATTATACTTCCACACAACACAAACTCTGAATTGAGACTAAAAATGAGTGTCGGTTCGAAACCGAATAATTTTTTTCTCTCTCTCGTGTTCTCTCACACACGAAGATTTTTTGCTCTTTTTAAATGATTGCATCAGCGTTTTGCAATTTTTCCACAAGAATTCCTTTTAAATTTGATACATTATGTTGCAAAATCAAAATAAGACTCCCTATAGAAATTTTATTTGCTTCAGACTGATATATGATAGTAAAGGAATTTGTGAAAGAAAAAAAATTCTTCAATATAACTCAAATAACGCTAATCTCTTGATTAAATATTGTTAGAAGCTAAAAGTTTTTATTACTCTATAAAAAGTTTTCATTATTACACAAAGTGCTTGCTTATCAAACTTTTATATGAAGTTTAGAATCACGTTGTGCCTTCTACTTATTCAAATACTTTTCCTTTTTAAAAACCGTGCTTGGTACAAGGCTGCTCTTTCATTCTTTTTTTAGTGCTTATTCTCACTTTACATATTCTACATATAATTATGCATAAAGAGATTTCTGAAAATAAATTACGTTGTATTGTTATCAGCGAGTAATGGAAATTGTGTTTATGTTAAACTGTGTCAAAGTAAAATAAAAGGTTTCACACTTATCGAAGGTAGTGGAAACAACACTCATTAAAATTGCCACGAGAGCTTTTTTAAATCAAATCACAAGTATGGTAATCACTATTTTGCTATTTTGGAGGCAATAAAACTGCATAACAAAAATCAACGTCAAAATGAAAAATAAAGTGAAATACACGTGAAGAGAATGAAACTTTTTATAAATCGATTTCCATAATACGATGCAAAGCACAATAGAGCGCGAAGGAGGCAAATAATATCAACAAGCCCATGAACTTGAAAGAGAAAATAAATGACGATCTATACATGCCGTAATTCATTCTTATGGAAATAAATATTGAAATATTTGACATCGACACGAAACACGGGTTGATAGCACATGCGAAGCACAAGTTTTATTAATTTTATGTCGTTTGTCTTCTTTCAAATGCCGATATAAATGAAGTGCATGCGAAGCCTCAAAAAAGAAATTACTCATTGTAATTTTCCACACTAAGAACACAAACAAAGGTCTCAAAAATTGATCTTTCAATTGAGTTCTATCTCAATTGCCTGGCATCAAAATATATGCCGCTATCGTGACAACTCACGATAGCACTGAAAATTGATTAGAAGATTGTGCAAAAATGAGACCTTGCACGCTAAGAAAAGAATCGCAAATCATTACCTAATTAAATGGAACATTTCTTTCTTTTATCTTGACAAGCTTATACATAGATTAATGATTCATAGGAAAGAAAGAAAGAAAGAAAAACACGAGACAGATGTCGATATTCCCAAATTACTTGCATCTTTTATATTTTTACTTATGAATGAATTTGTAATACGACTTTTAATCCATAAAACCGAGAATTTATTCAGTTTTAGCTTGCATTCGCTCAGATTCAGATAAATATTTTCTTTGCGATTTTATCACCTCCAGTTATTTTCTGTTTATTTATAGTATTTCTTCTTACTCTTTCTCAATCTCTTTTTGCATTACTTTCATTCATTTAGATAGAAGTATAGGTAAAAAAACACTATGAGAAGAGCAGAGAAGAAGAATAAACTACATTTAATCTAAAAATAAACTTAGAATCTGATGAACTCCACATTTTGCGACATAAAAAATGCCTCATTTTGTCTAATTTCGTGTACACGCTATTTATTCTAATGATTTATTCACGCGTCGTAGATAAAATTACTTACATTTTAATTCTGAGTCT
Organism: Polypedilum vanderplanki; assembly: GCA_018290095.1. Classification (NCBI taxonomy): domain Eukaryota; kingdom Metazoa; phylum Arthropoda; class Insecta; order Diptera; family Chironomidae; genus Polypedilum; species Polypedilum vanderplanki. The sequence goes on along the minus strand of CM031380.1, from coordinate 30,902,950 downwards.
TGTGCCACTTGTTTGCCGAGATTTAATTGTAAATTTCACTTTTCAACACAGAATATATTTTTTGCCGCTTTAGTTTAATTTTTCTTTAAACGTTTTATTCTTTATTTTTTGAATGAAATCGAACCGTACACAATGCTAGTCTAATCGTATATAGGACATCACTTTGGTAATATATTGAATTTTAAGGATTTTTGCGACTTTTATCTAATTTTTTTTGCAGACAAGCTTTTCTCGAAAAAACTAATCCTTAGATTTTTTGAATTCTCTAATTATTTCTTAATATAAAAGCATTTTATGAATATATCTTGCACCATGACAATACACTCTGTATGTTAAATTTAAACTGAATTATTGAGTGTGGAAATAATCATATTTTGTCTTTTTCTTTTCAAGAATTTTTCACACACTATAAAAATTTACAACTAATTTCTACAACATGTAGAATGTAAAACTACAATAAATTTCGAAAATTATACAATTTATAAAATTGTTATAACAATCTTATTAATGTTTAATAAACCTGAAAATTTAAAAAGAATAAATAAATAAAAGAAGCATGATATTTTATTTCTCCAATATTTTATTTAATCCGCAATAGTTCAGAAACGTCTTATATAAATTTAAATTTTTACATTTTTTCAACATTTTTTTATAAAGCTCTCTTTGCCAAGTTTGTATATCCAAGTCCTACACAAGCGACCATTACTTTATAACACTGTGAATCATCTTCATCATCTTCTTCTTCCTCATAGCTTTCTATTTTAAATTTAACTCCAAGTATTTCCTTTATTAATTGCAAATATGTAACAGTGTGACGAGAAAATGGGCCAGTAACAACTTTAGAAACACTTTTTGGGCCTAATGCCATATAGAGCATCATCAACCATTGAAATGTACTATCACAACAGCCTCCACGATAAATCTCATCAAGTAATTTGTTAGCGCAAAACTTTCCTACGTCTTCGGGCAAAATTCCTTTTTCCATATTTACGATTTCAGTTGAAAAGATTACATTCTCAGTAGTTTCAGCATTTAGAATTACTCCATATCCAGGTGAAAGTCCACTTGATTTGCCCTTATGTTGATCTGTATGAAGATAGACATCAGGAATGAAATTTAGCATAATTCCTTTTGCGGATTCAATTGTTCGATTTGAAAAAGTTGGTGATACTTTGCATGAATAAACTGTTCCTCTGATTCTCTTCACCATGCCGGTTTTTACAAGTTGTAGAGCTCGCAATTTAAGTACTGGTTTGATCTTAAATGAAATTTCTCCACCACCATCTGGCATCATTCCACGTTTTAGAATTTTTAATTCAAAAGCATCTTCTTCAATAATAAAACGTTTCATAATATTAAATGCTGATGATCGTATATGATCAACTGATGGACTATCAAAACTATTTGTAACTCCTTTTAATTTAGCATCAATTGGAAATTTGCAGAATGGACCAAAAGCAATTAATACGTCAAGATAATATCCTACAAAAATTAGCTGTTAAAGCGACTGAAAAAAAAAATGTATGAAAAAACAGTTTTCTTACCTATAGATTTTTCAACGCAACATTGATGTTCTATTGAACCTCCGTGTAAGATTCCTGGTATAAAATCAATCTCTGTTCCTGAAGGATGAAGTTTAATTTTCGTTCCATTTGTTAATTTATCGATAAGTCGAATCAAATTTATTTCATATTCTTGTACTCCACCATTGAATGATCTAATGTCTGTAATTTTTATTGATTTTCCAGCAAGTGTAGCCAAGATAAGTTTATGCTTCATATGGCTACTTCCACTAAATTTAATTGTTGCTTCTGCCATGATTTTATTGAAAATTTTGATAATTTCTGTTTATCAACAACTGCACGTTGTGAAAATGAATTCTACATTATGATGTAGAATGATTTACATGATGTAGATATGTAAAAATATCTACAATATTTATTTGTAGATTTTTGTATGTTTACAAACAATTTCAATTTTATTTCGTGCATAAAAAATTTAATTATCTGAAAAATGGGTGACATGTTTAGAGAAATTTTAAATATTGAGCAGCCGCCAACGCCAGAACTCACAAAAGAGTCGTTACTTTCTAAAAAAAAGAATGGAAGCGAAAAGTAATAAATAAAATAGAAATTTTCAAATATTCGGCATTTTTCAACAATGAAATTCTTTTTTAATTTTCAGAAAAATGACGAAAAGACCAGAAGGAATGCATCGTGAAGTGTTTGCTTTGCTATATAAAGACAATAAAGATGCTCCTCCTTTGTTACCGACAGATACAGGTGAAATTTTTAAATAATTTTTATACATGATCCAGTGACTTACAGACAGGAATTATTTACAGGATTTGGATATAAACAGAACAAAGCAAAATTGGGTATGAAAAAAGTCCGTCGTTGGGAATGGACGAGATTTGTAAATCCTGCAAGATCAGATGGCGCTCAATTTTGTCATTGGCAGAGAGTTTCAGATGAGCCAAAAGAATATCCATTTGCAAAACTTAATAGGCAGCTCAATATTCCTACATATACGCTAAATGAATATAATACACATTTACGAATGAATACTAAATGGAACAAGGCACAAACAGATTATTTATTTGAACTTGCTCAACGATTCGATACAAGGTTCATCATTATGGCTGATAGATGGGATCGTGATAAACATGGCGTTAAAACAGTAGAGGACTTAAAAGAAAGATATTATGAAGTTGTCGGTATATTACAGAAATTAAAGAATCCTAATTCAGATAAGAAAATTTATGTTTTTGATGCGGAACATGAGCGCAAAAGAAAAGAGCAATTGAAAAAATTATTTGATAAGACGCGATCACAAATCGAAGAAGAATCTATGTTAATCAATGAAATGCGTAAAATTGAAGCTCGCACAAAAGAACGTGAGAAAAAGACTCAAGATTTACAAAAACTCATCTCACAAGCCGATCAACAAAATGAGCAAGCTGCATCGACAACTCCACAAGCGAGAAAACAGGATAAAAAGAAGAAAAAGAATACACTTCCAGTACAGCAAAAGATTAATAAAGCAGATGCAGTAACATCAATGGAAACTGCAGCAATTAGATTTGGTGAGGGTGTAAATAAAGGAACAGGAATTGCTATGAGATCACAAAAAATGAAACTACCTGCAAATTTTGGACAAAAAAGAACGAAAGCACTTGAACAAATTCTCGCAGAATTTAAAGTTGATCCTAATCCACCAGCAACTGAAGAAATTTGTACAGCATTTAACGATCTCAGATCTGATATGATTCTTCTGCATGAAATTAGAACAGCTTTAGCCGCAAGCGAATTTGAATTGGAAACTTTAAAGCAAGTTGCTGAAATTAAGCAAGAAATTGCAGACTAAAAAAATTTATAAAATAATTGAAAATTCGCTTTGCCAATTACAATTTTTGATTGATGAAAGATTTAGATTTACATTGAATGAATGACAGATCCGTTTAAAAATAAAAATGAATTAAACATCATTTTCGTGCTCCCAAAAAATTGTTGTCTTTTGCATTCAATTGCAAATTTTTGCCTTTTGTCTTTCTATCGCTGCTAAATTTTTATTCTTTTATTTCGGTTGTTATTCAATTTCCAAGAATAATTTTAATCAACCACAAATGTCTGAGTTTGTTTAAAATTTCTTTCCCTTCTTTAACCATATAAATTTAACAGTATGCACACATGTATTTTCATGACAACAACGACGAAATGAACCAAAATAAGATTGACGATTGTCTTCAAAAAGATTACAGAATGATCGGCGGTACTAGGTAGTAGTGCATATATTACACATGATTTCATTTTGGCATCCTCACATTTCTTTCTTTTTTCCTTCTTTCGCTCACTCGAATTTTTTCATTGCGGTTTTTTCCTTTCATATTGTCAATTTCTTGTGATTTTTATTTTATCGCAAATGGTATACCTTATTTATTAAAATGAAATGAATGTTTGCTTTACATTTTTTTAAAAAACCACAAAAAGAAAACGTAGGCAATGCATGCAGGAGGATTGACAAAAAAACGCGTGGAAATATCATGAACGAGTAAGTAAAGTATGCCAACAATGATAGCAAAATAAGGCATAGTTTATCGTTCAAGGAAATTTCATGCAGCAAAATCTGAAAAATTAATTTCAAAGACACAGAATTTAACATTGAGCTACCTACGCAACTTTTTTTGTATAACTCTTTTGATTTAAAATATTTTTCTCTCTTCGTTCGCTCTTTTATACGAATTACACAAGACATTTTTTTGTTAGTTGATTGCAAATCATAGGTTGTTTCGTTTTGGATAAACTAAGTATTTATTGCAAGAAGCAGCTTACTTTACTTTTGCGTTCACAATAATGTCGACTTTAGGCATCTGTTGTTTCTTACTTGTGTCATATTTTATAATTCATATTTCCATAAAACACTGAAACTATAATCATTAAGTGCTCAGCACTGACTCAAAACATTTAGTGCTCAGCATTATATTTAACACAAACTTATGTTCTGAGCACAAAAAACAAACATTGAGTGCTCGATTTGGATTGCTTTTAATAAATAAAAGAAATACAAATTTACTTTCTTATTATCATAATCTAAATTTCAATTGAATTTCCAAGAAAAAGAGCACACTTTCTTAGAGTAAAATATTAAAATATACAATTATCTTCTTACATATATTTCATTCATTTAATGAAAAAATATGTATAAAGCTACTTCTGTATACACACTCCCTTTATAACGAACGTGTGTATAAATATATTTTTTGCGATAATCCCGCTTTGGGAAAGACAAGTTGCAGTGTAAGGTAAAAAAAGCAAAGTTGATGTAAGTCGATTCAAAGGAATAAAGAGGTTGACATGTATAAATACTATGAATATTTAATTCAAGATCTCATGTTGATGGTTTAAAAAATGTTATAATTTTTTCTCTCTACATAAGTAAGTCTCTAAAAAAAATGAGAGAATGCTTTTTTTATTTGAAACATTCAACAAGTGATAAAAACATTGAAAAAAAAGATCTTTGGCAAATTAAATTTTTTATGTCATGAAAATATGAAATTTGACAAAAACTGAAATTTAAATAAAATTTTAAAATTCCTACAGAAAGTTTCTTATAGAAGATAAATGTCGAAATAAATACCGGCATGATAATATTCAATGTTTCAATCCAATGTTTCATATTCTCTCTCGATTGTTTGATTTTTATTTTGTTAGTCATGAGCAGACCTAAAAATTTATTTCTTCAATATACGATCAGTTGTTCGTTGAGCTAAGTGTTGATACAGACGCAAAATATTCGCTGTTCAAATATTGAAGTTTCACAACTATTTCATGTGTTTTTAAGCTGTATTTTTGTATTTTTATTCATATAGTTCGATAATAAAGTGATCGCACAAGTTTTTATTTTATTTTTTTGTTCATGCATTTAATGGGATTTGTAATAAATTTCATGATAATTGATGCTAATATTCGTGTGATTCGATAAACATTTGTTAGTTTTTTATTTTTATTGACTAAATGTCAAAGGTTCTTTTATTGCCATCATACAATAAAAGTCAATAAAAGAATAAAATTTCGATAGAGCAAAAGAGAGAGAGAGAGGCTACTTGTGCAGAAAAGAACTCTATGGTGTGGCCATAAGTGATTATCATATAATATCCGACGTTTATCTTCATGAAGATGACATAATTCGTGTGGTACGCAAATATAAATAAAAAACGAATGAAGCAAAAGTGGAAAAAAATTTAATTTATTCAAATTAGAATTTAAATCAATCAAATTACACGTAGAACTAAAGTGAATGACATATTTAGACAAATAAGTGTAAAAAGACATTTTTTTAATTTTTTATATTCATCGTGATCATTGAATTAATTAATAAATCTCTCTCTGAAAGATCAAGTGAGTGAACCAGAAAAGAAGAAAAAAAATTTTTATTTCAAGGAAAGATCATCAATTAATTCCAACCAACATGAATCGGTTTCGGTTAAAGTGAGTAAATCTTGTAGACATAGAAATTAATTAAATTTTTACAATTTGATTCTTTCCTTCTTTCTCTCTATATTTTTTTTCACGCGAGAAAGAAGGAAGGAAAAAGAATGAAATCATTCAATTGTGAACTTGTGCGGTTGTCTTTTAAAACCGTGTAAAAAGTATTTATGCCTACCTACCAATGATCTTAGTTAATTCATTCATGAATAAACTTCCAGATATGCATAGAGTGAAAGAAAAGAAAGAAAAAAGTAATAAAAAGTGGGAATAATTTTTAAAAAGAGAAAACTAGAACCAAAAAAGTCTATGAATGAAATTCTGGCTGTATATAAGTCGCAATAAGGTACAATGAAATTTTTCTACAGAAAAGTGGATAATTTAATTTCATTTTTAACATTTCCTTTACTTAGAAAGAGTAAGAGAGAAAAAAGAAGAATAAACTTTTATTGTTGACTTCGGGACTCTTATCATTAAGAAAATAAAAATTTTCTTTCTAATGTGTGTTTTTGAGGTGCCAGACCTGTCGAATGAGGAAATGAGTAATTGGGTATACATTCAATTTTAATTTTTTTTTTTTGGGATCTTCTTTTAGGCATATACAGATAATTTCTTGTGTGAGTATTGTGAATGAAATGAAAGAGAGCGTATAAGAGATAAATGAGATGGTGCATAGAAAATTGTAATCTTCTTCTTTTCATCTATCTTTCTTTCCATTTCATTTCGTTAAGTTTCTTAATAACATAATAGTAAAAAAGGACTATATGAGTCTTTATAGAAAAAAAAGATAGAGCGGCAAACTAAGGGATGTGAGTGGTAAAAAAATTCTTTTTTGTTTGTTTTCTTCATGTCGAACCGAGCTATGTCGATTTGTGAGACAATTTCCTGTTTATTTTCTCTCTTTCCAATAATAATTTCAACTCCTAAGAATCGTGTGAGATCCATAAAAATTATATTTGATGCTCAAACAAAAATTAAAGGATGTTTCATTTCCTTGACTGAATCTTTCATCTAATATTCACGTACTTATTAAATAATTTACTTCTAATTTTATTGAAATGTTTCAAAAATAACGATGACAGATGATAAATGGCACCTGCACTTGAGTAAGAAATTCTGTTCGGTTTTTCTTTTAAAATTCAAAACATGTCATTTTTACAGTATATTTTTTTATTGAAGTGTGTGAGCTCAAGCATATCCTCCTCATTACGCTATTGTTCTTCATCCAACTGCTGCTGCTGTCTTTTTTCCCCTATCAACTTCCAGCAATCTAATGTTGGTTGCACAATGAACATCATTCATTCATGTCTGGTATATTTACACAGATATTTAAATTATTTAAAATTGACGATGCACTCATTCATTGGGGTATATTTATAAAAGTATGATTCATCAAATGTATGTGAATAACTAAAAAACAAACGGAAATTAATGGTGTTCTTCTTATGCTTGTATAGTACAATTTTTATGCCTGCATGTTTTGTTTTCGCTTTTTTGCGCCATTTCTCAGAATTTTCAGTTAAAGACTCAATGAACTTTATGCTTAAAATGAAGAATGAGTGAGAATAACAAGATATAATCGTGTATTATCATAAATTGGTATTTATAATCATTATAATTATAGAGAGATTTAAGATCTTATAAAGGAAGTCAATTCATTTGACTTCTGAGAATTTTTTTTTCATCAATCGTAAGTTATTGTCACAGTATACTGTAGCTATATAGTGATGTAATTGAAACTTGGAATTAATTAAAATTTATTCAATTTATTGAGCAAACATTCATAGAATAAAAAATGAAAAGAAAAAGAGATATCCGTCAATTCATTCATTGATGAATTAAATGATGAAAAATGTAAAATAAATACTCGTACAATTGAATGAAATAACGCGTCAGAGCAGCAGAGAGTCAAATTCTACAGGTAGAACGAATCGCTTCTTTCATATTTTGCTTTATTTCCTCGTTCCCCCATTTAGTTTATCTCTTCTTCTCGCAATGACTGACTGGCTCGTTTGTTCGCGTTTTATATTTTTTCACCAATCAAGCACAATTCTATGAATGGAAACTTTTTTTAAAAGTCATTTGTTGTGTCGCTTGCTGTGTGTGTATAGAGCTCAAAACAACAATTGAAATCATGTTTTCACCATAGAGCTCAGAACAACTCGCTTCAAGCATCAAGTCCATAATGAACACTCGATCAGAATCAACTATAAAGTTTCATGTCCATAATTGTACTTATTTCGCTTGAAACAATTGTCTCTTTGCTTCTGTTCTTCTGCCATTTTTTTGTTTATTCGCTGTGTTAACGAATCAGGTCAAGTGATGATTTTTTATTTTAAATAAGAAAGAGATATTGATGGTTAAAAAGAGATGTTCACAGTGGCAAACAAGAAAGAGAGTGAAGAGAATCAATATTAGGGTTAAGTGATCGTCAATAGCAGCATATCTGCAACTTCATTGATTCTCACTTCACATTTTTTTTAAAAAATCGTGTGTGCTCGTCTTATTCAAACTGTTTAATGTTCATTTTATGTAAATATACAACACTCGAAATCAACTTTCAAAAAAGATAGAGTATAGTGGAATAGTTATTATAATATCTCGACTAAAAGACCTTTATGGACGTCATTAAATTTATTGACAATGACACCCACATACTTAGTGACTCTCATACTCGTTTCTTTTCTATTAAGTGGCGGTATTGCTGAATGTATAAAAAATTTATTATTAATTTCTATCTCAATTGAGAAATTGCCATTAAAAAATATCTTTCGATTGTGTCGCCAAGTTCAAAATTCTTAAGAATGCATTTTTACACCTTCAGTTCTTTTGCTCTTTCTCTATCAATCTTGTTCCCTTCCTTCATTGCTATTGCACAACCTATAGTGAGAAGAGAGACCAAAACATGCAGCATATATTTTTGCAACCCACACGATGCAAGCAAGCATTTTTTAACTCTTTTACTGCAATTCTCATCGTCATCAGAATTCGCAAACACACACGGTACATTCATGAAGCAATGTAACAAACAATGAGAAATAGAAAGAAGAAAGAGTCGCCATGGTGCGGAACTCCTTCGCAAAAACAGTCTCATTTAATGATGAGGATAAATTGTTCCATTTTTTTTAATCACATTAAATTACTGTGCTGTCATTTAAATATCTTTTTAGCTTCAAAAGTCAAATGTTAATGAATAATACGTGAATACTGATCAAAACAAAGGAATAATTGATTTGCAAAGCATCAGCTTACGATGAGATGTTTTTAATTTGAATTTCATATATAAAAGAAAAGAGAAAAACAAGAAATTAAATTATACAACACCTACGAGAAAAACTCTTATTTTATATTTTTCTTTCTTACTGTGTTCTGTATCATTTTGGATTTCACTCAAGTCATGTTGATTGTGAGAGATATTTCTTTTTTCGTGCGCGCAACAAACAGCAAATTTTATTGAGATATATTTATCGAAATGACAATATGTGACTCTTTTAATACGCCATAAATGAAATTAAATGTTTGTCAATCTGCATGGAATTGCGCACTGATGAGAAACACTCTTGTTTTATCGATAAAATCGGTGTTTATTGCTTCCATGATTTGGAAACAAAAATAAATTTGAAATTTTTATCAAAATGTAAATAAAACAAATTTATTAATTTCCTGTACTTATTTCTTTTTCAAAATACTTCTTATTACTAAACTATTTCAAAATTGTGTAATAATTAACCGGATCTATATTGTTCTATTTCCAAACCTTGATTATTTTACAATCTGATCATATGTATGTGATTAAATTTATTATTTTATGAGTGAAACACTCTTATTTTAATCTATTTTTGACACTTTGAAGCTTTCTATAGCGATGGTTATCAAATGTAACGCACCCATGCCTTCTTTCTCAATCTCTGACACTTTCTTTTGTATTTTAACATTTTTATGACAATTTGTATGCAACAGGGCGTTGGATCAAATGCTGATGATTTGATAAATTATGGCTATCGTATCGTTCTGTCGATCGGTTTGAATGAATAGAGGAACAAGGTGTTTCCTCAATTTGTAGAAATATATGTATGTTCACTAGCTTACGACCAAATATTTACAATCCCCATCATATTCAATTAGTAGCCTCTCACTCTCACTCATTTACTCGGATGTGAAAACAAAAGTCAACTTTTATGTCAATATTTTTCTGTTTTAAGAAGAACGAAAATCAACTGTGAGAAATAATGGAAATAAGAACATTTTGTAATATTCAGTAATATAAAATAGATCTTACAAATAGCTCATTCATAAAACAATTTTGAAATCTCTTTTATATCATTTTTTCATCAGTTTGTAATGAATATTTCGTATAAATTTCAATCTAAACACATACGCTTCTTCTTTTGCCACTCATTGAAATCATTTGTCATCACACAAACATTTCATTGATGAATGTTTTCCATTATTCATTTAATTATATTCTCACTTCCAAAATTGTGCTATATGATGAATGAAATAGATAAAATTTACGATATTCTATTCAATTTCTTATTAGCTAGCTGATGGACTGATCAGATAATTACCGAGATGTCGAGTTTTTTGACCCATTCATAATAATGCTCAAGCTTCCTCCTTCTTTTATTCTATCTTTCAACAACCATTCATAAATGTGAAAACATGATTTTTTTTCCTTCTCTTGCAAATTTCTTATTCTTAACAATATAAAGTTCGCAGTCAATTATCTTCCCCAAATTAGATGTCCATTTTCACAATTCTAAGAAGAAATAACTCTTCTTCATTTCTTTTTCATCGTCGGTAGCTTCAATCATCAAAAAAGAATAAAGAGGGGGAATAGAGAATTTATGGATGAGCACAAGAAGTAAAAAAGATGGAATTTTTACCAGTTTTGTGGAATTAAATGTTCATTTTTTTAATTCACTTTGTTTGACTTTAAATTTATCATCTTTAAGATATGAGTAAAACATTGCATTTGTAAATTCAAAAAAAATTCTCCATTTCAAAAACGTTAAATTTTGAATTGAAAAAAACCGTTAAATATGAAAATTTTCATAAATGCGCTAAAGTGTCTTCAAATCTACCATAATTTCTTTCAATTTATAATTTTTTGTTCTAATGATTATAATTTAAAGAAAAAAAAGAACTCTTGAGCTAGTCAAACTAATAAAAAAATATTTTTTTATTCAAACAAGCAACAAGCAAGAAGAAAAACATTATTATTATTAAACAATGGAACATGTATTAAAGAATAATTTTCAAGCGAAAAAGATTGAATGAATGAGAGAGAGTGAAAGACACAGACACAAAAGATTGTGATAAAATTCTTTCCGATTTCTGATTCAATTCTGATGTTTGTTTTGGTTTATCGTATATCGTTAAGGTGTGTCAAAAATTCTTTAGTGATGTAATGCATCGTGAATGATTTTGAGTTGAAGACAAAAGAATGACTCAAAAAATCATGTTTCGATGAAAAAATTCCTAAAAAGTAATTGAAATTTAAAAAAATAAATTTCTTCTTGGGAATTACCAAAAAATTTCGATTGATATGCAAACAAGCTTGTTATTGTTGAGCATTACTGTCACATAGCGATTAGAAATGGGAGGAAATTCTTTTCATTTCAATTTATATTAATGAAAAATGTTTTGAATGCATGCAGCGGCGCTTATGTAAATGAGAACTTACAAAGTCAATTTACCTCACACACTTTCTACTACAACCGACGTTCTTATCTCACCAATCCAATTTTTCTAATCCCTCTTCACTATTCTTCTTCTTTAAGCTCGTGCGCGGCACGATCAAAATGCTGAAACCATATATCGAACAGGTTGAGAACTAAAAAAGAACGTATCACTCTCAATTTCATTTTTCAGATCATAACTCTTTTCTTCAACCGACAAACAGAAGCGAAAATTCAACTAGATTTGCCAAAATAATACTTTTTGTATTCTGACAACAAATGTTGTTGAGAAGAACCAGTTTGAATGCTCTGCTTTTGTATTTTATATTTGAAATTCAAGCAAAGATTTTAGCATAAATATGTTAAGAGAGGAAAAGCAAAAGAAGAAGATGAATTAAATTGAAAATTAATTAATATTTTAAGTGCATTTCACTCTCTTTTTCGTTATTGCTTTTTTTGCTTGTTCGCATTTGAGGGATACCTAAATTTCATTCAATAAATATAAATGAAAGAAACTCAAAAAAGAGCAGCAATATGTAATATCGAAATACAAACTCAAATAAAAGAAAAAAAAAACTCGAAAGCGATGAGGAAAAAATGTTTTTCAAGTTGAGGCAGCTAATCGTGTTAAATGTTGATTGCTGTTTGCCGTGTATATGATGCAAGCAGATTTATGAACATGAGATAGAGTGTGTGGAGATTGGAGATGGAAAAAATTTGTGCGTAGGTGTCGCATATACAGAAATGAAACTTACGAAGTATTAAAATAATAATCATTCGTTTCACAAATAAACACAAAACAAAGAATTTTCGTTCAACTAAAACTCGAGAGTTTTTTTTTTGCTCATAATGAGTCAGCTGTTAGAAAATTGAGATGAAAGATGTTGAAGATGAATAATGAACAACTAAAAAACAATCCATAATGTAAATCCGATTTCTGAGAGATCACTCATTATTACCGTGAAAACGATTGAAGGAAAACGAAGAGTTTGCATTAAATTTATTCAAGAAAATAAGAAGAGATATGCAAAGAGAGAATGCAAGGCGAAAATACTTTAATAAATAAAAAAGAATGATAATTCTTTTACGTTTAAATTTAACGGAAGCTTTACAATTTAAAAAAAATTATAATGTAAACAAATAATTTTTAAGCTAAAATATTTTGTAAAAAATCTTTAATAACTCATCAGATTTATGGAAAATTTGTACTATTTAAAAATGAATTACGCTTAATTATGAAGGTAAATATAAAATCTTAGGAATATTACTTAAATTTAAAGTTCTCAACAAAATTTAAAAGAAATTGTCAAAGAAATATAAAAGTGTCGTCATCTTGAATGAGAAAAATTGAAATGTGGAGGCAATTTGAGAAGAGAATGAAGCACACAAAAATATCAGCAAAATTCGTGAATAAATTAAAGTAAAGCGATCCGAATATATTAAAGCTGTGATTCTTGCAGGCATTTTTGTTGTTTCTTTAATTTTTATGCATAAGCCAAAAAAATTCTTTATTGATCTCGTTTACTCCCGAATAAAAACAACAACATTCGTTTAAGAAATTGATTATTTTGGCTGATGAAATGCAAAACGAAGAGACGAGGAATAAAGTAATTACAATTTGAGTTTTAAATTTAAATGTCTCGAGGTCATATTCAAAGTTTTTCTGTGTGTGGCTGACTGAAACTTTTTTTTTTTTCGTATTCTCAAGTGGAAGTCAAAGTTGAATCAAATCTTTAAAAGTGATGATCTCAATATTGCCAAATGTTTATTTAAATTTACGATGACGATAAATCCAAAAAAAGAGTTTTTCATCTTTCAACACTACCTAAGTAGTGAAACGTGACGATAAAAAGAGCAACGGATGTTGGGTGAAGCACACAATAGATTTTTAAAAAAAAACGAAATTTTGTTTATTTATAATTTATACGTGATTTGGCTTAACTTAATTTGATTAAAGTACATTCGCCTTTTGACAATGCAAATGAATGAATAAACGCGCTGCCTTTTAGGCAAGACGACGGTATTCATCAAAAAAAAAAATATATATACGATATATAAAACTTTTTATACTTTTATAAATGGTGAATCGAGTAAGTGAGAAGAGGAGAAAAATAACAAATTGTCGGTAGAGTGGCGTGGCATTATTATTATTGCTATTTGAAGACACACAATTCTGTGGTCGTTCGACTTCAGAAATAATTAACAAAACAATCAAAGTTCTTCTCTCTTTATTTCCGTTTTCCAATGTCTACTATCTCTTTTTTTCTCATTCAATTTTTTTACTTCTTCGCACTCTTTCTTAAATCAACAAGTGAGTACATTTATAATCTCTATGGATTGTACTTTACATTTAGCATTTATTTTTAATGAATTCAACTTGATATATACCTACCTACCTACCTACTATTCATTGAGTGAGCAGTAACAACTGGCTATTGCTGTTTGACCACTCATTACATACGCTAATGTTAATGTTAAGCTCTCTTGCCATCATAGCAATTCTAAACAACTCAGGTGTAATAATGTTGTGAGCTGACATATTTGCTTTAAACTCATTGTTATTCATAGTGAAAAAAATGAGAAACTTTCATATCACTGAAAAGCATCTAAAATTACGAACCAAAAAACACTGTTTTAAATTAAAACCGAGATATCATATAACAGCACAAACAACAATCGCACATCAATGAGGTCAAAAAGTGTGAAATCTATTCCGAGAGAAGAAAAATTCTTGAAAGCCAAATGATAATTCAATTAACAGAGTGTTGAAAATGAATTCCTTAACGCCATCCAATTAGTTATAGTGACATGTTCCTTCCGTCAAAAATTTTTCTTTCTGACACTTTATCGCTGTCATACTTAGCATCAATGAAAGCGCTCATATATATGATTTGCATTTTTGATTAGTGCATGCGAAAATTGTATGATGACGAACAACGTGCCTCAAAAAATTGAGCGGAAATGGCGATTAAAATATCCATAACACAAAAGCGTTGAAATTGAAAATTTTGCCATGTCGCATATTTATTTCTAATGAAAATATTATGCCTATACATTAATAATCTTTTATTGCATTTTAAACATTTCTTCTTTTTAACTTTTTATTTGCTTGATAAGCGAATATTTTTTTTCTTGCCTTTCAATAAACATACATGAATAATTGATATTGATATGCATATATCACAATATAAATTGCTTTGTTAATCAATATTTTATTTTATTTCATTCATTTATGAATTTTTTTAAAAATTCTTTTTTGGCGATGATTTTTCAAAATTAATTGAAATTACTCGCTTATTTAAAGCTAAATCTTGATCAATCATTGTTAAAAGATATCAATTCATGAATATTTATTGATCAATAGCTTTCTTTGAAGTTAAAGTTAAAAATTATTATCAAATTTGATAATTCTATTAAAAAAAACTATTAGTTCTTGAACTTGCTACATAATAATGAATAGGTTTATATGATTAAAAATAAAACTTTTTGATTTTTGCATATCTGCATTTAATTACTTATATTCATAATAATAATGATTTTTATTCATTTTTTTATTTGAAGAATTAAATTTCTAATCTTACGATTCATTTTTGCATGAAATCCCACAAATTTCAATTTTAAACATAATCAATACCCAATAATAAAATAAATTTATTACATGATGAATGATTCTTAAACATAAAAAAATTCCAAATGAAGCATCAAAAGTGAAAAACCACAAAAAGTGTGTATGCGTGCATGTTGTGTGAGAGAGAAAGAGAGTAAAACAAGGAGGTGTGTGTAGGTTTTTATTTGCATTTTTCTTACTTTCTGCCAAAGCCTTTTTTATGTAAAGTGTGTGTGGATTTATTATTGAGAAAAAAAATATTTTTTTGCGCGGTTTCAGTCGATTGTCCAATTGTTTATTTAAGAAATATGTTGATGATGTTGAAGAATAAAAGAAAGAGAAGAAATAAATAAAATTTTGAGTAACAAATTTTGAATTTAAAGCAGGCCTTAAAATAATAATGGAATGTTTATCGTGTCGATAGAGAACAATGGAAATAGTCAAAAATGATTGAAAGTTGTAGAATTTTACTCAAAAATAGGAATACGAACATTTTGACACATCAGGTAATGGACGAGATTTGCATCGTGATGTCCAACCTAAAAAATATGCGAGAATATCGGAATTTAAAACAATGAAATGCTTTTCATTTAAAAACGGCACCTTTCCAATATGAAAATCCATGACGATTGTATATGACTTTAGCGCATCTTATATCATTTTTAATATCTTCAGTTAAAAAGTCTACTAAGAGCAAAAACCATTATTAACAAATTATAGCCAATGAATAAATAAAAACAGCAAACGAATGATCGCAAAAAAAAGAAAAAAATTATTTTACCTTCACAACGCGTCCCACACTCGCCTCCTTTTCGCGATTTACGGCACCATTCTTTTGAGTTTATCTGAAATATCCCATAACTGGCACTTAGATTCGGAAATTCTGTAACTTTTGATGTGTCAGCACCTGATTCTGCCTCGATCAAGCAAACCCCTGGACGACAATTATAATCATTGATTGAATGATGAGATCATGTAATGAACAAGTAATAAAATACAGACAGACATAGAGAAAATCTTACAATTTGAGATGAATGTCTTTGGAATGCCACTATTGAAAAGTTCCTTTGCTAATTCACATCTTGTGAATATTTTGGCATCTGTTGTAACAACTAGCAATAATAATAACAACTCCAGGTACCTCATCATCATCGTTGATTTTCTAAGTAGACTACAGCGGTCACGATTTAAAGAACAAATTGTATAGGAATAAAAATATAAAGATGAAATAAATTTCAGAATGTGCCATGAATTAATCAGACAAATGTGCTACTAAAGACATAAAAAAGAGAGTACATGCAAAAATTGATGTATGAATCAAATTAAATAAAAATTAGCACAGAGAGAAGAGAGTTCCTGTAGAATAATAAAAATTAAAAAGATAGATGTGCGCAGCAGTTGTTTATATATGACCTTCACATGCGAGAAGAAGATGATTTTGTTACATTGTGTGTTTTTCCATCATCATCATGCAGGTGATGTCTAATCTAATCCTACAACTTTCGAGACGCCAAAAAAATATTAAAATTTTTTCGTTACCGAATGAGTAAGATTTTCACTCCAGTTATTCATGAAAGGAATCACTTTCAATTGATTCATAAAAGATCAATTAACACCTTTTTTCCTTTCTATAAAAGATCAGGCTTAATTGAATTGTTTAGTGGATTAAAGATTTTAACACCCAAATAATATTTTTGATTATTTATTGATGAAATTTTCGCAAGTAAATCTTTTAATGAAAACAAATTTATAACGCGATTACTCTTAGCTATTTGACTCTAAAGACGATGAACACAAACTGAGAACTCGCATGCTATGACTATCACTCTACTTAAATTGTATTTTTATTAAAGAAGTATTTCTCTCGAGAGATCTTACTTGATTGATTATAATCATCACATCAAAAGTGGGAATGCTCGCTAGCAAGTTTACGTTTGTGTGTTTGCACTTTTACAACCAACATTCGTACTTTATTTTATATATTCATTCATAAATCATCATGTGCTGAGTGAAACGCTTTAATGTTCTCAAAGTGAGAATTTAAGAATCTTTTTTTGATTGTTTGCGAAACGAATCATAATAAAATATTAGCTTAGCCAACAACCGAGATGATGCTCAATTAATGAAATTACAATTTTATTTGTATGCGAGAGGGAGAAAATTATTTGCTGTTCATTCTGGCTCTAAAATTGAGGTGTTTATGTATTTGTGCGAGATGGGAATTCCTGGTTTTAAATTAGTAATAAAATAATAAATGATAAGCTTTGACCTCTTACTAATTTTTCATTTCATTTTATTGAAAAACATATCAAATTACTTAGAAAGTGATTGTTATGACATATTAAATGATTTATTTATACTGACAATTGACAAGATTTGGAAGCGCTTTATTTTTATCAATTGTACTTGTTGACTTGCATCTGTTTTGCCAAGACTTCCAATTGTTGAATCCACTGCGATCAAATATCACTTTTGCACATTTTATATCATCTTTTATGTCATCATCTAGAAGATCTGTTGGTATTTTTTATGTCAATAAAATAGAAATTATGTTAAAGCTTAGGTTGTCATACCTGAACATTTTATATTACAAAAACCTCCCTTTTTATCCTTTCCACATTGTTCCTTGCTGTTAATCTGAAAAATTCCATAACTTGATGATTGATTTGGATAATTAACAAGTTTACTCGTATTTAATTGACTTTCACCCTGTGCTAAGCACACCCAATGAGGAATATATACTCTTTCAATTGCTTCATTTTTACCGAGTTCTTTAGCGAATTCACAATTTAAAAATATTTTAGCACTTGCCAAATTAAAACTGATTAGAAATATAAAAGCCACAACTGATTTCATTCTCGCTTATAGGTCGACTAACTTGGTGTATTAAAATTATATTTTTTAAAAAAGCTATCAAATATGACGTAAAAATTATACTAACTAACACACTTGTAGCACATTGCCTCCCAAAATAAAATTTAATAACATACATTTCTAAGTGACCTTGCTGAGTCAGTTGTGTCGGTGAATAAGAGAAATAAAATATAAACAAAAAAATGTGTATAATTTAAAAAATTCTGTATTGATAATGATCCGTTTCTGTCATTTATCTTTCTCGTTTATATATGAAGAAAAAAATATGAGTCACTCAATGTCCGCAGTTGTGTAAATTAGGCAAAAATTTGTTTGGATCTCGCGAATCGTTGCTTTTGCATCTTGTCAACCATTTGGGCCAATTTTTAAAACCATAAGCTGTCTGAATCTTCATTGCACATTGAATATCATCTCTAACGTCAGAATCAACTAATTCTGTAGATAAAGTTTTTTTTATAAAATTTTATATTTTCTTAGATAATTTCAATTCATTACTTTCACAAGGTAGATTACATTTTCCATTAATACCACACCATTCACTTGAGGGAATTTGAAAGATTCCCAAATTTGAAACTTTTGGATTTGTTTTACTTTTCTTAACAATGTCAGTGTCTAGGCCACTCACTGTTTCAGCAAGACAAACATCTAGTTATGCATGTAAACATGAGAAAGTACTCATAAATTGATTTTTTGAAGTATTCTTATACTTATTCTCACAATTAGAAATAAATTCCCTCGGTACACCGCTACTTGCCAACGCACGTGCAAATTCACAGCGACGAAAGTGCTTGCTTTGTACAAGTGTTAGAAAAAGAAAAGCTATTGCTAAAAGATAGACTTGTTTGTTCATCCTCACGACTCGAACTATATAATGAATGAATGCAATAACAAATACCCGCTTTTTAAATATTTACTCAAATGATAAGAAAAATTGAACTGATAGTATGAACGACTATAATTAAAATGAAAATACAACTTGAAGATTATATCGAGAAAAATGTTGACTGTTTCATGATTTTTTGTCATCTGATAATTTAAGAAATTACCACTTATTAGTCATTTTGTATATGTATTTTTTGTTCTTCTCTTCTATTTTACAGATATTTTATAATTTTATGCAATATTTTACTTCTTCCGATACTTCTTGCACTTGATATTGATGATAGTACATATCAGCAAATTTTAAATAAACAACAACAAAATGGCTCAGTGATTTTAACAACACTAATAAGTGCAAATCAAAGAAGTTCAGAATCATTGTCATCATCAGATGAGTCACATGGTGTCAGAATTAACCAAAAAATAGAAAATAAACAAAATGAAGACCAAAGTTTGTATGTTAAGAATTTACCTAAACCAAAATATGTCAACAAAAGTCAAGATAAAAAAAGCTCGATAATTTTCCGTCAAAATTTGAGCTCATCAAAGACAGCAGAGGATGGAAATTGGCAGTGTCCGAATATCACTGACAATAGAAGTTTAGAGTGTGGTTGTGATGTGCCATTCACACTTAGATGTAGTGGAGACGTGCATGGTCTTGCATTAATTGCAGATGGACTTCGCAGAAGCACATCAATCGTTTCAATATTAGATTGCACTCTTCGAAACGTGACCGTTCTTAATGAAGCTAAAATATTTGCAAATGTTTCGCTTACTGGATTATTCATCTCTTCAGGTGAAATCAAGCGACTTCATAGATTAGCATTCAGCGGTCTTAAAACTCCTCTTGAAATACTCGGTCTACCAAATAATGCTCTTACTGAAGTGCCATCAAGCAGCTTGCAACAGTTGACTTCACTTGATCGACTTGATCTTTCAAACAATGATATCAAAATTCTATCACCAACTGATTTTGTTTCACTACAAAAATTGAGATATTTAGAATTGAGTGAGAATCAAATATCATCAATATCGCCTAAAACATTCCTGCCATTGAAGAAGCTAGTCTCGCTGAAATTGTGTGGTAATAAATTGGGAAATTCGCCAGGCAGTATCAAGACAATTGCTGAATGCATTAATTTGAAGGAATTAGATTTGAAATCAAATTTAATAAAGGGTTCATTGAGTTCAAGTATGCTTCCCATCATTAGAGATCTCGAAACACTCAATTTGGAGAAGAATTCATTTTCAAATGTTCAACGTGAGACCTTCAAAAATTATCCAAAACTTATATCGCTTTCACTGCGATCAAATCAAATTGATGTTATAGCAGATGATGCATTTTATGGTCTCAGTTCTCTCCAAAAATTAGACTTGAGTTTCAATGGAATTGTCGCTGTCTCTGAAGGCTCACTCAAGCACATGAATCGTCTCACGCTTCTTGATTTTACACACAATTTTTTAAGGTATGATTTTTATAATTTGACAAATTTTTTAACATCAGAGACATAGTAATAATTTAATTACAGAGCAATCACAGTAGACATTATTGCACCATTGCCACAATTAAGAGAACTTCGACTAGATGGAAATGACATTGCAATAATTGAAAAGAACGCTTTGGTGTCGGCTAAAAATTTGAAAATTCTATCATTGCGTGATAATCCTTTGGCTTGTGATTGTAAGCTGCAATATTTTGCTGAATGGTTATCAAATACAACTCAAGTTTCATCACAGGTAAAACTTATCAGATTTTATTTGAAAATTCACTGTCTCAAATTTGAATGTATTATGCTCAGCACTCTTTTTTTTACGTTTAGGTGCTGAGCACTTGATGCTTCAAAAGTCTGTGTTCAGTTATGAAATAATTCGTAAATATATTTTTAATGTAATATTTTTTATTTAGGACCTAATGGCTTTTTGCAAGACACCACCATATTTAGAAGGTGCACAATTATCACAACTTGAAATTGAAAAACTCACGTGCACAGAGGTCAACCATTTAGACTCAGATGGAGATGAAGTAATGCAACAAATCAGTAAAATCTTTAATGAATTTCTCGACAATTTTTCACTCATCAATTCAAGCTCAAATGTGAGTCACTCGTTAAGTCAATTAAAAATGTCAATTGATAATTTATTTTTTCATCATTCACAGATAAAATTCTTAGACTACAATTTCACTACACCCAATATTCTGAATATGAATTGGTTGATTCACCTCAATAGCACTATCGATTTTCATTCATTAATCATCTTTGAAGGGTCCACTACACGAACGAAACTCGACAAGTCGATGGTAATAATTAAATTAGCATTTATTGAATATCGCTCTTGAAATTAATTTTCTTTCAAAATTCTTTCTTTTACTTATACAGCTTTCGTATCGATCGCTTATGTCATCAGCATCGGATGATGAATATTTCTACATTTCGATCCCATCGACTGTTCCGCTCAATTTAGGCAATTCATATGAATTCTGCCTGACATTTACAGAAGATAATTATCAATTTTACGTTGGATGCTCGAAAAGTTTTCTATTGATTCCTCATCATATCACAACTATAGATTTAAATTCGAGAATTTTGCAATCATCTATTTCTGATTCGGATATTTCAAATTTTGATTCAATTGTTGATAGACAAAATGATCAAATGTATATGAATGATGACATGTTGAGATCAAGTAGCTATTCGACTATTAAAAATGATGTAAAAATTGTGAAAAAATCAAATCCTATTCCTGAACATGACGATAGCATAGAAGTATATCCAAGTGAGGGATACTATAATTCTTTATGGCCTAATATAAGTCTCAGTTTTTTAATTATTTGTATGTCGATATCAATAGTTTATATTTTATGGAGTAAATATCGTTATTATTATAAACATACTAATCATACAGACAACATTTCACCATCATATTCTGATGATTCGATCAACACCCAAATTGAAGATGAAAACGATAACATGACTAATAATAAATATGTGAAATTACAAGCGACTACTACTTTATAGCAATGAGTGTGATTAACTTAATTCTTACTTGAATATTTGTTATATTAAATCAAAGTCAATAGATTAAGAGAGTGTAAATATAATATGTGAATGTACATAATTTATTAAATTATTTATTAAGAAATGATGATAATAAAATTACGAAAATGTTTTTAATATAAAACTAAAAATTTTTTTTTGTTTCAAAATTTTCAGGTGCCATTTCAACGAATACTAAAAATTTGTATAAAAGATAGCGCATCTTTCACATTTAAAAAATTTAAGTTGCTCAATTTTGACCTCGGTTTAAAAACAGTTCAAGTTTGATCACAAAAAATAAAATTTCTTTTTAATTACTATAATACGAAATAGGTGAGTAAATTGATAAAAATTATATCTTTCTATAAGAATAAATCAAGAATAATGTTAAAAAACTTTTTTGATATATTTGGAAAAGAATAAAATCCAACTTGATACTTCATTCATTCATATTCATTCTTTTTTTCTATTTCAGTAATAATCTAGAGGCATGAAATTTCCTAAGCATATATTCATTATGCTTTTTATAGCTTTTCTTTGCTATAACATTGCAAGTAAATAATGTAAAATTTTAAAAAGTTTGATAAACATTGATTAATTTTTATTTACTTCAGATGCATGTTGGTGCGTGGAAACTGTAAAAGAAAATTCTGGTGTTTTGACAATAGAACAGTCAAATAAAATACATCTTCGAATGATGTATGAACGAAATAATCGTTCTGAATTAGCTGCTTTTTGGAGATCAAATTGTTCTTTCCTACACGGTCAAAAACTATGTAAAGAAGGCTATGTATGCCGTTATTATCCTAAAGCACAAAAATTCCAATGCTATGATAATTGGTAATTGTTTCTAATAAAGCAATTTGAATTATTAAATCAGTTTGTTTTACTTTTATATGATTTTACAGAAAATCGAATCTTGTTTGCTCAAATTCTGTCTATACTTCCTTACAAACTCTTGACCGTCTTTATAACAACATTGTCTGAAATGCATGCACGTTTGACTATTCTATCCCTTGTAGAATTTTAGAAATGACTAAAAAATAAGTTGAGAAATATTATAAAATGTAGCGCTTCGTAATCACCTCTATAAAAAGACCACTTTTTTAGATGCTTACAAATTAACTTTTTCAGTTTTATCAAGTTTCTAAATAAAATAATGTCTTAAAAGTAGTAAAAACCATTTAAATTGTGAACAATAATAAAGACAAATATCAAGATTTGAATGTAGAAACACTAAAAAGAATAAAAAATCAAATTTTGTTCGGCAAACAACAACAACAATTCAAAGTTTGTTTATGTTCAAATAAATTACTATAATGACTTCTGAAAAGAATATTGTGTATCCGAATCAATTAAAACCATGTTCAGAAGATCTTCGCGATGATGAACTAATTCGGAGATTAAAGGTAAAATGCAAAATAAGTGAAATAATGATTGTTGTTATTTTGTATAAAGTTCATAAAAATCAATTATTCTTCCCGCTCAGGCTTTATCGCTTACACTTCAAGCAATGGGACAAGATGACGAAAATTTCACGAAATATACACCTTTAGCATTGCATTTGGTGAAAGATTTCTTCTTAAATCACGATTCTAAGGATGTTCAGTTACTTGTCGGCTGTTGTATTGCTGATATTCTTCGAGTCTTTGCTCCTGAAGCACCTTATAAAGAACCAGAGCAAATTAAAGTGAGTTGATATGAATTTCTTTAAATTTAATTCTATATTTCTTGTATTATTTTTAGGAAATATTTGAGTTTTTAATTCGTCAATTAAATGGACTACGTGATCCAAAAGATCCAGCGTTTAAACGTTACTTTTATCTTCTTGAAAACCTCGCATACGTAAAGAGTTTCAACATGTGCTTTGAATTAGTTGAAAGTCAAGAGATTTTCTGTTCGCTATTCAGTCTCATGTTTAAAATTGTCAATGATGAACATAGCGCCAAAGTAAAATCATTCATGTTAGAGATCTTAGTTCCATTGCTCGCTGAATCGGACTCTATTTCAAACGAATTATTGGATATCATATTGATTAACATTGTAGAGCCTAATAAAACGCAAAAGAAAAACGCTTACAATTTGGCTAAAGAGCTAATAACGAAGACAACAGAATCGTTAATTATGTATGTTCGTGCGTTTCTCAATGAAGCTCTAATGACTGATAAACCAGACAAAATTTATCAAAGCAGCAAACGAATTTATGATCTCATATATGAGCTAAATGTCATCAGTCCAAGTTTGTTGCTATCAGTTTTACCACAACTTGAGTGTAAAATCAAATCAGCTAATGAAGCAGAGAGATTAAAGGCTGTTGCGTTATTAGCGCGAATGTTTAGTGAAAAAGACTCAAAATTGGGTAAGCAACACACTGCGCTTTTAAATCACTTTCTCGGAAGATTTTTAGACATTGCTGTATCAATACGTATCAAATGTGTGCAAAGCACTATGCATTTCTTAGTAAATCATCCAGAACTTCGTGCAGAAATAAGTAATGTTTTGAATGGAAGGCAGCATGATTCAGATGAAAGTGTTCGCTTTGAAGTTGTTAATTCAATTGTTGAGACAGCAAAACGCGATTATAAAATTGTTGCAGATGCACCCGATTTAATGGCTATTCTCAAAGAACGTTCGCAGGATAAAAAATTTAAGATTAGAAGAGCTGCGATGAATGGTTTAGCATTAATTTATAATGAACAACTCAAATCAGCTCTTGCAAGTGAAAAACTTGAAGCATCACCCTTAGATTCTGCCAATTGGATACAAATCAAAATTCTCAATGGATATTATCATGCAACACTTGAAGATCAGTTATTAATTGAAAGACTTTTAATCACAAGTCTTGTTCCATATACTCTTTCTCCAAATGACAAAATGAAGGCTCTCTACAAACTCTTTGCAACAATTGATGATCATGCTATGAAAGCTTTCATAGAACTACAGAAAAACCAAATGAAAATGAGAAAAAATGTAATGGAGTGGCTTAAATTACACAAAATCAAAGATACGCCTGATACACAAAAAGAAATAACAAAGAAAATGAATATCATGTTGAAAATGTTTCCCGATCCATTAAAATCACAAGAATACATTATAAAATTTTCAGCTCATTTAAGAAAAGATAAAGCTATTTTAAAGGACATGGATACGATGTTGCGTCGTGATGTAGATAATAAATTATGTGCAGAAGCAATGACAGCTATTCTCAAAAAACTTGGAACTCCCATAATGACAAACATTTATTATAATACAGTTAAAATAATGCTCAGTCGAATAGCGAGTGTAATGGTAGATCGAGAAAACATTGAAGTCCTTATTCAATTGATTGAAGGTCAACTACATTTGGCAACAAGGTCAAATAGAATGGATGATGATGAAAATGAAGATCCTGAAAATGACTCACATAAGCAGAATAATGTTTTCTTTGAAAGTTTAAAACTTCGATCAGAAGAAATTGCGGCAAAAGGATTAAATTTATTGACTGTTCTTATTTATCTCTTTCCCGCGCATTTTTTACATGAATCTGTACTGAAAAAAATGTTGGGTCTTCTTAATTTTGAACTAGAATTTGTAGCATCAAATATTTTTAAGTCTCTCACACATCTTGGTCGTTTTAAGCCACTTATTGAATCACATACAGAAGTTATGGAATGTTTAGCATCTTCATGTAAAGACTTTGCTATAAATGGAACACCAAAGCAAGCGAAACATGCCATAAGATGCCTTTTTGTTAACTCAAATTCATCGACAATTGAGAAAGAAGATGAAGATTCAAATAGCAAACGAGTTAAGAAACAAATTGATGTAATTTTCCAAGAAATTGTTGATGAAACGAATAAGAACTTACAAGCAGATAATATTCACTATCGAACAGCAATTGTTGCATTCGGACATATTGCATACAATTTACCAGAGCGTTTTAATATTCCATTGAAAAATATTGTATCAAGAAAGATTGTAAAGGATTTGCTTATTGGTGATTTGCCTGATACACGTGATGAAGGCGATAGACCTGAAGGAGATTGGTGTGAAGAGGAAGATCTACCTGAAGAAATCAAATGTCGAGTTGAAGGACTTAAAGCAATTGCTAGATGGCTAGTTGGTCTCAAAGATAATGTTATGGCAGCGCAAAAGACATTTCGAATGTTGTGTGCTTTCATAAGTAAAACGGGTGACATTTTAGATAAAGGCCAGTTAAGTGAAGCTGAGAAAGCATGGTTAAGAGTTTCTGCTGGCAATGCTATGCTGAAAATCTGTGAACAAAAAGGAGTTGGTGATGAATATAATGCAGAACAATTTTTGACGCTATCTACTTTAATGGTAAAATAACTTGAAGTTTTTGTTATAAGAATATTTGTTGATTATATAATTAACAGAATGATCCAGTAATTCAAGTACGTGAATCTTTTTTGAAGAAACTTCATAAAGGTTTATATAAAGGAATTCCACATAAATGTTTACCTCTTGATTTTATGGGATTCTATGCTGTGTGTGGAAAAGAAAGTGATAAGAAGTGAGTAACACTAACAAAATTTTTATATATTATTAGAATAAAGAAATTTTATTTTATTAGGCTAAGAGAACAAATGAAGAATAATTATGAGATTGATGTTAATCATAGACGTGAATATGTAAAAACTTTATCAAATGGAGGAAGTGAGTAAAAGCAAAAATAATATTTAAATAGAATGGTATTCAATTAAATCTTTATTTCTTTTTCAGTGGAAGGAGCTTTAAGTCAACTTGGAAATATATTACCTGATTACATTCTACCCTTTGCCATAATTGTCTTGGCAAATAGCAATGTTCTTCAGGATGCACGTAACTTGAACAATTTATACGAAGCTCAAAAGTGTCTATGGTTCGTTTTGGAGCCTTTAGTTACTAATAAGGAAACATTCTGCTTTAGTTTATATACAAATATGCTTCAGAAAATCAAAAACTCGAAAAGCGCAAATCAACCTTTAGATAATACCCTTAATGAAGTAAAAAAGATTTTTATATCAATCTTTATATATATTAATAACTTTCTTCTGTTTTTATTATAGAAATTATGGACACTATGTGATCTTGCTTTAAACATCATACGCAAAAAAGTTCGAGGCGTTGATATGAGGGAATATACATTAGATCAAGTACATATTCCTCGAATGTATTTTCTTGAACATTCATCTGATTTTGATAACAAAAAAGATTATTTACCAGCCGAATTCAAGACTTTTTCGGAGTCATTAGAGAATGAAGAAAGGACAAGCGATGAAGAACATTCAACAAGTGTAAATAATGCAGGACCATCCAAGAGAAGCGCGGAAATTTCCTCACGAGATCAACCGAAGCGATTAAGAAATACTTGAACACATTTTATTTAACTTTAGTTTATTTTAAATAAGATTTAATTTTGAAAATTGAACTTAACGAATTAATTTGTGCACACTTAGAGCATGTATGCAAAATTAAGTTTTTTGCTATTCATTTAAGTTGTATCTCTCTTTATAATTTCTGTAAATGAAATTTTTTTTCCATTCTCATTTAAATAAAAAAGTCATTCTTATAGTATAAGAAAATTAACTATGATGTGTATTGATCATTTCTCATTTTATGTATACATTTCATTTCACAGAAGACCAAAAAAATCTATTTTACAAAAAAAATCAATGGGCAAAAAACTGAGTGTACAAGTTTCTAAAAAGAATTGTTCTTAATGCAAGAAACACTTAAAAATTATGAGTTGGAGTCTACGAGTAAATATAAACATTTTGAATTTGCAGGATCTCGAATGACGCCACGAACACGAACACTTTGATGAAGTTCTTGAGATGAGCTCGATTGTGCAGGAAGATTGTGTGGCACTTGTTGAATACGCATCGGAGGTGTTGATTTGCGTCGTGATTCACTCAAATGAGCAAAACGTGGATGAGACGCAATATTATAAAAATCATTTGATGTTGATGCTCCTTCAATTATAGGCACATATTTGTGTTCTTCAATATCAATATCTTCATCCGATCTACAACAAAATTAGAAAATGAATAAATAATGAAATAAAAGTCGATATTTGATTAGAATCATAGTTATTGATTGAAACCTCTTTTTTTTCTTGAGTTTCTTGTTTTTTTCTTGATTATCTTTCTTGTGATATTTGCGTTTCTGCTTCGGTGGTTTATTTTTTGAACTTATTATCGAAGAAGGACATTTTTTTCACTGAATAAAATTGAATTTAGCAGAAAAACTTTACTTACCTATAAATTAAATTATTTTCGTCATAATCATTTCCGATTTTCATTAGAGATCCTTCGTTTTTCATGTAAGCTAATGCATCTGTGTCAATTTCAATATCTTCTGATGATTGATTACCACTTGAATCCATAATTTCTTCTTGAACTTGACTTATCTGCTCGACGACAAAAATTTAAATGAATTTCTGTTACAAAAATTTTAAAAATTTTAAACTTACAGATTTTGATGTTGTAAATTTCATAGGCATATCTTTTTTTGTTGCCAACAAAGTAGAAAAGCTCAACGGCTTTTCATTTCCATGTTTTCCTTTACGTGAAATTCTAAATTTATTAGGGTCATATCCGTCATGAGTTTTTATCATTTCAGGCAAAATTCTTCTTCTTGCATTTATAAACCAATTACAAATTTGAAGATTTGTGAGTCCGGTCTCTTTTGATAACATGACTTTTTCTTCCTCTGTTGGATATGCATTTAATCTGTGATTAAAGAGCCAATTTTTGAGAAAATTTACTGATTTTTTTGGTAAATTGCCTCTTCTTTTTCGAAAACTATCGTCATTATTATATTCATCTACAATTTCATTCATCATTACTCCACTTTCATCAAGTTCTTCAAAGCTTTGATCTAAAAGTTTATTAGTATCATATATAAATGCATTATAATTGATCTTAATGTTTCAATCAAACTTACTTTCGTGAAGCAATTTCACTTGTGGTTCATTCATGAAATCTTCCTGTTTTATATCTATTTTTTGTTGAGACATTTTTATTTTTCTTTTTGAAAGCTTTATAACATAAACCTCAACCAACTCATCAACTTTGATTCATTATTTATCCTTTCATAGATCCAGCTATAGTGCGTTTGTAAGATTTTTACAATAATTTAAAGCAGAAAACAATTTTCTAAAATTTGTTTTTGAAATTTCAATATTAGCTCTATTTTTAAAATGAATACATCTATAAAATTGCATATTGTCCATCTTTTTATTAAATTCCACATTTTATATAGTTTTAAGTTGTTAATTATTGGAAAAATAGAAATAAAAAAAGTTTTTATTATCATTACTGGATTAAATTATATCTTCATATTTATTAGTTAAAATAATTCTATGCGCTTTATCTTTGTTATAGAAACGAATATGTATCTAAAAAACTTTGTTTTAACAGTGTATTTATTCGACATTTTGAAGAAATCGTCGAATTTCATATTTGTGTGAATATAAACAAGACATTTTTCATATTTCAAGTTTTAATTTTAATCTCATAGAAATGGATTTGTTGGTAAGTTAAAATATTTCACATTGACTTATATTTCATTTATTTATGAAAATAGAATAAAAGAAATATTGTGCATATTGAATTTATGCGAATATTATGATGATGATGTGGCCGCTAAAATTTTTTAAAATTCTTTCATTTTAGGAAGCAACTTTATACACAATTAAAGCTATGGTTATAATGGATAATGATGGCAATCGCATTTTAGCCAAGTACTATGATAAAAATGTGTTTCCAACTGCAAAAGAACAGAAACAATATGAGAAGAATTTGTTTCAAAAAACTCATCGTGCAAATGCATCAGAAATCATAATGTTGGATGGTCTTACAGTTGTGTATAAAAGTAACGTTGATTTATTCTTTTATGTAATGGGAGGGAAAAACGAGAATGAACTCATTCTATTGTCAGTATTAAACTGTCTTTTTGACACAATCAGTTTAATATTGAAGAAGAATGTAGAGAAAAGAGCTTTACTGGATAATTTGGATGTTGTCATGCTTGCTTTTGATGAAATTTGTGATGGAGGGTAAGTTATATAAAGTCAATTCATGTATATATATAATGGAATTTAATAATTTAAGAATTATCCTTGATGCTGATCCGGCAAGTGTACAAAAGCGAGTTGATTTACGCAATGATGAACTGCCGCTTGGTGAGCAGACTGTTGCACAGGTGGGTTATCTCATTAATATTGTTATATCTTAGCACTTGACTATCATTATTATTGAAAAATAGGTAACAAATGCATTTCACGGACTATTTTGGTAGCTAATTTGTTGAGTCCACATCAATCATGACAAATAATTGAATCAAAAAATTCTCATGCCATTTATTTAAACTCGATCAAATTAAATTAAAAATTGCATGCTGATTCTAATGATTAGCACCAAAGTCAATTTGTTGTAATACTTTTGCATTTAATGCAAATGAACTCACTCAATGAACTGTGAATATTCACTTAGAAAAAAAAGAGATTCCAATTTAATGCATAAGACTTTGAACAACAACCAAGTTCTTTTCATTTACACTTACATTTTTCTTAATTTACAGGTATTTCAAAGTGCAAAAGAGCAATTGAAGTGGAGTATTCTCAAATAAAGCTTTTCTCCATTCCTATGTATGTTTAATTCTACAATAAAGTATAAAATAAATTATATATTCATTATTTTAAATGAAATAAATTTTAGTAGCAGATTCTTTTTATTTATGGATTTCAGAAATTGAAATAAAATTCTTCAAATATTTTAGTTTCACTTTAATGTTATCTTTATTTTTATATTAAATGACATGAATGGTTCTACATTAAATGACTGTAGTTTGATGGATAATAATAACTTTTTATAAACGTTCACCACGAATGCGACGAGCGAGTTGAATATCTTTTGGCATGATTGTAACACGCTTGGCATGAATGGCACATAAGTTTGTATCTTCAAATAGACCAACCAAATAAGCTTCTGCTGCTTCTTGTAATGCCAAAACTGCTGATGATTGGAAACGCAAATCAGTTTTATAATCTTGAGCAATTTCACGAACTAAGCGTTGAAATGGCAATTTGCGGATCAATAATTCAGTTGATTTTTGGTAGCGACGAATTTCACGAAGAGCTACTGTTCCTGGACGAAAGCTAATAAATAAGAAAATGATTTTCAACTCCCTAATAAAATCAAAACAAAATTTCTCTTACCGACGAGGTTTCTTAAATTGTAAGCTCATAGATTGATCTCCTTTTTTAGCGGCTCTTATATCCAATTGTTTTCGTGGTGCTTTTCCACCAGTAGATTTACGAGCAGTTTGTTTAGTACGAGCCATTTTTATTATTATTTTGTAAAAAGAAT
The DNA here is from genome assembly GCA_018290095.1 of Polypedilum vanderplanki. Classification (NCBI taxonomy): domain Eukaryota; kingdom Metazoa; phylum Arthropoda; class Insecta; order Diptera; family Chironomidae; genus Polypedilum; species Polypedilum vanderplanki. The sequence continues at coordinate 30,871,537 of CM031380.1, read as the reverse complement.
TAAGAGTTTAATAATTTACGTGTTATTTCTTCAAAGATTTGATGAAAAGTGAGACGAAGAAAAATTTAAACGCGCTTTTCAAAAAAAACCGTTATAAATTTTGATCTTGAACTTGATCTAGATCAATAATTTAATTTTGATTGTGACGTTATATAAATAATTAATATTTAAGTTTAAATTTAATGTGCATTCTGAAATGAAATCAATTTAAATGAATATTGAAACAACTTATAAAAATATTTTTCAACAATTAATTCTTTATTTTATACGATAATTTCGCGCTCATAGCAAAAAACACATTATTTCGCTAAAATTCTCGTAATGATCTCTACCGAATTGATATTTTAATGTAAAAAATTATTATCATCATCAATTATTATACTTTTATAATTAAATTAATTTACATAAATTGCATTTTAAAATACTCTCGATTTTGCTTGATTTGAAATTACGTGATTTAATTGGAAGGAATTATCATCGTTAGAAATTAACTGCAGGTAGTAAAAGATAAGGTAGCAAGGTTATTATCCATAAATGTATATTTAACGGAAAAAGAATAACTTTTTATTTCATTTGTTTTAGATATATAATCATTTAAAATGCAATAAAATTTGTTAATTTACGGTATTTACACAATTACTATTTCCTCTTTTATCTCTTTCGACGCGATAGATCTACCTAATTGACAAATTTTTTTGTTTCATAAGTTTAATTTTGCACTTATCACCATTTCAATTTATTCACGTTTCTTGTTTTAGAATATGTAGAATTATTTTAAGAATTAGGTAATTATGGAAAAGTATTGTTCGCATACATGCACTAAAAAAGATATGCAAGAAAATTTTCAAACCGATTAAAAACGAAATTTAAAAAATATCAAAAAGTACATTTTAAGCTAGAGTAGCGTTAATATTCTAATTATATATTTGAAAGCTTGAAAAAGAGCCGATTTTTTTGTATAAGTATAAAAATAATTTTTAGCACTTTATCAATGGACTTATATTAAAATGGTAATGAAAAATTTACTAAGAATGATTGCAATTATTATAAAGTTGCTTGAAGATGTTACCTAAGTTGTAAGTGCACTTTTAATAAAAAAGGGAAAAATTGCTAAAAAGACCTACAACTGATGGAATAATTCATAGATATATTTCTTTATATATAGCGAATGATTTTCGAATTGCAATGTTCTAAGTAGGAGTAATATAAGGGGTCTTCTCTGAACAACATTGAAAATTCTCTATTCAAAGGGAAAAATTTCTTTTCATCTTATTTTGCACTTTAATTTTCTCTCGTTTAAAAAAACATCACTAGATTTAAACGTTTATACAATTTAATTTATTTTATAAAGCATATATCGTCCTTCGTCATCGTCATCATTGGGAAATATATAGAATTTTCTTCACTTTCTCTAAGAAGGAAATATTTTTTAAAAGAAGAATTGTGTATCTAATTTATGTGTATGAATATATATATATTTCTATAGAAACGAGCGAATGTGTGTTAGTTTTGTTAATTTGATTAATTTTAATAGGCTTTAGTTTCATTTTTAAATCATAACTTGTTCTATATAATTGGCTGGTAGCATTCCAATTTTGCCTGTTCTTTCAATGCGTCCTGTCATCCATCCACCATCGATTGAGTTCACTTCAAATATCAAATCACCCTCGGAAAAGCTGACTTCATCATAATCTTGTGCTTCATAATCGTACAACGCTCGATATACTCGCTGCAGTAAAAAAAAAAGAGAAAACGAATTTGATTAAAGTGGCTTGATAAAAAATTTTTTTTTTTGTTTTAATTTTCCAACAAAATGTCATGCAAGGTAATAAATTTTCATATATGTACTGCACAAATTTCATGCACTATACTAATACAAAAACACACTCACCACTTTGCTCACCGATTTTGCTTGTTGTTGCTGTTGCTGCTGATGAAGTTGTTGTTGCTGTTGAGCTGTGGCTAGTCGCTGCTGTTCTAAAAATTGTCTCTGCTGTTGCTGTTGTTGCTGAATATAATTTTGTTGTTCTTGAGCAATTGATCCATAATATCCATTAACAGGATCCATATCATTGACTGAACCAACTCTTCTTTGTTGCTGTTGTTGCTGTACTTGCACTAATTTAAAAATAGAGAAAAAATAAGCATTTTAATTTGATGAATGTCACGTGAAATTTTTCTATTTTTTTTTAAATTAAAATAAAAATTCCATCACTAAAGCAAATGCCAATCAAAAAAAAACAATAAGCGTACACTAGCGTAATGTTTATGACAGAGAAAGACGATTAATAAAAAAGCTGCAATTTTGTGCATGAAATTCTATTGAAGTAAAAAACTTCTCTTTCTTTGTCTTTTTGTAAAAATGAGTTAATAAATAGTTTTCTGAACATTGAATGGCGAATTGAATAAAGAAAAGAGAGATTGTGTATGTTAGTGAATGAATAGTTCATTTTGTGATTTGTACTTACTCGCTGCTCGATCAGAGCTATAAATGAGTGTTTGATTCTGTCGTCCTGTCATTGGATCATAATCTGTAATCTTACCAGTACCACTAGCTCCATTGCTACCACCATTTTGATGATGATTATAATAGTTCATTTGTTGATTATAGCTTGCTGTCATTTGCTGTTGTGGCACTTGACCATAAGGTTTGCTATTATATGTACTTTGACTTTGACTCATACCATTGCTTCCATTCATGCGCGATTGATTCTCATATTGGTCGTAATATTTTTGCTGTAATTGCTGCTGCATTTGTTGATTTGTGACAGTGACTGGCATGCCACCATTATTACTGCGCTGAGGCGAATTAATATTTCCATTTCCATTATAATTTGGTGGTTGTTGATATTTCGGATTGTTATTAATCATATTCTGTTGTGTCGGCATATTACCACCCGTTGATGACATTGGTGGCGACGATGATGATGTTGACGAATATGAATGTTGACTGTTGTTATTATTTGCATAATTATTTGTCGCGTCGACTGACGAATAGGGTGAATTATTAGTTGGTGATATTGTATTTGCGCTTTTTTCTGTTGGCGGCTGATAATGAGGCAATGACTCAGCGGCAAGAGTTTCCGAAAAATATTCCGACTCGTTGTTGTCTTTTTATGTAGATGATGATGATGATGATAGGTCGATGAAGTACGAAGAAATTAAGGAAAAGATGGTCAAAGATATATGTGTCGTGTGTATTTTTGTTATGTGCGAAAAAACATAGTACAAAATAACAAACATGACAAAATCACAACAACAACAAACAACAACGATAGTAGTAATAGTTATTAAGAGAGAGCAAACGAACGAGCGAAAAATATGTGTATGGATGAAGAGTGAATGTAGATGGTATAGATGATGATGATGATGAGTAACACCAAGCGCGAGACATAACATAAAAAAGAGGAAGCACAAAAAAAAATAAATCATTAGTTTCATTAAAATTAGCGAGGAGAAAAAAACACGTCTTTAACATAATATTGTAATACAATAGCAATAATAGTGGGTCAACAAAATTAAATAGGAGGAATTTTTTAGAATTTGACTAGCTAGCTAGATGTTGGAAACTGATTATATTTCTTCTTTTAAAAAATTTATTTTTGTTCCCATCATAATCATAATCGAGCAGAACCAGGTTTTTTTTGTCTTTGTCTGCAGTTTAATTAATTATGATTCTTCATTCAACTGTTCTCATTTTATTATAATAATCAAATAAAAATAATCTTGTCATAAAATGACTGAAGAAAATGAATTGCTCTTTTATCTTTACATAAGACAAGTCATTTTTATTATTTGATTATTAAATATCCTCCAATTGCTTTATTTATGAGGAGAATTTTTTTAAATATATGCAGATTAGTTTTGTGAGTGACCAGAGCAAAAATAACTTGAACAGAACAATGAAAAATAAGTAGAAATAATTTTATCTAACTAGATAGGTATATAACTGCTGTCGGGCTCCAAAATTTTAGAACTTCATATGGATAACTTCTTACCTCGATTGTCGACAATTTCTGTGAGTTCACGCTGTCTCTCCATAGCTGCCTTCTTTTGAATCTCTCCATGATACGCTACATTTGAAATGTTCATGGTATTTTGTTTTATTCTCAGCGTCTCAGGATCGTCAGCGATCTGCAAATGAATAAAATAAATGTATGTTGTTAACTGCACCTAAATAATTTTATTTTTACCTGTGTCAATTTTCCTTTTGATTTTTCAAATTCAGCATGGTATTTTGCATTAGATTGTATTTTTGTGTTCTCAGCGATGCGTTTGAGTTCGGGTGTTTCAGCAATTGTTGTTGCTTTGGCTTTCGGAATGTGTCTGTTTGTGAAATTAAAAAAGAGAGAATAACATGAAAATGCATTAATACTCATGCTATGTACATTTATAATATAGGCCTAAATAATACAATATATTTTAACCGAAAAACAACAGAGAGAAAAACATGAAATGCATCTTTAATGTTTTTTAATTGCACACATGTGTAGGTGCTTTTATTTTTAGATTCATTCAATTTGATTTTGCATCGATTTATTGAAAAATCTTTCAAAATGCGTTTGTTTAATCTTCATTTATAAAGATTTTGAAAGATTTATTGATTGAAATTTTTAAACATTGTAAAGAAAATAATCAGTAAAAAGAGATGACGCAATTGTTAATTGAAAAGTTCCATATTTCATTATAAAAGATAGATAGAAGAAAATTGACAATTTTAAGTGGTTTCCATTTTGGCATCTTTATTGAGTTCCGCATAAACTTTCACTTGAACACATAATTATGTTGAACTATGGAAATGAAATGTTTCAATTTACTTAAACTTTATCAAATAGCTGATGGATATTTTCACTTTCTATCAATTACTAAATAGCAGGTATCGAAGCTTCGTCGTTGTCGTGTTGCTGCTTATAAGGGATTTATTATTAAATTCTCTCTCTCTCTCTATTTTTATCCACAAACCAATCATAATGTTGCGTAAGCCTCTATCTCATTTATTATTTCACATTGTTATTCACGGTTTATATCAATTTGTCACTAGCTAGTGTTAGCTGCTGCTATTACCGTTGACGTTGAATAAATTTATAAGTATTGTTTCAAGTCGGTTGTTAAAGACAGTGAGAAAGAAGAAAAAAATGTGTCTTTAATCTTATTACATGAGGCCATCATCATCGCCCTCTCAACAACCATGCAATGCTAAACTATTGTTCTGTCGTTCGTAATTAAGAAATTCCAAATTTCCAAATCAAATGTCCGTAAAACATACATTTACAAGCAAAATCTCTTTTTTAAAGAAATTTTCGTTGTCGTTGTCATCGTCACATTCAATTGAATATTTTTATAGAAAAGTGGATCGAAAGTAAATTATCACTAAAATGCCACATTTTTAAACTTTTTAAATTGAAAGAATTGCGGTTAATTGTTAAAGCAAATGGTGCAAGACATTAAAAGAAATCTCCTTTTATATTATAAAAATTGTGATCGTCATAGCGACAATAAATACGATTTTTATCTCTCTCTAATGAGCACAATGAGTTTTCTCTAAAAATATACAACTTAAAGCATTCACTTACATGAACTCAATGAATTGTCACAACGAATATAAACGAATGTCCGAAAATATGAAAAGAAATCAATTGTGACCACACGTTTTTCTGGTCAATTTGGCATTATCGATTTACATAAACATTCAATTCAATCAATAGAAAATGAGACAATGTTTTTTCGTCATATTAAATTAAAATTTGAATGTTTACAAAAATGTGTAACCTTGAACTTTTATTCTCTCCCTCTCTTTTCTATTTATTTTGGCACGTTTATGTCTGTCTCACTCTTAAGAATTTGTTTCGGCTTTTATATTGTGCGACTGACATTTCCTTTTTGAAATGAAATAAGAGTCTTTTTCAAAGTTAAATGATGCGGTTTATGTGACAAACTGAAGAAGAAAATTAGTTAAAAGTGTTATAAAGAGAGAAAGACTCGGGAATTGTTGAATTTTAATGGCAAGCGAAATGATGGAGGTCATGCTTTGCATATGCTATCATGAAATATAACTCTAGTTGTATAAAAAAGACGCATTGGCAATTCAAAATTTAAATTTATTTTTTCTCATTTATTATGCAATTTCTTTCTTTTTCTAATCAAATGACTTATGACTGCTGTCAATGCTGCATGTGTAGGCTAGCTAGGCGCTAGAGAGAAAATCATTCGACTTTTGGCATTAATAAATAATAAATTATTGTTTTGTTTGACCTATCTTTTCATGAAACAGTCACGGTAAAAATCTCTTTCTAATAAAACTGCTGCAAGCTTGAGGTAGAAAAGAGCCTTATCGTGTGTATAGCATAAATAAAATTGTATAAATTATGTAGAAAAGAAGAAAATAGGTGACATTTAAGAAACAGCTGTAAATGGTAATGCAATTGTCCAATAGTTTAACAGTGTATTTGCTAAAAAAGAAGTGTTTTGTATACAAGCAAGCAGCAGCGTGAAATTGAAATTGCCTTACTTAAAATACATAATGTATATTATTAAATGGAGATTGTTTATTGAATTTGAAATGATGAATGAACGAGACATACATTTAGTCATATTGAAAAGGTTAAGAGCATATGAGTGAGAGAGAGAGATCATTTAGCCTTAAGCTTCACACATACAAAAATACACCTTTATAATAAATCGCTTTAAATCCTTTTTGATAAATTACAGTAAAACACGCCAGCAACAAGAAAGAGCATATTTGCACTCAATATTTCTTCGACTTAAATTAATAAATAAGAATTAATAACTGGGTTAATAATAAGATGGTGTTTAGCAATGCAGTAAAACTTTTTATTATTATCGTGATGAGCATTAAATAGAGTAATTATCACTAAATGCACGTCAAACATCTGCATGGGAACACATATATGGCGTGGTATAAGTGTGTTACGAACAACAGCACCAAGAGTAGCTTCGAGTCATTTTCACATAAAAAAATATTCATGCTGAGGTGAATCAATTGTGAAAATGTAGTCAAATATTGCTTCCAGCGTGCACAACTTTTTATTATCGCTCTTATCTCATATTCTTTCCCTTGTTCAATAACACACGGTTATTTCTTATCTATTAAACAATATATAACGTTATTTAATACATCATATGATCAAAAACAGCTAAATGATTCGATATAAAAGTATTTTTCAATAAATTTTTAATGATTAATAGTTATGTTTTTTATTATCTTCATGTTTCAGAGATTAAAGCTTTATATTATTGTAGGATGCGTGAAACTTTTGTAATAATCATGAATTTGCAAAACTAATTGCTTTATAAATAGATTTAGGCCTTTTATAGAGAGAAATTTATATTTTTAGTTGAGCATACATTTATTTTTTAAATGCTCAGCACACAATGTTTCCAATGTTTTGTGCTCAGCACACAATGTTTTAATGCTTTAAGTAATTGTGCTGAGCACACAATGTTTTGGTGTTTTAAATGTTTGAATCGAATTCATAGCAAAAGATTGAATACTTCTTTTTAGCGCATTTTTGGAACAACAATGCAGCTTATACATTCACATTGGCTGGCTGGATGGCTGTTCGGCTGTTCGGCTCCCGTCCCTCTGAGATCTCAAAAACTACAATAGCTAGAGACTTCCGGTTTTTTGTGTTTGATTTGTGCTAAAAAGTTAGTGCGGCGACGCTTATTTATATTTCTGTCACTAGTCATATAACTTGGGAAATTACGAATTAATTTTCCATATTGAAATTTGTAAACAAAATTTTTTTTGCGAAGTTGACTGCGATCAAAAAAAATTTTTAGCTGCGCATAGCCAACTTCGCGTATTTTTGAATTTGATCGTTATTTTCAAACACCGAAATTTATAAAGACGATTCCGAGAATTTCAATAGATTAAGATTATTAGTAGCAATTACATTACTCGAGTTTTCATAAAATATATTTCTATATGAAAATGTAAACAAAACAAAAAATAGCTGCTAGATTCCTAATTGACTGCTATTTCCTACAACTTAAATTTCAATTATTTCATTCGAAACTATGAGTATTACAAGTGAAATTTCCTATACATTTGAAATTTACTTTAACCAGTATATCTTATCGCATGAATCTGTTTTACAATCGCATCTAATATTTCTGTAATTGTTATAAACTCTGATCTAGGCACCAAAAATGCGCTTAAGTACACCGATCTGCAACACGGGTACTTGGTCACTGGTTTTATATCACGTACACTTTTGTTATCATTATATATTTATATCAAATTAAGTCTTTCGAGTAAATTATTTTCTGATAAGAATTTTTTTGTGATGTCAATATTTAATAAACTCACTCTTTGCTCTCTTTTCCATTTAAAGTAAATAAAGATCGCGTGTGCGTCTCAAAGGAATTTCCAAAATAATTTTGTTTACTCGCATGAATGATACATATTTCAATTGAAAAAAATTATTTTATCTTTATGATCCAGTCAGTGTGTGTCAGTCATTAGTTGTTGACTAAATAATAAAAGAATGTTTTATAAATTGAAATATCACAAAATGATAAAATAATTGACGCCAGAAATAAAATAAAAAATTAAATTGTTACTTAATTGCTGATTGTGCTTCTCATTATCGGATAATTAATTTGTATTGTCATCCGCATACAATTTTATAAATATAAAATAATGATATAATTATTCTTCATTTCCCTCTAAACTTCACTATATAGAAAGAGTTTGGAAATGTTTTGACAACAAAATTAACAGAAGAGGGAAATGATGCACGAGAGAAAATCGTCACTTAATGGCGCTCTATGTTTCTTGTGTGAAGCAGATGATGATGAAAAAAGAAGTATTTAATGCAGATGCATTAAGATGAGATAAGTCCCTTATGCATGTCGCTTTTATTTTGAAAATGATATGTGGCTGGTGTGTTTTTGTTACACAACTGCCTTTATTGTTACATATTTTACTCTCTCACAAGCATATACAAATATAGTCATTAGGAAATTAAGTGTTTAACTTACGCTTCACAATATGGATTTTTGTTAAAGCCCTTGTATGTTTTCATGTTGAGAGCCATGTTGCATTCTGTACACTTAAAGCACGTTTTATGCCAAATCTATAGAAAGAAAAAAAAATTGTAAAGAATGATTGTATTGAGACATTATTTCAACAAAAGAAGTTAAAAACAATTCTGTCTGCCGTAGCAACACTAAATAAGTATACACAGTTTAATTATGCAGATATTTCTCAATTTAATAGCAATTTTCATTGCATTACAAAACCATTCGTTATATTGCTGCTGCTGTTGCCTTCGCATGAAGTTAAAAGGAATCTTATTATCGAATCAATCATGCGTGTACGTTCATAATGATTTTAAATAATTTATCGACACCGTTACACATTTCTTTCTCTCGTCAGTCGTACAACTGTTGAATTTCTTGTTTGGTTCGATTGCATATCGTATTAATCCGAGTTTAAATTAAGTCTAACAAAATATTATATAAAGAAAATCAATGAGTGATTCCTTTGACGCATTTTTGAGATTTTAAATGGCACTTTAGTGATCTATAAATGTGACTGGTAAACTATTGTTTGTTATACAAATACATATGTCATAACACTCATTTGCATGTTAATTCCAAAATAAAAATCTTATGATCAACAAAGGTTACACTTTGGCCTGTTGTGTCACTTTCACCTTAAAATCAAACATAATCGTATATCATAAATCAAAAAAGGAAAAATATCAGCATTTATTTGGATTCACGGATTATGTTTCATGTTGATACTCGTGTCAAGTAATTATTTTTACATTAAGGTCGCGATTATTCTATTATTAATAACCGTTCTTTATTCAATGAAAAGCCTACTCACTTTCTCAAGCGGTAGAAAAGGAGAGAAAAACAAGGTAAAAGAATCTTTTTTAAAAAAGTTTTAGATTCAACAGTTTTTTAGAATTTGAAATTTTTGTTTACATTTATGAGGAAAAAATTGTGAAAATGGCACGTGGATATCAAACTATTCGTAAAACTGCTGCTAAAAAAGCACCAAAAAAGCAATTAGCTACAAAACTTGCTCAAAAAAATACACCATTGGTTGATGGTATTATGAAACCATCGCGGTGAGTTTTTCTTTAAATTTTGATTTGATTTAAAAATATTTTCACATTTCATTGAAAATGGGCGATCTAAAAAAAATTGTTATGGTTATTAGAGTTAGCTTTTCAGTTTGTAAATATTTCATTTATTGATAATTGACCAAGCAAGCACTAACAGTGTCGAGTTATAGTGAATTTTATCAGAAAAAACCTTGATAAATACTATAAGATAAATCAAATGTAAAGTCGTGTTCTAGTTTTATATTATCAAAATAAAATTTAATTTCAATGATTTTTTTGAAAATTTGAACGAAACAAAGTTTTGAAAGAATTATAAGTTGAATCAACCTTTCCAGAGAATCAGCCATATAGATCCAAATTTTACGAAGCGAATATATTCGAAAATTTAGCAATGAGCAATTTTTTTAACCTTTTTCAATTCACAATTTTTATGCTATCCTAATATGACATAAGTTAAAAATCTTTTTTATCTTTCATAAGTTGCCGTCCAGGAACAGTCGCTCTTCGTGAAATTCGTCGTTATCAGAAATCAACTGAATTATTGATCCGCAAATTACCATTTCAACGCTTAGTTCGTAAAATTGCTCAAGATTATAAGACTGATATGCGTTTTCAAGCAGATGCTATAGAAGCTCTTCAAGAAGCAACAGAGACATATTTAGTTAAACTTTTTGAACATTTAAATTTGTGCGCAATTCATGCCAATCGTGTCACAATAAAGTCTGAAGATATGAAATTTGTTTGTCGAATTTGTAGTGAATGTTATTAGGTAATTGAAATAATTATCAAGTTTTGAAATGTAGAATATAAGGAAATAAAGTAGAAACTTTATAGTACGAAAGAATTTTACAAACTTCAAAATGAGTATTTTTATTTAAATTTTAATACGTATTTTTTGTCCCATTGATGAGTCATAATCGATTGATCAAAGTGATTTTACCTTGGAGAAAAAAGTAAATTTTATTTTTTCGCTACCACATAAGGCAATATATATGTTTATAGGAATTTTTATAGCATTCAACAAAAGCATTTATCTTATCTTATCAGACAACTCTTAATCTCTTCACGTCAGCATTTAACGCTCATTTTTCGTTAATATTTGAAGCCATTATTTGCCATATTTTTACATATAACTAGCAGAAATAATAAGGAATGCCGCTCGATGACTCTTGATGTTGTAAATTGAAAATGTTTATTTAATCGAAACTCGAGAACTAAATAAATTGATGGTGGCATTGCGTCCTTGAAAGTTAATTAAAATGCGTAAATTAAATCTATTCTTCTCCCCTCGCATGTCTGTAAATTATAATTATCGCTAAATGCTCTACAATGAAGTTCACATTCCACTTTTTTTTTCGCGCATCGAAATACAAATATGAAAACAGAAAGTAAGCGAGTGAATGAAATTAATCGATCATCATCATCATCAGCGCACACACACATCAAAAACAAGCAGATTATGTAATAATACTCTTTTTGTGTAACAGCGAAAATGCAAATTGGTATTATTAACCTACTTCAAACATCATAACAACAATTTTTCCATCAGATTTCCCATTCAGAAATATCTCTCTTTTTAAGTTAATGCTCGTTTACTTTGAGATCGATTGTCTATTAGATTTTGAGATAAAAAAATGATTTCGTGTTGAATGAGAATTGGCATAAAATACAACAAAATGAATCAATCTTTTTGCCCACTCACAATTTAAGTGAGTTCAATATCGTTAACGTGAGTAAGAATTACACGACTTGCGAAATTTAATTGAGCTAAATAAATAAATAAATTTAAAACAGACTCAAATTTAAATTTCTTTTGTCTTCTTTTTAGAGTCATAAAATTCAAGAATTCAATTATCATAATGTTTAACAGCAGTTTCAAGTTTCTATTCTCATTATAATGAAAAATCAATTTGAAAAGCAAGCCAAATCTTCTTGCCAATTTGAAGATTGTCACAGTGATTTAATATTAAATATGATGCTTTATTAACTATTAAAAAACAGAAAAATTCATTTCTTCCATTCAATTGATAATGCCGAAGGTTGAATATAACATGAACAGAGTTCCAATTTATTCATTCATCATCAAAAGAGTGTGTATTGTTTCAGAAAAATGAATGGAGAAAAAGAATAAATTGATTTATGAAACGACTTTGACCATCAGTTATCAATTCTAATGTCACTCGCATGACCTTTATCTAGTCTCATAGAGAGAGAGAACTAAATTCTTATTTAATATCTATTTACAGCTATGCTAATGGTGTGCATGAAAAAACATTTTTCATTATCGCTCTTCAAAAAGATCCGAAATAACATTAAAATGGATTCAAAAGCATTCTCGTGTGTGTGTGGAAAGAAACAAGTAAGTCAGTGAGTGAGTGTGCCTCTATATATATGAATCGTGAGGTGTGGTTATTGAGGAATTTATAAAATTATTTCTTTTTTGATTTTATTTTTATACTCTCTTTTGTCGAATATAATAAAGTACTTTATAAAGAAGTTAAAAACAATTCTGTCATACAACCAGCACAGAAGAAGTTAATTTTATTAATGTTTGATATCTTCATAAAGAATGATAAATAGCTTATTATTTTGCATTTCGAATGCTGCTTAACTTAAATAATTCAAACAAATCGAAAATTTGCAATGAAAAAATTAATTTTAAGTCAATTTTATATTATAAAATCAAAATGGAAACATCTATTATTTCTTCAAGTATTTATTTAACCTCGCATCTCTTTAACGAGAAGGAGAAAAAAGAAAAGCAAAAGGAGATTTCCATCTCTTGCAAGCATGCGAGTGTAGGCTTCAATATCACTACGTCGTGAATATTCTGCTCCCGTGATTATAATTGAATTGTTCGAACTGGAAGTAGATGATTACGAGTGTATATTTTTATGAAACTATTGAACGATGGGCGTGTATTTGATGACTGCAATTGAGCACCACCACACACTGAAAAACAATTGTCGAGACGCTCAATCTCTCTACATTCATTTTTGGCAATGTCATTCAAGGCTTTTTGTAGACAAATTGCTTTGTTGCTATTGTTGTTAGCAAAGTCGTGACATTATATATGTACGACGAGAGCGGTTTTTAGGTCTCTCTCTTTTGATGCATTTTTGTTTTTCGTCATTCATCCATGACAAAAAAAATTTCAATTAAGGCAAATTGAAATCAATTTGGAGCACTCACATAATAATAATGATGATGATATTCTAATCGGTAGATGTGTGTGCTTGAACTACTTTTGTTTATATTTTTTGCATGACAAGTTTGATTTAATTGCAATTGTTATTTTAAAAAATCATCATCTAATGCAGTTTATAATGAATTTTAATTATCAATTATTTGCGACAGAAACTCTGATCAGATCAACCGCACGACTTCCTTTTTTCTCACTCTTTCTATTGTGCGATCAGATCAAAAAGTTCATCATTAAAAAAATTGTGTGTAATATGATCCCAGGTGCTGTAATATAGAAACAGAGAGAAAGCAACGACATTAGCTTCTGCTTGAGAGCTAAGTAAAAGAGATCATGACTTCCTCATAAATCATTTCCACATGAGACTTCTCAGAGGTAGCATACATATATCAGGTCATTAAACTCAATAATCAATTATGACGCAATAAAAATTATGGACACAACAAAGCGTACGTTGACGATTAATGGAAAATTCGAATTTTTCAGAATAATTAATGTTTGATGAGAAGACCATAGTGAAAAACATTTTGATTAATTGACAATTTTGATGAAGTCTCATTAAAAATACGAAAGTTCAAGAGATTTTAAATAAACAAACAGACACTTTTATCAACTTAAATTCAAGTTTGCTTTTGTTATATTTTTTGAAAAAATGAAAATTCTGCAAAATAAGCTTAGAAGCACGCAATTCTAAGCCTTAACGACTTTCATTGAATAAAACTGACTAGTTTATCAAAAAACTTTAAGTGTCATCTCCTTGTTTTGCGCACAGTAGCAACATTTTGGCTTTCACTTCACAATAATTTATAAAATTATCTTAACATCATCTCTTTCGAATGAGATGTGTCTATGCGAGTCAGTAGCGATAAAAAATGTTGACTATATATGACGTAATGAGCCTCTCTCGCGCACATTCGTTATAATGAGACCATAGCAGAAGCATACTTGTAATCATTTATTTTTATTCCGCAAACTCTTTGGTATTTTATTTTCTTTTTCTTTGCTGTATGCACAAAACTAGATTTTTTTTCGCTGTTGTCAATGGAATGCGCGTGTTTTAAGAATAATAAAAATTGCTTCCGTAAATATCAGCAAGACATTCCGAAGCATTCACAAGAAGGAATTGGACAAATGTGTTAAAATAAAATCAATAATTCAATCGAAAGTCAAATTATAAGTCATTCATTACAACCTTGATGGCAAAGTGAAGCTAAAAAGGCCCTGTTATGTTATGTTGTGGAATTTGAGCTGTCTGTAAGATAAGTAGTGAGCAACAAACCACAATATAAATTTATTGAATTGCGTCATATACGCGCTTTCTTTGCACTTCCATAAAAATTCCAATAATGTAATCTTGTACATTGAAATATTCTTCAAACGAATTGATAATAATTTAGCCATATTTTGCTTCAACTTCACTCACCGAGAAAATTTCTATTCATTATTTTTTACAAATAACCGTTAAATGACTTTGGCACACGTTTGAAAAGAAGATAGAGAAAGAGGAATATCTGCACACATTTATTTTCTAGTTCAATGGAGTAAATGTATCTTTCATTTAAGGCAGCTGCCTCAATAAATTGACTTGAAATTTCAATGATTTTATTACAATTTTCTTCTTATTTTCTCACTCACAAATTTCCAGTAACTGATTATTTTTGATCATCATCGCAATAATTATCTTTTTTTCGAATCTTAAAAAGTGAGAGATTGGATTTTTTGCCTTGTACAGATGTGTTAAAATGTAATGAATTTGGAAAAAGATTTTTAATGAATGTGTTGGTCTATAATTTGAAATTAATAGAAAGAGAGTGAGAAGAAGTCTATTATTATGGGATAATTGCAGTGCTACTGATAAAATATTTTATGTTCGGAAGTTCAAGGTTTAAAAACTCTTTTGATCTTTCTGTTTATAATTATTGTCCTCTTTTCTTTTTTTTTAAATTTAGTTTTCTGCTTATATTCTTTGTTATTAAATTACAAAACTATCAATTCATTCCTATTTCATGTCAAATGACAGTATTTAATGATATATCATTGACATTTTTAAAATAAAAACTTCTAAAGTTATAAAAACAGTAAAATTTCGTAGCTATAACTTCAAGCAGTTTTCAAGTCATATTTACTTATTCTCATGACATCATTGATAAAGTAATATTGTTAAAATTAGATTCATATGAGTAATTCATAAAAAATCGCTTCAATATGGTTTTCAAAAAAAAATGAGCGCTTTTATGTCGTCTTATACAAATATCAATTTCTCAAAAACTATTTGGCTAAATGACAAACGGTGAAAAACATAATATTTCTATGACTATTGAGCAGTTTTTAAGATACATTTGATGAGTCATTACTTTTATTAAATATTTTTAATTTGACTCGTAAATTCTTGAACAAAATTGATTTTTTTGCTATGAAATTTAAAAGGCGATTTTTTCAAAATTTTTTCATTGACGAAAATTAGCTTGTGCATTGTAAATTAAGTTCCTTTTTAGTACTTTAAAGAACCGTAAGCAGAAAGTAATTATCTTAAGTAGCTAGAAAGTTATGAATGATTAAAAATTAGGACTTAAAAATGGAGACTTTTAGTAAAATGCCCATATCTCGGTAATTACTCAACCGATCGAAATGATTTATACACCATTCGATTCGTCATAAAATGGACTACAAAATACAACTCAGTGGATAGTAATTCAAGTTTTCATCATTTTCCATAACAATTTTCAAAAATTCATTTGTTTACATCATGGCGAAAATGTAAACAAAGAATTTGTCAATTTTCTTTCGTTCATATCTTTTCAATATCATCGTTTCAAACTCAAATCGGTGCTTTAATTGTTTAATTATAACTTAGTTTAGTTAATTAAAACAGAATAAGGATGAGGGACAATGAAATAGTTTTGAAAAACCCAATAATTCACAAACAAAAAAAGATTTATTCACTAAAGTTCTAAATTGGAACAAATAAAATGAGAAATTTCATCATTTTATTCTATAAATAGACATAATAGACTCATCATTATTCAATCTCAAATTACCAAAACAGAAATTTATGTCAATATTGATGCATAAATAAAAAAACAAATTTCATACATTCTTTTAAATAAGAGAGTAAAAAAATGAAGATGTCATCGTTGTCATTAAAATGTACAACAATTCATCATCACTTCACAGTCAAAGCTCTCTTCTTTCATTGTAATGCAAATTAAGAGTGAATGAAATAAAAAGTTCTGAATGAATAGGAAGACATCATCATCACATGGTTTTTTTTTGTGAACGTATGAAAGAGAGATGATGATAGAACCATTTAAATAATAAGGAAATGAATCATAAAAAACTGCTGCTGCTGTTTCTGCTGTTGTTTTTGTTGTTTTGTTTATATCATTCCCCATGCACAATTTTTAGTTTTTTTTTGTTAACGAAAACATATACACATGAGCGCGATGCTGGGCTTAATGAAGAATGACTTTTTGACTTGAAAAATTGAAAACGCCAGATACACACATCATCATCAACATGCATTAAATTGATAAATTTGAAAATAAATTAATTTTCTTTCTCTCTCTCTAATGTGCCTGATAATTTCACACAAAATTGAAATACGACATTTTTGTATACTATTTTGCTTTTTTTACTGATAACACTCGAGAGAGAATAAATAGACGCAAAAAGTGAATTTGGCAGATAATAAATAAATGACAGGCAACAATAGAAAAATTTAGATTTTTTATGAAGCGTTTTAACTGAAATTATTGCATATTTTTGAGTAAAATTTAAATTTTATGAATGCATACAACGAAATGTTTGTAAAAATGTACAAAATAATTGATTAAAGCACTCAAATCTTCAATTTATTAAAAAAATGGTTAAACATACAACGAAATGAAATTTCAACAAATAAAACGATATTTTAAAAACTTTCAGAATAATCTATTATTTCATACTTTAAAATGAAACAAGGCAATTTTAAAATGTACGTAGAAAAGTCTATGAATTATTTATGCAGTCATTTTTAGATAAATTTCAATTTCATATATGTGTTGTGTTTGCCATGTACATTTTTGTTAATTGTTTGCAACATGAACAAACGTGCCTTCTAAAAATAGTCACAAACAATGAGAGACCAGGTGAAAGAGAATTGAAAAAAATTCCATTGAGGAATGACAAATTAGATATTTTGTAAGCAAACCAAGAATTCCAAATAAGTAAGAGAAGATAAAACAAAATATTTATTGTGTGTACCTATATATATGCAAGAAGACATTTTTTCGGAAGCGATCATTTCTTCATTCTTATACAACTGTTTAAAAATGAGTAAGTTTTTTTTTGCAAGTTGATTGTGATGACCTTGAATTTGTGTCGAGGCAAGCAAACAAGTTTTAATAAACTTTTTTCGTTTCTGCTTTTGTATGTTATTAAAAATATAAAGTAAGAAGGCACTAAGGGAATTATCAAAAAAGTAAAATAAAAACAATATTATTAAGGAATGTTGCGATGGGAGCAGTAATAATAACGAAAACAAGAAAAATATAGAAACAGCAAGTCTAGCATTCAGTTTATTGTGCTATTAGAAAGAAACCAGAATAGATTATAAGAATTCAATAATATTCTATATTGTAAGTAAGAACACACACATAAGAGACGAAATAAAAGTAAGAAATAAAAAAAAGATACATATAAGGCTAGTAATCCGGTTTTTTCATGAGAATACTTTTCTTTCCTCTCTCTCTACTCTCTTTTTCCCATTTAAAACCTTGTAAGATTATAAATTTCGATGTTTGCTCTTCCCCCAATATTATTTGCAATTGTAGAATGAAAGAGAGAAAATTATTTGCCAATAGTTTGACATTGGAGCGCAGCTGACATCATACATGACGGAATAATTGAATTTAAAATAGTTTTTAAAGCGACAATTTGTGGAGAAGTAAATTTCTCTGTATTTTTATATTTTATAATGAAACAATGACGAGAAACGTTATTGCAAAAATATTTAGCAAAAAAGCAGAAACAATTTCATGACACTTTAACAGTGAAAAAAATGTTAGCGAATCGTATACAGTCACACAATTCTCTTAAGATTCATTTCAGTTCTTTTTCTTCTTTTATTCATTTGTATGTTTGCTGGCTGGTGATTTAAAAAGATGTTGGTACTATGATGAAATTGGACTCTTTTTTTCTTCTCATTGGACGTTAGCCATTATTGCTTCTTTTCCATTGCAAGAACATTTACAAAATAATGAATTTATATTCGCTCACTGCGGCAGACAGAAAATACTTAGGAAAAATAAATTACAACATACTTTATCTAAACATTTAAGCTCCTCAATTGGATACACAACTTTTTGACAGCGAGCGCAATTTTTATTCATTTTGAATTCTTTTTTTTATTATTCGCTCACTAAAAAATTTCCTTCTTCTTCACTTTTGTGTAATATTTTTTTTCTTAATTTCTTTTATTTGGCCACTTTCACTTAATCCTTTATGGAATTTTTGGCGATGAATAAAATTTTTCACTAATTTCGATTAAATTTTATCAACTTTACGATTTGTTTAAGCCGGATAAAATCATAAAAACCGAAAACATGAAAATCGTGCGTCCGCTTATATTGAAAGTTCGAATACAATTGAATAAGTGCTATGCAGGTTGTTTGATGCTCAAACCCCTCGACATGATGTTGCTCAGTTACAAGTTTGTATTCTACACTTTGAAAAATTCAAAAAATGTCAGTTTAAGCATTTTAAAAATTTATTTCTTGACTTTTTATTTTTCTGTACGAATTTTAGTTTAGCAGTTTAAAATTATTTGAGATTAAAATTGAACAAAGATTTTTTAAAAACTTATTGTAATAATAGTGAATGAGTGTAGTAGATGAGTGTAGTGTGAACTAATGCAAAACTTATTTATTAAAGCAATTAAATTAAATACTGTGGCAATTCACTAAGTCTTTCAATTCTTCACACCATATTCTTGCGACCATTTATCAAACTCTTTCAGACTTTGCGGACTGACAGATTTTCGAATTCTTTTTAAGGAATTATGAAAATCAGCCATTGTAATGCTTCGAACTTTTGATAAATCCATTTCTTTCACTTGTTCTAAATCAAATTCCCGAATTGGTTCCATTGCAGCGTCTAAAGAAAAGGGAATTTTTAGAAAAATAACTTATGTAAAACTCAAATTTTTACCTCTTGCTAAAGCAGTTAAATCAGATCCAGAATAACCTTCAGTAAGACGAGCAAGTGTCTTTAATTCATCACTACTCAATGGACTATTCTGTTTTTGAAGCAAATTTGTAAGCAATGTCAAGCGTGTGTCAAAATCTGGCAATGTTACGTAAACTCTCTTTGGAAAACGTCTTAAAGCTGCTTCATCAAGATCTGTCGGTCGATTTGTAGCAGCCATAACCACAATTTTCTCACTTTCGGCACTTCCAGTTGGCAGTCCATCAAATTGTATTAAAAATTCAGTTTTTAAACGACGACTTGCTTCATGTTCACTTTGACTTCTCTCAGAAAGCAAAGAATCAATTTCATCGATAAAAATTATTGATGGTTGCAATTCACGTGCAACAGCAAACAATGCACGAACCATTTTTTCTCCATCACCCACATATTTTGAAGTTAAAGAAGCGGCAGATATACTAAAGAAAGTTGCTGCACATTCATTTGCAACAGCTCTTGCTAAAAGTGTTTTACCGTTGCCTGCAAAAGAATTAAAGATAAGCAAAAATTGACAGCATGAATTAAAAACTACTTACCAGGTGGTCCAAAAAGTAAAAGACCTTTGGAAGGAGTTCGAAGACCAGTAAAGAGTTCAGGTCGAACAGCTGGCAAAATGACCATTTCTTTAAGTGCCTGCTTAGCTGTTTCATTCCCAGCAACGTCATTAAACTCAATCTTCTGACCGCCTTCAATGATTTCATCCATAATAGTTTGTACTAGCTTTTGTTCAACGCCTTTCACTGAGATGATATTTTGTGTGGGCTGTTGTCCTTGTGGTGTTCGCGATCGTAATGGTGGTGTTGCACGACCAGAGAAATTTGTCTTACGAGGTGATGAAGAGCCCGAAGTTGAAAATTGTCTACGAACAGCCGGCGGCGTTGCTGGTTTTTTAGGAATTGTGGTATTGTTTACATGAGTGAGCGCTCGTGACATATTTCGTGGTAATGTTTGTGATTTATTCATGATGCTCAGATTAGCCGGTCGACGACTTGTTAATTTACCCGTAGCTGTTGAATGAAAATAAAACCTTGTAAAAATCATGTTGAGGAATTTTTCGTCATTACTTAAAAAGGAAAAAAATGAAAATAATAAGAAAAGTACAAAGAAATACCAATACGTGAGTGTATGTGCGACCAACCAATGTTAAATTCAATTTTTACAACTACAAGACGAGTCTTTTATTTGCATTTGTTAGTAATGAATTAATTTATAGTGATATATGATTGTTTTTATTTTCTGTCATGTTTACGTTTTCTTACCTTCGATGGAAGACTTTTGATTGGTAGTTTTGTTGTTGTTGCTTGTATTATTGAAAGTCACATTCTTTTCTGCTGCTCCTTTATCACCGTTATTATTGTTGTTGTTATACTCATTCACTAAATATGTTTTTTGCAGCGAGCTTTTTCTGTTCGTTAAACGATTCAGTGATTGCATGTTTGCTGCTGCCACTGCTGCTTTACGTCTTTCCTGACTCAACAGTTTAGTTCGCTCCGCAATCATTAATTCTAGTTTATTATTTTTGCGAAATTGGTTTTTAGTTTGTGTGCGCGTCATTAATATAAGGGAAGGAAATTGGTTTTTCAACGTTGATTTGAATTGGTTGGTTGATTTGATAAAAAAAAATAAAATTTAAAAGAAAGGATAAAATAAAATCATAAAAATGTAATGAATTTATCTACATTTGAGAATTTATCAAGGTAATGACATTCTGATTAATGAATAAAAGTTTAACATTTAAATACTCGAAACACTAAGTGCTCAGCATTGAAGCACTTAAAACATTGAATCTTGAGCACTGAGAACTAAAACATTAAGTGTTCAACACAAAAATTTTGATTAATTGAACCATAAATTAACCAGAATATATTCATCTTGAAATTCATGAAATGTAGATAAAAGAAATGAATAAGAATGAGAAAATTCTATGTAGTGTAAATATACAATTAAACTCAACAAGAATAACTTCTAATTGCTTTATCTAACATCGAATTGCTAATGAGTGAGCAAATTGTTTTATACTCACCTAGGAAATTAAGTCTATCTTTCGCCATTGCCAAATTAGTTTGCATTTTATCATGAAGCCTTTGCGCTTTTATCCATTTTTCACCCGTGCCGCTCCATACATCAATATTTATACCACGCTCAAGCTCAAGAATGCCTTCACGATAAAGATTGATAGCGAGTTCTTTTTGCTCTGTTTTCAAAACGTAAACAATATTTCCGTTTTAATAAATCGTTTGTATGTACAAAGTATAAAAAAGAAAATTTTCATGCTGTTCTGTGCATGCAATGAAAGGGAGGAAGAAAAAGAAGAAAATACGAAGGGGAGTTTGAAAAGCGGTTTGAACTTTTTTTGTTTTTCCCTCTTAGTGTAAGAGCTTGTGGAATGGGGTGCCGACATTTTTGTGAATAATTCAATAGACAAGTCACTGCTCTTTCTTCTTTCTTTTGTTTTATCCACTTGACTCGAGCATGTCAAGTAAGCAATTTAATGTAATTGCAAAAATTAAAATCTCTTTTTATTTGTTGAAAAATGATCTTAATCAAATATTTGTATTTTGATTTTCTTGATGATTTGCCAAAATTCTAATGGACGGCATTTATATATGATGTGTAACAAAGAGAAGGTCAATGAAATGTTAGCACAGAACTAGACATGTGTAGACATGATAGATAGCAATGACATCATACTTAAATGTCGCTAGCTTTATTATTTTTTGTCCCATATAGATGTAGAGAAAATGTTATTATTTCAATATATGGGAAAATGTTTGTTTATTGACGACAATTTAATCAAATTACCTGTATTCTGTGTTTCATCAATCTTTAATGCTTGCGAAATATATTCGAATGCTCTTTTATGGTGATATTTTTGTTTTTGAAGCAAATCCATTGTGTCAAGCTCTTTACAATGATTTTCGTCGCCTTTAACAGAGTCTAAATTAACAACTTCTGTCTGATTTGATGGTTTGTTGAGTATTTTTGATGAAGTATTATAAATAAACTTTAAAATAATAAATAGTTCAAATAACAAAGCTTTAATAATGTTGAAAACTAAAACAATTGGAAATGAAAGCAAAATAAATGTCTTTCTCTCGTCATTCTCTGTTTCTGTATCATCACTATTTTTTGATGTGCAAGCACTTGTTTGGTTCTTTGTCTTACGAACCATTACTAAATGAACTCAAATAGAAGCACTTTAACACTTATTTCCTGCACATTTTAATTCAATTTCCTTCTCCACTCATTCTCTCTCTACCTCTGCACAAAAAAATTTTCAACTTTGTTTTTTTCCTTGATGATGTGGACCCTTCATTTCATCGAACAGAACTTTTCATCGCAAATAATTTTATATTTCTCAAATTCGTTTATTATTGTGAAATTTTGCAAATGTTTGTGCAACAAGTAAATTTAAAATTAAAGAAGCTTCTCCGTAAATTTTAACAGGATTAGATTCAGGTTTAATTTTTCCGGCAGCAATACTTTCACTTTGTTTTGCACCACTATCTGAGCCGTCATACTCAACTGCTGTGTTCAGAAAAACACAATAATCTGCACCATCTCTAATGCAATTTGCTTTCATTATATGATGTTTTGAAATGCCTGCGCCAATACTTAAAACTCCTGATTCTTTTGCTTTCATCGCTATTTTATTGATTCTTACAACATCTCCAAGAATGTCAAGAACTAGATCAGAATTACAGGAATGAAAAAAAAGTGAGCCATCAGTTAAAGCAGGACAAAAAACTGGAATTTTATTCTTTGCTGCCCAATAATAAATCGATTCTTCATTGTTAATTTTCTCTCCCAATTTTGTAATCATTTTTGATGGTGTCCAGATAATACCTTTAACTTTTTGTTCCTCAAGCATTTCATCAAAAATCGGCATAATCCAATTCTCAAATTTGCAGTAATTTTCATTCGGGACAAGTAAGTTTCCATTTCTATTAATTCCTTTAGCTCTCAATTCTTGATAAGTTGGTGCTATGCATTTTATGAAATCTTCTTCAATTCCTCTTGCTGTTGTCACAATACAATCTACTAATTTATTTTGCACTAAATATCGAATAGTCTCTCTTAGTCCACAACTGATATTTGATGTATATCCTACGAAAATTGTACATTTATGTTTTCTTTTTATAAATTCATCATCTTCATATAAATCTTGATCATCTTCACTCAATTCATCATTCCTTTTATCAAGCATTTTATTAATTTCATTAACAGCGAGTGAAAAATTTGTTGCTTGAAATCCGAAATATTTGAAATTCTTTAAAATCTCTTCATAATCAATTCCTTTGTTGAAATCGTAACCTTTTATAATTTCTGCATTGTCTAAATCATTGTTACTTTTTTTTAAAACAGCGTTCTTTGCTAATTCAGGCACTTCCATGATTTCACCTAAATTTTTAAAAATAAAATTATTTTTTAAGAGCGGTTTGTTTACGATTCATCGAATTTCAAAAACATCGAATAACATAGAATTTTTTACAAATTCAAAGAAATAATTTTAAAAGCGAGAAATGAAGATTTTATTTTAGTAGTTTTATGTGAAACTCGAAAGAGAGAGCTTGAGCTTGTGATCGTCGATTAGCTCTTTTGCATTTCATTTAACTTGTGATTGTCTAGTGTTTAAGTTTTAAATAATAAGAGAATTCAATAGTTTTGTGTTAAATCTTTAGAATTTTCACAAAACCAAAAAGTAAGAAAGGGAAAAAAGTTCATTGAACAGATATAAAGTGAAGAAGAGCAAAAGAGTTTAATTGCCTCACAAGAAGTGATTTAATTGAAGGTCACTGCATTAAAGAAAAATGATGGCGAATGGTGATTCTAATGGAACGACAATTCCTTCCTTTCCTATTTCTAAGATTTGCTGTATTGGTGCCGGATATGTTGGCGGTAAATCTTATAAGAATTAAATTTGTTTAATAATTTAATAATTCTTTTTAAATTAGGTCCAACATGTTCAGTAATGGCATTGATGTGTCCTGATATAAAAGTCACGGTCGTTGATGTAAGCAAGGAAAGAATAAATCAATGGAATTCTGAGAAATTGCCAATTTATGAGGTAAGTAAAAAGCATTGCTTTAGGCAATTATACACATGACTCATTCGATACTTGTAAATTAGTTTTTTCGGTTCCGGATGATATCTGGTTTAAAATATTTTTAGAACAATTTTTTTATGCATAACATTGAAGCACATATACAAAAAAATTCTTTTCATTCTCCAGAGTTATCAGACAGACTATAACTTCCGATCGTAATTTTTATTTCTATGCAATGTTCTTTTGAAGATTTAAAAGGGATTTACTATTCTCTGTACAGTTATAAACTCTTTTTTATTCTTTTCATGCTTCTTCTTTATCTATACAACAATTAAAATAATTCTTCTGTTCGATCATAAATTTTGTAGTTTATTTATAGTCAGTACTTGAAGATTTCTTATTGTCTATTCCATTTAGAAGTGCTTCTTTTGTAGTAATTGTCAATTTTTTAGTTCAATAATAAATTTTTTAATTTATTTCAATGCATAACATGAAAATTTATGATCTTTAAAAATTATTTCTCCAGTCTTTGTGCAATATAATTAATATATTTTAGTTTAAACAAAAGAAAACTGAATAAACAAAATAAAAAAGCATTTGGAAAATGTCACGTATCATATACGCGAGAAATGTTTAATGATGTCAAGTGTCTGTTTCTGCATGATGTGATGATGATGATGATGATCAAGGCTATGACTTCATCTTCTTTTCTTTAATGCTTCTTCTATATAATTATGTTTTATTTACAGCCTGGCTTAGATGAAGTTGTAAGAAAATGCCGAGGAAGAAATCTTTTCTTTTCAACTGACATGGAGAGTGCAATCAATGAAGCAGAGCTTATTTTCATTTCTGTCAATACGCCAACAAAAGTGAATGGCAATGGTAAAGGTCGAGCAGCTGACTTGAAACATGTCGAAGGTATTAATTTAACAATTAAAATTCAATTGAAAGCAATTTATCTATATTAGAAATTCTATTTATTTTAGGTTGCGCTCGATTGATAGCAAATATCGCACAGAGTAGTAAAATTGTCGTTGAGAAAAGTACAGTGCCAGTGCGAGCAGCTGAAAGTATTATGCATGTATTGAAGGCCAATAATAAGCCAGGAGTAAAATATTCAATTCTTTCGAATCCTGAATTCCTTGCTGAAGGAACTGCCATTGAAAATCTAATGAAACCTGATCGAGTTTTAATTGGAGGTGAAGAAACTTTAGATGGAAAAAAAGCGGTTGAAACCTTATGTTGGGTTTATGAGCATTGGGTATCAAAAGATAAAATTTTAACAACAAACACTTGGAGTTCAGAACTTTCAAAACTTGCTGCCAATGCAATGCTCGCTCAACGAATTAGCAGTATTAATTCACTCTCAGCTGTTTGTGAAAGCACTGGTGCTGATGTATCAGAAGTTGCTCGTGCAATTGGCTTAGATTCAAGAATCGGCTCGAAATTTTTACAAGCTTCAGTTGGATTCGGTGGAAGTTGCTTTCAAAAAGATCTTTTGAATTTGGTTTATATTTGTGAGAAATTGAATCTACCAGAAGTTGCTCAATATTGGCAGAAAGTCATTGATATGAATGAATATCAAAAGGAAAGATTTGCACACAAAATTATTGAGTGTCTTTTCAATACTGTCAATGAAAAAAGAATTTCAGTTCTTGGATTTGCTTTTAAAAAGAACACTGGTGATACTCGGTAAGTTATCAAATGCTAATTAGTCTGTTTTAATGAGTTATTTTTCTCGTTTTTAGTGAAACTCCAGCAATTTCTGTCTGCAAAGTTCTCCTTGATGAAGGCGCAAAATTAAATATTTATGATCCGAAAGTAGAGAAATCTCAAATTATTAATGACTTAACATCTCCACGTGTTACTGATTTTCCCGATGAGACGAGAAAATCAATTGAAATTTTCTCAGATCCATATGCAGCTGTGGAAAACACACATGCGATTGTTATATGCACTGAATGGGATGAATTTGTTGAATTGGATTATAATCGAATCTTACAATCAATGATGAAGCCAGCTTACATTTTTGATGGTCGAAAAATATTGAATCATGAGGAGTTGCAGGATCTCGGCTTTCATGTCATTACAATTGGCAAAAAACTTAATAGAATTGGTTTTAGAACTTTTGGTAGTATTCCACAACAATGATGACTTTATTATTCCACTTTAGCTAGAATATAATTCTTCTTAATATAATATATCAATCGAACAAAAACAAATGCAAGACATAATATACTCTTAACTTTATTATGCATTTTTTAATCAATTTAACTTTTTAAATAAAAATTAAATTTTTATGACGAAAAGAAAAGTTATTTTTTGGTTTTTATTCAATAATGAACAGAATCTTTTTTTCAGTCTCTATTTTTAATTTTTATTTTAAAAAAATTTATAATTTTTAATGTAAACAAAGAAATAAAATTTAGTTTACAAATTTATAAATTTTTAAAAATCGATCATAACTTGTCAAATTGTACGTGATTAAAAAGGGAAAGAAAATCATAATATAAATGAAATTCTATTTAAAGTTGAACTATTTTTTTCCCATTTTTATAGAAAATTAAATCAAAATATTTTTACTTTAAATTTTTCGAAAAATTTCCTTTTAAAATAAAATACTTCAATTGTCTCTTGTTTCTCATAACTGAATGGGTGATGACAAGTTTGAAAAAATATGTGCACGTCAATTTCTCACATAAAATCTAGTACGATGAGAAATTCTTTTAGAAAATAACAATCTCATAAATTCCAATTTTCGTTTTTTATTAATTTTCTTCATTTTTCTCTTTATTTTTTGAGTTAATTTGTAATTTTAAGTTTCATTTGTGTGTGACTCAAGAAAATCTATTATCATTCCATCGATTTGTGTTGATATTGTGACATTTTTACTACTTTTAAGTTGTCAAGACAACAAGTACATATATCAATAGTGAGAGTAAAAATTGTTACTAAAATTTTAGTGTGAAAAAATGTTTTCTAAAAAGAAAAAGAAACCGCAAATTTCACTTCCGTCCAATTTTGAACATCGTGTACATACAGGATTTGACAAAAAGGAGGGAAAATATATTGGATTACCGCTACAATGGGCATCAATTGTGGGAAATAATCAAATTTTAAAAAGCAGCAATCGGCCGCTGCCATTAGTTGATCCATCTGCAATTACTCCCACTGAAATTCTAGATTTAAAGACAATTGTACGACCTCAAAGTAGTTTAGCAACATCAATTGGTGACAGTTCTATGTCGTCTTCCTCACTCGTTGGTCCAGAATTACACAACAATTCTTATAATGGCTTTAATCTACCGAAAATTTCACATGTAGCACGCTCAAATTCATTACGATGTTCAAGTCCGCCTCGTCTTTATCAACGTGAACCTCAAATTCCTAATTCAGTGCAAGAAGAAACAACACAACAACAGCAACCTCATCCTATGATACCTAATCATCATCAACAGCAGCAGCAACAACAACAATATCCTTTAGTCCATCAAATTGATCCAAATATCAGAAAACAATTACAGCCTCAACCTCAGCCTCATTCAGCACCACTTAATGTTCAATATAATTCCATGCATCAAATTAATAACAACAATAATAATTCTATTGCATTTAATGGTAAACAACAACAAATGACGCAGCAGCAGCAACAGGGAGGCGTTTATGGCAATCTACATCATCAACAACAACAGCAGTTGCCACCAACTTCACATATGCAAGGACCTTTGCAACTTCAACAGCATCACTTCCAGCAACATCAGCAGCAGCAACAACATCCTAATTCTGCCCCACTTCGATTACAGCAAGATATTGCAAATAATAATCCTTCAAGAGGATCAGTCACAAGTAGTGCCAATTCAACAGGAGGTGGTGTCCATAATCCTCCTTCAGTTGCAAATAGTGCAGCTTTAAATGGAGCTAATAGTAAACAAGAGCAGCGACTTACACATGAACAATTTCGTGCAGCTTTACAAATGGTCGTTTCACAAGGCGATCCAAGAGAAAATCTTGAAAATTTCATTAAAATTGGCGAAGGTTCAACTGGAACAGTTTGGATTGCGATGGAAAAGAGTACGAGTAAGTTAAACATTCACAAAATTTTCTTTCTTTTTTCATTCTTGCATTTTATTAAAATGTCAACAATTTTTCAGAGCGTAAAGTTGCCGTTAAGAAAATGGATTTGCGCAAGCAACAACGACGTGAACTGCTTTTTAATGAAGTTGTCATTCTAAGAGATTATCATCATCCGAATATTGTTGAGACTTACAATAGTTACTTGGTAAATGATGAGCTTTGGGTTGTTATGGAATATCTTGAAGGTGGTGCATTAACTGATATTGTTACACATGAGAGAATGGATGAAGAACAAATTGCAACTGTATGTAAGCAAGTGTTGAAAGCTTTAGCCTATCTTCACTCGCAGGGTGTCATTCATCGTGACATTAAATCAGATTCTATTCTATTAGCGTCTGATGGTCGTGTGAAATTGAGTGATTTTGGATTTTGTGCTCAAGTTTCTCAAGAATTACCGAAGAGAAAATCGCTTGTTGGAACTCCTTATTGGTAAGCGAATTTTTACAATTTAACAAAATATTTTGAATTAAAATTTTTAAAAACCGTTATATTTTGAAAATTTCAAAATATAATTATCGTTATATTAAGAAAACATTAAAAATAAAAAATTATTTTTAGGATGTCACCAGAAGTTATTTCACGACTTCTTTATGGACCGGAAGTTGATATTTGGTCACTTGGTATTATGGTAATTGAAATGATTGACGCGGAGCCACCATTTTTCAATGAACCACCTTTACAAGTAGGTCAAACATAAGAAAAATAAATTTTAATTTAATTAACACTTAATTAATCTAATTAACAATGTTCAGGCAATGAGAAGAATTCGAGATATGCCACCACCAACACCGAAAAATGCACACAAAGTTTCACCTCGATTGCGTCGTTTTCTCGATCGAATGCTTGTAAGAGATCCAGCACAACGAGCTACAGCTGCAGAGTTGTTATCCGATCCATTCCTACTTGTCGCTGGACCACCTTCAATTTTAGTCCCAAGAATGAAAGGTTTCTAATAATCGACTTAATTTTTATATATTTAAAGATATATTTGATACTGTAATCAAAACTCGAATGTATCAACTGACAATTTTTTTTTTTGCGTTTTTATTATTCAATCAGCTGTAAGTGAAAATCTACTTATCAGTACTTATTTTTTCTTTTTTATATTCGACAACAAAAGTATTAAAAAAATAATAATACAATGAAATTAAAAAAAACAATCCAATTTCCTTCTTCCTTCTCAATTTCCATTCCATTCCCTTAATTTTTTATTAAATAATATTTATCATTGTTGTAAGTTACACACATATACACATACAGTGCTAAAACAAAAAGAATTGAAGAATATTTCAATAAAGACTTTTTTATATAAAAAAAAACTTTTTATGTTGTTGTTGAATTTGTGGTCTTTTTGATTTCACTAAGTTGAAATTGAATTAAAATGACCAAATATGTTACTGTTGATGCAGACATTCCTCCTATCAATGTAAAATTAATTGAGAAAAATCCATTTGCAGAAATTTCAATTGGTTCATGAATTAATTGAAGTGAAAACTCTCGAATCTGCAATTAAATTAGTCAATTAAGAAAAAGATTTATAATAAATTTTTGTACCAATGCATTTTGCAAATCATTGTTGATATCTCGTTCAATTTTATGAATAAGAACACCCGTTTGTTGAGCTTTTGCAGAACATTGAAAGCATGAGTATGCCATAGTGGTGAGTAAAATTGTTATAGGCAACATTGAGCAGACAGATTGAGTTGCAATTGAGTCTTCCAATACTTTTTCTAATGCCAAGAATAACCAATAACCATTTGATGTGAATTCTATGAAGAATTGAGTTACCTAAAGATGAAATTATTAACAAATATTCATTGATTTTCTTAGTTTCTAATCAACTTACAATAAACAAAAGTGACCACCCAAAACAATCATTTATCAAGTTGCATACATCAAAAATCTTCCCATAAATTTGTTTCAATGTCATAATTTGATCGTAGAATGATAAAGTTCCATTTTCTATTCTTTTCTTATCACGCTTTTGCAATTTATCAGCAAAAAGAATAAAAGCCATTTTATCATCATTTCGATTAATAATGTCACTGAGTTTTGTGTTCATTAGGTGCAATTTAGATTTGATAAGATCGACATAAAACATATTTTGAATACATCGAAAGCGAATGATAGCAACAGGTAGAATAAGAAGAACGTAATAATTAAAAAATAACTTGTTGATTGTGACTGACACAATAGATGCGACATGAATGAAAGCGAGAGTAATAAAGATTAATGTGTACTTGTAGATAAGACGACGTCTTAGTGATTTGTAATCAACTTTCACAAGCAACTTGTTTGAAAGCAACAAATCAATTTCATCAAATTTTTGGTAGATTTTTGCTTGTTCATTTCTTGATGTGAATGCTTGCATAACGTTCATTAAATGAGTAAGCAAAACTCCAACAAATACAAGACCTCCGACTAACAAAGAAAGAGAATTGTTGTCCTCAAGTACTGGAATAACAGTAAATGCACAAATGAAAGTTGCAATTGTCAATCCAAAACAAATTAAGGAGTAAACTTTCAACAGGAAATTCGATGGAAATAAACCAAAAAGTTGAAAAACTTTGATGAAAAAATTCATCTCTTCTGTAAACACGTTATACATTTTTAGCTTTTACAACTTAAGCTTCAATGGTTCACTATAGGACTGATTTTTTGGAATCTATGCAAACATTAACTTATATTCGAGCATTAATAATTCATTAGACAATTGTGATTTATTGCTATTCTTTACTAATGAAAATGAAAAAGGGTTTGAGGTAAATTTTCTAAATTCTACTGATAACATTTTAATTTATTTTGATTAGAATAATGCACAAAATTCACAAATTGATAAAAATATTGTGTTGCACCCTGAAGACAGAAGAGAATTTTATAAATGAAAATATTTTATCAAAATAATAATTAATAAGCGATTGTCAAGCTTTTGTTATCTATTAATAAATCAACAGGTAAGGAAATTCTTTCAATACTCTAAAGCTTTAATTTTTATTTTTAATGGTCGTTATTTTTTGTATTAGGATTATATTTTATTAGTAAATTTCTTGTGAAATAAATTTTTATACTATTTGACTGTCTAACTAAATTTGAAAATATTATGATCGTTTATATGGACTTAATACGTTGACCCTTGAAAATAGCGTTACGTAGCCAATACTTCATTATTTTATGCATAAACAGTTCATTTTGTGACATCAGTTTTTCAAGAATTTTTCTTCTAGAGTCATTATAAAATAAATCGTGAAAAAATAATTTTCTGTGATACTTTACACAACAAATGCGTCATTAGTTTCAACTGATGATTTTAATGAGGATCAAAAGTTTTTAAAAAATACAACACAAAATTTTTCACCAGCAGCTTCACGTTTAAATGTGTTCTTATTAGCAATGGCTTTAACTTTATTCAGTCATGTTAATCAATATCACTGTGATATTTTCGAAGTATTTCGAATAATCTTAAAATAAAAAGTTATTCTGTGATGCAAATGATTTTAATGAACCAAAGAGATCAAAATTTTATTTTATCCTTCTTTTGGATTTTTGCTTGTGTGAAAAAAATTATCAATAATACTAATCTAGAGATGAAAACAAAGGAACTTTAAAGAATGTCTTAGTAATAAATAAAACAATTTTTATCTCATTTAAGAAAGTAACATCAATAAAATAATATTTTATAATGAAAATCAAAATATTTAATTTCTTTTCTAAATCAAGTTTTTTCGTCCTAAAAAGGACGGTTTTGTACTGAGATGATCTTTGACGATTGATTTAGGCAGTTTTCTTTGTTTCAGTCTTCTTTGGCAACAAGACGGCTTGAATATTTGGCAAAACACCACCTTGAGCGATTGTGACTCCTGAAAGAAGTTTATTCAATTCTTCGTCATTACGGATAGCCAATTGCAAGTGACGTGGAATGATTCTT
The DNA here is from genome assembly GCA_018290095.1 of Polypedilum vanderplanki. Taxonomy (NCBI): domain Eukaryota; kingdom Metazoa; phylum Arthropoda; class Insecta; order Diptera; family Chironomidae; genus Polypedilum; species Polypedilum vanderplanki. The sequence goes on along the minus strand of CM031380.1, from coordinate 30,838,904 downwards.
GTCTTTTTGTTATCACGAGCAGCATTTCCTGCCAACTCGAGAACTTCAGCAGCCAAATATTCCATGACAGCAGCCAAATATACTGGAGCACCAGCACCAACGCGTTCACCATAATTTCCTTTGCGGAGAAGACGATGAATACGACCAACTGGAAATTGAAGTCCAGCACGACTTGATCGTGACTTTGCCTTTGCCTTAACTTTGCCTCCTTTGCCTCGTCCTGACATTTTTTATTATTTTAATTTTTAGAGTGTTGTGAATATGAAGAAAATCAAAATGATACTGAGCTGTATGAGGCAAATGTGCAGGTATTTATAGAAAACTTTTGGCGCGAAAATTATGGGCGTGGCCTAACAACAAAGGGGAAAATTTTAGTATAAAAGGGTGACAAAAATGTGAGTCGAGTATCAGTTTTATTCTGAATTTCAATCGATCAACATTTCATTAAAAATGGCACCACCAAAAACAAGCGGTAAAGCAGCAAAGAAAGCCGGAAAGGCACAAAAAAATATTTCAAAGGATGACAAGAAGAAGAAGCGTCATCGTCGTAAGGAATCATATGCAATTTACATCTTCAAAGTCTTGAAACAAGTTCATCCTGATACTGGTATTTCATCAAAGGCAATGAGCATCATGAACTCATTTGTTAACGACATTTTCGAACGCATTGCTGCTGAGGCATCACGCTTAGCTCACTATAACAAGCGTTCAACAATCACATCACGAGAAATTCAAACAGCAGTCTTCTATTGCCTGGTGAATTGGCTAAGCATGCTGTCTCAGAAGGCACAAAAGCTGTCACCAAATACACATCATCAAAATAAATTTCTCACTCATTTTCTAAACATCTTCAAAATGGTCTTTTTTAAGACCGCAAAAAATAATTTATGAAAAGAAAAAAATTTAATAATGATTAAAATTAAAAAAACTTTCGATAACTTTTTGGTTTTTATAATAAAAAATTTTCTTTATTTATTTTAATAATATAAACGACTTATAATTGATTCAGTACTTAGTGTTCAGTTATTAATTCTTTAATTATGCTCTAATTGACTTTTTTAATGAAAAATGTTTGGCAAAGGTTTTTTATAAAATGTTTTGTAGGCTTTTTTCTTGCCAATCATTATTAAATTTGAATTTCTAAAAAAGATACAAATAACAAAAGTCTTGTAAGATTTTTTTATGATTCTCTTAGTGTATTTAATTTACCTTTTGCATTGTTGTATATCAATTATTTCCATTAATATTTAAATTAATTGTAAATAGAGGCAAATTATGAAGTTTAGCATCAATTTGATGCAACGGATTTTATTACTGATTCTGTTTTCTGTATCTGTACTTTATTTTTATTTCTGGTGTTAGTGTAATTTAGGAGCATTCTTTATTATAAACGTTGTATTCCAGTAACAAATTTATCACAAATAAAAATATGGCGCCAAAAAAAACCATAATTAAAAATTCTTTTTGTTTGTATCTATTTTGTGCAAGTCAGAAATATTCTAGGATGAATAAGTTTTATGATTGTGTAGAAGAAGAATATAATGTTTATTGATTATTAAATATGAAATAATTTACAATCATTAAAAAATTTATGCTATGTAGATCATTTTGAATTTATTTTCATTTTATAAATTCATTTCTAAATCTTTTAATAAATCAAACATTCTTCTCTTTTCTTTAAGTAATTTTTTGGTCTTGAAAAAGACCTTTTAAGTGTGGAATCATATATCGATGAATTTAAGCACGTTCACCACGAATGCGACGAGCGAGTTGAATATCTTTTGGCATGATTGTGACACGCTTAGCATGAATGGCGCACAAGTTTGTGTCTTCAAAGAGTCCAACCAAATAAACTTCTGATGCTTCTTGCAATGCCATGACTGCTGATGATTGGAAACGCAAGTCAGTCTTGAAATCTTGAGCAATTTCACGAACTAAGCGTTGGAATGGTAATTTGCGGATGAGCAATTCAGTTGATTTTTGGTAACGACGAATTTCACGAAGAGCGACTGTTCCTGGACGATAACGATGTGGTTTTTTGACTCCTCCAGTTGCTGGTGCTGATTTACGAGCAGCCTTTGTAGCCAATTGCTTACGAGGTGCTTTGCCTCCTGTTGATTTACGAGCTGTTTGCTTTGTACGAGCCATTTTTTATAAATTTGAACGATTCAAAAGACGAACGGTTACTGATGAGAACGTGTGCATTTTTCATTCTATTTATAAAATATTTTTGGCGCGAAAATGCATATTGTAGTGGGGTGAATTTCAAATAGGAGAAATTTAGAATTTTAATAAAATTTTTGGAAGTTTCTTAAATTTTTGTAATAATTAAATTCAGGTAAATAAAATAATTATCATTTCTGACATTTATGAAAAGTTTCTTAAATTTCAGGTAAAAGAAAATTCTAAAAACCAAAAAAATCGTGCATGAGGGGAAGAAAAGAAAAAGTATAAAAAGAGAGTAAAATTCATACATAGGCATCAGTTTAATTTTATCTTTCATTCAGTAAAGTTCTCAAAAAAAATAATTATTAAAAATGACAGGCCGTGGAAAAGGAGGCAAAGGTTTAGGAAAAGGAGGTGCAAAGCGTCATCGCAAAGTTCTTCGTGATAATATCCAAGGTATCACAAAGCCAGCCATTCGTCGTTTAGCTCGTCGTGGCGGTGTCAAGCGTATTTCAGGCTTGATCTATGAAGAAACTCGTGGTGTCTTGAAAGTGTTTTTGGAAAATGTCATTCGTGATGCTGTCACATACACTGAACACGCCAAACGTAAGACTGTTACAGCTATGGATGTTGTTTATGCCTTGAAACGTCAAGGACGCACTCTCTATGGTTTCGGAGGATAAATTATTAGGAAATTTTCATCGAATTAAAAAGGTCTTTTTTAAGACCAAAACATAATTTGAGTAAAAAGAAAAATGTTTTTAAAAATTAAATAAGAATTAAAAAATTTGAATGCATTAAAAAATTTAATCAGAGTCCAAAATCGTTTCATGAGTAATTAAAAATCAAGTAAATTCACTCGAGTAAAATTTATTTTTTTACTCGAGTAAATTTAGTTTATTTTTAGTTACTTGTAAGTAATTATAACTATAATTAATGTTAAGAATTTTCTAGAGCTATACATTTTTATTATTATCTTTTCATACTTCAGTAGTTAATTGTCCTTGGTGTTGACAATTAAAACTTGATAGGTGTTTTGATTAAAAAAATCAGATCTTTTTCGTTCAAATCTATACAATTTTGTACGTTTTACCATAAATATTTATATATCTTCACAAAAATGAAAAATTTAGAAAAGAACCTCAAGTTTTTACTTTGGTAACTTTATCATTTGATTTCATAATTTGAATGATAGCTTTGAGCTCTTCATTTATTGCATTTATTGGAGAATTTTTATTACTTAAATTGATAAATAAACTCAAGAAGAAAAGAAATAAAGTGTAAATCAAAATAATCTCAAATCAATAAAATTTTTTGAAGAATTGAAAGAAGAAAAAGTAACTATAATTCTTCAAAAATTGAAGGAAAAAATTCAAATACTGATGAAATTTTGTTAGAAAGTCAAAAAGTTGAAATGATTCAAAATTAAGAAGATGAAAAAGTTGATTCAGACCTCGAAATTATTTTTTTAGAATGAGAAACACAAAGTCAAAAGTCATTGTATAACACACAGTTAGTTTCAATTTGCCAAATTATATAGAAATTCATGCGTGTAAATTATTGAAAATTTATAGAATTCTAAAAATGCTTTGTATTAAAAAACTCTACTTTTATCTAAGAATTATTTTTATTGAATTTTAATAGAATTATCACACTATGAAATTTTCTAGAAAGATTTTTTAAAATTATAAGAATTCCTTATAAAACCATTGAATAAATATTAAACATAAAAATTAGTTATGGTTAATTTGTAATTTGATTTGATTAAAATTCGACCTTTTAGAAATAATTTTTAAAAATAGATGTGAGAGAAAATTGAATCTTTAATAAAAATTTCTAGTTTATTTTTTTTCTAAATTTTAAATTTACATTATTTTTTAGCTATAAATTTCACAAAACATCAGCAATAATTTCGAAACAAACTTCAGTGTTATTTTCTTCTTTAAGTTCAACTAAAAATAAACAAAAAATTTTAGAAGTTTGGAATAAACAGAAATAATTGACTTACATCTTAAAACTGCATTACTATAAGCAGGAAAAATTGAAGAAATTCTAAATTTTAATTTCCACCCAGATTCAACATCAGTTTCAGTTGGACAACCGAAAAAATTATCATCTTTGTCATAAATCATGTCACAAATATCTTAAAAAAATTTAAATTAAATTATTCGGAAGTGAAACCTTATTTGTTTAAACTTACTTTCTTTAAAATCATAAAGGTCAATTTTAGTTCCATACATTGTTCCTTTAACTGCCACTTTTAAATATTCATGTTCCTTAAGAAATGTGAAAGCAACATGACCCATTAATGGTTCTCCTCTTTTTATTATACATTTCGTATCTGAACATTGATCAGATGTGATTTCTGTTGGAATAATTGCATTTGGAAGATCAAAACAGCCTGACCAAAAATTGGCATTTACTGAATAAACAAAAAAAGTGAAGAGTACAAAAAACTTGATCATTTTGTGTCTAAATATTTACAATGACTAGAAACAAGTTAGACATGCGCTAATAATTTTATACTTCAATTTTCCTTAATCTTTAATTGCTTTTTAATGATAATAACGATTTTTGCTTTGTCATAAAATGAAGATTAAAATTATCAAAAAAAGTAAAAGTCCTTAATATTTTGATTTGTTATCAACTCATACTTTTAATTTATTGATTAGATAACAACTACTGTTTTGTGTGATTATTTAATAAATGATTGATTGTAATTTATTAAAGTTTTGCAACTTTTGTACCAAAGATTAATTTATAAAAATTATAAAAAGTTAAAAAATTCATAATTTAAATCTTCAAATCATTAGGTGAATGGTAAGATGATTGGTTCATATTTTTTCAAAATTTTTCTTAGTTTTTTCATTTTATTTTTATGTTTTAAATTCCTTTTTTCATCAAATTTTTCTATCATAAAATTGTTGCATTCCAAAAAGTTTGTTGACCATCATTAGTCATATTTAGCAAAATTTTATGGTGAAAATGAATAAAAAATATCCCTTAGAAATCTAAGCATTAACGGTTTTCTTAAATTCAAAAAAATTTTTAGCATTGATTTTAAATTTCTTGTGAACGTTATTTGAATTTTTAAGGTTTTATACAAAAATGTAGAAAACTGAAGCGAATAATTTCTTTAATTAAAAATTTTTTTTTTTAAACTTTCAAATCTTCAATAAAATTTTCTTGTTGATAAAAATAAATTTTCACTCAAAACTATCAACTGAAATTTATTTTCATCAAGTAAAAACCATAGAAAAACAACCCACATCACAAATCTCATTTAAAATTTCTTCAAACCCAAGGGCAATAAACAGCTGACAAATTCTGACAAAAGTTTCATCATTTAATTTATTTTCATGTTGATTAATTGAGTTTGTCATAACTTTCATTTCATTGAGGTCTCGAATTGAATTTACATTCAGTTTGCTGCTTGTGCTTCTGCTGACGATGATTTTCTTCATCATGACTTTTTTGTTAGCTTTTGGCCAAATCATTGTGAGATTTCGAATGCAATTTTTGCTTCTATTGCTGCAATTTTCGTTTGCTTGATGAAATCACGAAAAGTTTCAGTGATTTTGGGATGAAATGCACATTGCACATTGCTTCGTCTGTGCTGTGTCAGATTGTTAAGGATTATGATAATTTTCCATTGTAACAATCAACTGCACATGGTTATTTCAATTGATGACAAAAAATCATGACAATTTACTCAATTTGAAGCTTTAAATTTTTTTAATTCTTTTTTTGACCATAAAGTTCTCTCAACTTAATAATTCTCGTTTGATTAAGATAAAATTTGGCTCATTTTTGAAAATGGAAAAGTTTTACATTTTCTATGAAACTTGAGATTGCTTTTATTATGATTATGTAAGTTATAGATCCTCTGCTGCATTACTATCTATCTATGGTAAATTAAAATGTCTTCATTTTAATGAGTTTTCATTTTTAAGGATGAACAGAATTAAAAGCTTTAGCTTTATGGATATTGAGTTACTTCATTTATATTTTTAACAATTTTGGATGAGAATATGAAACCTAACTGAATTATTTTTGATAGTTTTAAACTTAATATTTTGGGTTGTTTAAATTATTTAAATAAAATTTCTTGATAATTTTATATTGGATTGTTTTGAGCTGTAAGCAGTATTTTTATATTTATATGTAAACTTCTATTATGAATTATAATCAATAAAGAATGACAAAAATAGTAAATTTTCATAATGAAGAAATAAAATTGATCAATTAAATTTTAAACTTGATGTTCTCATTATTTTTATTTCTTTATCTCATTCACTAGCAAAGATGAAAAATCTTTTCATTTTATTTTATTTTGCTGTTAGCTAACAAATATGATAGAAAATCCACTCTATAGAAAAAAAGCAGAAAAAGAATAAAGCGAGAATTTGAGCACATTTTGTAATTTTCTGTCAAGTTTTGATTAAAACGAAGCTGTGGGAGATTGTGTGAAAGGCCTGAAGTGATGTAATACTAAAAAGAAAAAAAAACTTTGTCCATGCTCTGTAAATAGATACAATTTTTCTTCATGTTGCTGTTTTTGTTGAATAAAAAAGAGCAAAGCTGGCAATATCATGACAAAAAAAGATGAAAGCGAGAGAGAATGCCAAAAACAATTTAGGTGCAAAATTTTTCTTCTCTTTATTTTTTGAAATGTGGAAAAAATTAAAAACTTTTCCATGTCTCTCAAAAATAAAAAAAAAGTATTTCGTGGGCAAATTCAAGTGCCAGAAAAAATAAAATAAAAAAAAATCCAAGGTAAAGAAAGTTTTTATACATGAGAAATGATGAAATATAAATACATATTACTGTTTGCGAAAAATATTACAAATATGCAAAAATCTGTAAGAAAAAACAATTTAAAACAAACGGTTAAAAATAACGGAAGAGTAAAATTTGAAAATGTTCAAATAAAAATTTTTCGTTAAAAACATACGAAAAAAAATTCAAGAATTTTCACAAAAATAACGGATATTTTCATTGTTTTATTATCCTTGATAAAAATATTTTTGAGCAGGGATTGTTTCAAAAAGATAAACTTTTTTTTCATGCCATGCCACCAAACAAAATTTTCTTGCTTTTTATCCTCAATATACAATGAATGCTGGCTGGCTGGCTTGAGTGTTGTTTAGCAGCTATTTTTCTCTTTTTTTTCGGTGATTTATTATTATGCACTTGATACACCAAACACGAAAGCTTTATCAACCAAACCGAGAGGTTAAATGAAAAATTATGGGAGGAATTATGTTTTCCTATAAATTTTATTTTTTTTTTCTCACTAGAAAACTATTTGAGAGTTTTACTAGTTGGCTGGCTGCTGCTGCTGTTGCAAACTAAATTTCATAATGATGATAATCATATGATGAAGAGAAAATCTCTCTCTCAGTTATGCATGTGCTTGCTCACTTGGCTCTTAATATGAACTACATACTAGATGGACTTTTTTGATTAAAAATTTTTTATTTCTACGTAATTATAATGAGATTATTCCATTCATATGTGCTATGTATAAAAGTATAATTAATTAAATTGTGAAAGAGAGAGAAAAAATAAAAGATTGCAAGTGAGCAAGCATATGTCTCACTTGAATATTAATTTAATGAGTTCAAGTTGTAATTTATTGGACAAAATTTTTTTCTTACTCTTTTATAAAATTGTTTTGTAGATTTGACAAGTGAAAAATTTTCGGGTATTTGGCGATATTTTTTGTCACGCTACAATAAGTAATCTCGCGCAATATAATGAAAACCACAAATCATATGCAACAAAATGTTGTATGAAATTTTGAATTTTTCTAAATTGTTTTTTATTTCTATTCTACTTAACAACAATTCGATAAATGATGAAATTTTTAATAATTTGATATGAATATCAATACATATGATCAAGCGTTTAACTCCAAAAAGTTCATTTATCAAAATTTTACAAATGTTGTGTTTACATTTTTGTGTTATTGTTTACGTTTTTTATGTAAAAAATGACAAAAAATGTAAACAATGAACAACGATGGAAAACAAAAATCAATATCAATTAACCAAGTGACTCACCTTTTGTTTTAGGGTTTTAAGAATTTTTAACGGTTTAAAAATTTCATCTATATCAAAAATTTAAATTTTCACATTAAGCACAAAACAATTTTATAAAAAAGCAATTTTAAATGTACAAATAAAAAAACAAGAAGAAAATTGCATCATAAATTGAGTTCTTTCACGCTCATAACAAAGAAGAAAGAAAGCATTCAACCAACTAAGCTATAATAATTATATGCAAATAGCAATTTTTAAAGGATATTCTTGCTGTCATCATCATCATCATAGAGGTTTAATATTCAATTTGTATCCATCAGAGACGTGAAATGAAGAAAGGAAGAGGAAAATAGTGTCATTCACAAATTACTTACATACAGCGAGTAGAAGTAGAAGTGAAAATTTCATTGATAAATGATGGAATGAAATTTTCTTCTCTTCCCACAATTATTTCACTTCACGATATATAATGATGATGATGATAACGACAAAAATGGCAGCAATTTGCCAGAAATTGTGCTTATTATGTTGTACAAGATTCATTCTGTCATGTTGGCCAATTTTCATGAATGGCACAGCAACAAATGCTTCTTTTTGGTCGTATGTGGAAGGAGGTAAACAATCACAAGAGTTCTTTCAACATTTAATTGCTCTCAAGCGACTTACTCTTACTTTATACTGAAAACTTTTCTCTTTCGACACAAAAATTCTCTTTTTGGTTGCTCTTACTCAAAAAATATGCAAAACTAAAGAAGGTGGAATTACACGTAAAAAATGAACAAGAAAGAAGCTTTTCAGCAAAATAATAATGTTCATGCTGCTTCATACATATGAATGTTGAAGGATTACTGCTTTACGCTGTGTGAATGCAGTCACATTGTCACACTCTTTTTTGTATGTGCATTTTTTATTTATTTATTTTTATTTTTGCAAGTTACAAACGATGACGATGTAAAGCTTTTGAAATTCTTTTTTTGAATAGTTTGCATGAGTAATTTGATAAATTGATGTGAGGATTGTGCTGCAATTCATGTGATTTAGAAAGGAATAAAAAATGCTGCATTTTTCACTTGAATTCATTCTTTAAAGTGTTGAGTATTTTTTGTGTGAATTTATTAAAAACAAACGATTTGAAAATCTTTCAAAAATACCGGATTTTTAATAATTAAAATAAATTTTGAATTGAAATTTTAAAATTCGTTACAAATTTTTATAAAAAAATAAAATTTCATGCAAATAATTTAATTTTCAACACCACACTAAGTATTTATTCTATAGAGATAACAATTTTCTATCACATCATCTGGATGTTGATTTTATTGAAAATTTATGACCGACAAATACTCATCATATCACATCTGTAGACACAGACATATAAAATTCTCAGTTGAGAGAGAATGAAAATTCATTAATTTCAACTCATGCTGCTTCAGGTAATCCACATCAACATACATATAGACTTACTTGTACAAGTTTAAACGAATTGTTTCATGAAGTGGAATGATATGAATTTTCATTTAAAACAATGTTCTCATTCATTCATTCATTTTCATCGCATTCTACACTTGAATTTTTTTCATATTATTATTATGATGTTGAGCAAAAGCAGAATAAAAAATTTTCCATTGAACTCAAGCTACACATCATAAGGGGTTATATAAACCTTGACGATTATGTTTTTTGGCAATCACTTAAGATTTAAGAAGAAATTTTTTTTCGCTTTCTGTCTAAATTAGTTTTTTCTCTTCCTTATTTGAATGTTGAAAAAAAGGCAAACCAAAAATTGTGGTGATGGCATGAAAATAAAAGACTTCACAAGGAGCCACATGAAAGAAGCTGCTGCACACATATAAAAAAGTTTTCTTTACTCACTAATTGTTCATTATATTTATTGTGCTGGCTTTAGGCACTTTTACTTACAACCCTTTCAACAGAAAATAAAATATAAACCTTTTTTCTCTCTACCTTTCATTCAAAAGAATTCATATCATTTTTTTCTCTCTCTTTATGTATATGCATGAGGTTTGATTAAAGGAAAATTTTTAATTTTTAAAATGAAATTTTGTTAATTAAATAAAATTTAAAAATCTTGAAAGCTTAAAGAAAAACTTTAATTTTAACCGAAAATCGTAAAATTGACAAGTTTGAAGTTTAAGAAAATTTCTATTGATAAATGAACTAAGAACTAAGAACTTTTCTTTTCATTGAAATTAAAAAACTTTTCAATCTTATTTTCTATCAATACAAACATAAAATTCACTGAATAAACTTTCTACAGTTTTATCTTTCATTAAATCTACTGAAATTTGAAAACATTTGCACTTCAATTTTCTATCAACTAAATCAATCAAATTTAATTTACATTTCAAATATAAGCACTCAATATAAATACAAAAATCTTCTTCTCTTTCATTCAATCTCTAGTTATAATTAAGTTACCCAAAAATTTGCCTTTCACACAGTTTATAAAATGAAAGAAAAATTTGATAAACGCCAATAAAATATTCATGAAATTCATTTAAAAGAAGATAGAAAATTTTGAATTCAATAAAATTAAATTTAGGTTATTTTCAAGAACATTTGAATAATAAATTGATGCTGAGAAATTTAATGAAATTTCCAATTTTGAGCATTTGTTGATTTGAATTTTAATTTGTTTGTATTTCAAAAATTTTTATTGAATAAAATTTTATTAAAAATTTAACGAATATAGATTTTATGAATACTTAACGAATATAGAATTTTTCAAAACTTAACGAAAAAAAATTTATTAAAAATTCTGTTAAAAATTTAAGTTAGATTTTTAATAAATTTACATTAGCAAACAAGTTACAGTAACAGTATCATAATCTATCTCATTCTAAGAGCTTCAAATGTATGATTCTGATAAATGTGTGCATCACAAACATTCAAACAAATTTCAGTAGAAAGCACCAAACAATCATGAATGAGAGTATGTGTTGTCATGACATTGTATGTGAGAGGAATATGAATGATTGATTGTTGAAGTGAAAAACAGCATCAGCAAAGATTTGCTATATCACCACATTTTATTCATTAGTGACTCATTTCCGCCAGCAAACGAGAAATAATGTGAGAAAAATATTTTCAAAATGCATGATATGTCGAGTTTGGTTTTATTTTTGTGTTTTGGTAAAATGCAATTTAATAAAATAACTGCAAACTGTCATAAATTATAGCGAGTATGTGTGCTATGAGTTGAGTTGAAAAATATTTTTATGACATGCATTTGCTCTCTTTTTTATGATGGAATTTATTTTGACACGTTTTGTCTTTTTCTGTGAAATTTTTATTTAAAATAAATGTTTTTTGATTTTATATTTTGAATTTTAAAAAACCGTTAAATTTTAAATTTTTTAATTCGTTAAAATTTCAATAATTAAAAAATGCGTTAAAATTATAAAATAAATTTCCCAAATCGTCACTAATAATTCATGAGTGTCATTGAAATTAATTGCGCAAATTTTATGAATTTGAAAAATCTTTCCCTAAGCATTTCATTGTGTGTGCTTATCATAGAAATAATTGTCTACAAATTGCAAATTTTCATATATGACAAAAATTTGTGATTTCTATAGACAATTTCTATTCGTGTGTATGTTTGTGGATATCTCAATTTTCACATACATTTGATGCATAATATACAAAATTCAAAACAATGTCCAGGTGTTTAATATCAAAATTTCATTCAATCTATTTCCCACACCAACCATAAAACGCTGCTGCTGATGTTGCTGTTGTTCTCTCCTTCAGGTCATAAAATTTGGTGTGAAATTGAATCGCATTAAATTATGATTAAATGTACATTTATATCATGTTTCAATATGAATGCATAAATTAATGAATTTTCGGAATGTACATCAATTATCTAATGTAGCAGAAATAAACCATTGTGGCATAAAATCGCAAGTAATGTGAGGAACCTAATTGATAATTTAAGGAATTTTCTTTTATTTTGCGTTACAAAGTTTTTATAAAGAAAATAATTTGGGGTCCAAAATTAATTTCATAGGGTAACTAAAAAAATTTTTGTGGGTCTAAAAATATTTTCAGTTTCATCGCTTTCCTAATACGTAATATAAAAGTGATCTTGAATAATGTTGTAATAAATTCAAATAATATTTTTAAACTTTTAAAAGAAAAAGATTTTAAAAGTTTTTCCTTCTTTTGAAAATAAAAAATCTTTTAAAGCTTTAGATTTGGCCAATAAAAAACTTCCAAAAAAGTCTTAGATACAAAAATAATCCATAAAATAAATTCCGATGTAAAAACACTTCACAGTGAACAGGAAAAAAGAAAAAGAAAATCCTAATTGAATTTTCTTCACAAACTTGAGACAAGCACACACAAAAGAGAGACTCTACTTCATTTTCTTGTTATTAAAAAGCATATCGTGTTTAGATTGGCCTCAGATGTTCAAATATTATAATCAACCAATTATTTTCCAAGCCAGTTATTTGCATTCACTTATATAATACGAGTGTGATTGAGTACTCTCTAGTCGTGACCAAATTCTACTTCTCTACCTTCAACTATAAATTTCACAATTTATTTTCTTTTTAATTGAAAAAGTTCCTGAATGGGAATTAAAATATCAGTCGAAAATTCAATTTATTACTATCAAAAAAATTTTTTTTATTCTTAATGTGAAATAATTTTTTTTCCTTCTGAAATATTCATTAAAAAGTAGTAGAGAGAAAGTTTAAGGACCATTGAGAAAAAAAAACTGCTCTCGAATTTATTGATTGTCGAAGTCAATAGTTTTTCTTCTTTTTAGATGCAATTTCATTCATATTCTTTCAAGATTTCCGTTTTTATGATTCATTGGAGGGAATAAAATAAATTGATGATTGAATAAAAAAGAATTTTTGAACTTTTGTTTGTAATTTATGAAATGAATTTGAAAAGAAATTAAAGTTTCTTTAGCAATTTTTACAATTCTTAAATAGAAAAAAATTTGAATTTTTAAAGATCTTCATATTCATTTTTTACAAGTTTATTTAACATTTAGATTTATTATATCAAAAATTCTAAAATTTTTTAAAATCGTTGTAGGAATCCAAATTTTAAAAAACCGTTAAAGTCAAAAAAGTATTAAATGTAAAAAAACAAATTTATTTGAAAAAATTCAAATTTTTATCATTCAAAACCATCGAAAAAGAATTAAGTTAAAAAAGTTCATTCTTCTTACATTTCGGATCATTTCATAGTCATAAAAGGAAAAAGACAGAAGAAAAGAAATTTAATGAGAGCATAAAAAAGTTTCAAGAGTTTTTTTTTACATTTTTGCATGAGAGAATAAGAAAAGAGATAAAATTTCATTTGAAGAGTTGAGCTAATAAAGCAATTTCTCTATGAATTTCGATATTTCCGCAATTGTGAATGGATGATGAAAATGGAACTAAAGTAAAATGATATCAAAATTTTCTCATTTGCATTCAATGCTTTTCTTTCATTATTATTGAAAAAAATCATCCTTTAAGGTTAATACAGATCAGAATTTTCATATTTGCAATCAATCAGCTCAAAAAATGCAGGGAAAATTTTATCTATCGATCAAGAATGGAAAAAAGAACATGAGATGGAAGAAAATTGAATTTTTATCGTAAGTCAAGGGATGGAATGTTTTAATAATTTCAAAATTGAATTTTTTATGCACTTTTTCACAATTTTCAATAAAATTTTAAATACAATTTGGATTTATTCGTCAATTACGTAAAAAAGTCTGGTTTTACGTAAAATAACGTAAGTAAAAAATTGAATTTTTGGTTGAAAGAAAAAGTGAAGAGTAAAGTTTGTTTTCTACATCACAAAATCGACGAACAACTTCTCAATTTTCTATTCAATAAATCTAATATTGCATTTTACACGCTTCACTGTTATATGAAGGAAAGTAGAATGCATGGATGAGTTGAGATAGAGATGGATATGATTTTGTCGTGATGGAAAAAAATTCAATCAGAAAATTAAGTAGAAATTGAAAGAAAGTGAAGCAAGTGTTGGACAGAGATTGCAACAATTGCACAAACTGGCAGATGATGATAATCCTTCGACTTGAACTGCAGTTGGGAGAAAAACAGAGCGGAACAGTGGCAAAGGAAAAGAATGAAGGCGAGGCAAAAAAAGTAATAAATTTCTGCATGTTGGAAGAGTTGGAAGGAAGAATTATGACAGCAGAAACTTTTATATCGCACTCATACACACACATTCACATTAAATATCCCGTGAAGGCAACGAACAATAAAACACAATTGCAAAAGTTTCTCGTTCCTCCTCTGCCGTTCTTACCATAATTTTCGCATGTATCAATTCTCTCTACTCGAGTGTTCATGTTTGGCAATAAATTTCCATGTGTATTTCTCATTGAGGTGGCTACTATTTCATTTCTATATGACACTTCTCTCTTTCTACTCTATTTTACTCGCACTTTTATAGTTAGTCAATTTCATAGACTATAAAGTTCTTTTTCATTATGAAATTTTAAGAATATTGCAGTAAAATTATTGAAATTGAAAAGATTTTTGAAAAATTGATTATTAAAGAATTTTTGTAACCTTTTTTTCAAGAATTAATTGAAATTAAATTTTAATAACTTAAATATTGAAAATTCAAATCTTGTTGCTAATGTAAAATAGTTTCTATAATAAGTTTTTTGTAATTTTTTTATTTTACTCGTTTTAAAAAATGTTAAAAGAGGTTGAGAAATTTTTTTAAATTTTTTTCAAACATTTCATTAGAAGACTACTCTGTTCAATCGCAACCTTTTAGAAAACAATTAGAAAATTTAGTTTCTCACTAATAGAATTCTAGCTATTTATATTTGGTTTGCATTAATCGCATTCTCGACTTTTTCTAAATAATTTAATTTTGTAAATGAGTGTGGGAAATTGACCAAGAATTTTCTTATTGGCTTTTTTATGCTAGATTCAAAGATCATTTAGATAACTGTCAAAAAATAAAATTTTTAAAAATTTAAATTTTTAATGAATGTAAACTTCAGTTTTATTTAAAATCTAATAAATTAAAAACACCAAGAAAAAATCAATAAATAAAGCCCATATTCTAGTTATTTTGTTCATGTATCAAGACATTTTAAATAGACAAATTTGCAGTTTTTAAATGGTCTTATTTCCTGTATTATTCAATGTTACACATAATAGTTAATTAATCTGTATCACAAAATTATTGACAATTTCTTCTTATTATTCATCAGAAATTCAAGAAATTATGTAATACAAAGAAGCAATGCTCTTGAAGTAGTAGCAGCTGTTTTGTAGCTTTTAGCTGAAATTGACACTGAATGTTGTAATTATGATTTCTGTTGAAAAAATAAAAAATTGATTATTTTATTATCAGTAGTTAATCAATAATTGTTAACTATAAACCAACAGTTTAGAATTTCTACAAAGAAGTTCTAAGATAAATTTCATACAAAAATGAAAAAATTTAATTTTCATTGCGAGGTGATCAGTAGAATGTCCTAATTTTTAAAATTGCTTCTCTCTGAGTGCTAAAGACATATAAAAATGTTTCAATTTCATAACAATTTCAATATTTGCATGAAATATCCAACAAAGTACCAACAAATCTCGCCAACAGCTTTTTGACTCAATTTTTTTTCGCTAATTAAATCCATTCACAAAACTACAACAACAATTATATTAAAATCACAGCAGCAGTCATTTTTCTTCTTCTTTCATGTCGTGTCTATGTCGCTTATAGGTTGGTCTAGCATTATTAGGTCTGTGACCCCGTATGTTATAAGTTAAAATTAAGAAGAAGAAGAAAGAAGGCCATTCAAGGTTACTATTATGTACATACAAAATTCGTGAATTAAATTTTTTTTCTTTCTTTCTCTTATTCATGACATGTGGAATGACATGCAAAATATAAAGTTTTTTTTTGAATTTATGATTGAGGTAGGCTACCATATTAAGAGATTAATTGATTGACTTTTGATCGATTCGAGATATATATGTGTAAATACTGAGACAATTCATGGTGTATGCCGCTTGAACTCTATGCATTTCTTCTTTTCGTACACGTGTGTCTGCCTGCCTGCCTACAATGGCCCTCAGCCGTACTAGCAAATTCTCTTCTCAATGAAATCACGAGGATTTGCTTTTTTTGGTGGGAGCTGTTAAAGTTTTAATTTTTTTACTATAAATGAATGGAATATTGTTTGATTTAGTACAGTTCAGTTGAGTCTATTAATCGAATAACAACAACCAAAAATGGCATTCAAAGTGAGTTAAAAGGAAATTTTAAGAATAAAAAAAATATATTAGTAAAATTTTTATTAGTGATGTGATAAAAGTGCATTTTTCAGTAAAAAGTTGATATTTTATTGCGTTAACAGTTCTGGAAAAAATAAAATTCTTTGATAAAATTTAGTTTATGAAAAAACATTCATAGTGAATAAGTTAACGAAATTTTTGGTTTATAAAAGCTTTTAATAATTTTTTGATAGAAATTATCGTTAAATTTTTTCATAGCAAAAGTTTCGATAAAATTTTCATTAATTTTTTTTATGGAAAATGTTTCATTAAATTTATTAATTTTTTCAAAAAGTTTTAAATTTAAACATGTATTCTTGTAATAATTCGGGATTAGCATGTTGTTTCATATATTAACTTCCTATAAGTGATTATCATGGTCAACATCAATATATTAATGCAAAAAGTTTAGAAAA
Organism: Polypedilum vanderplanki; assembly: GCA_018290095.1. NCBI lineage: Eukaryota > Metazoa > Arthropoda > Insecta > Diptera > Chironomidae > Polypedilum > Polypedilum vanderplanki. Next base: position 30,821,981 of record CM031380.1, on the reverse strand, counting down.
AAGTTGTTCCTGTGAAGGAATTATCATAAAATTTGTCCTTATTTAGTCAAATTAAAAGTTCAAAAAATTGTTTTTGTTCATATTTAACCAAGTTAAAAGTTTTAGACTAGTTAGGTAGAATGAATGACTGGTGAACAAAAAAACGTCCTAAAATACAAAAACATGAAGAAATTTAAAAAAAAAACAATTTTAACATTTCAAATTTTAAATTCTATTTCTAGTTCATCTCATTCTTCGCCCTTATTTCTGCTGCTAGCGCTGGTATTGTTGCTCCAGTTGCCTACCACGCTGCTCCAGTTGCCTACCACGCTGCTCCAGTCGTTGCCAAGGTTGCTCAACCAATTGTTGCTCAACCAATTGTTGCCAAAGTTGAACATGAAGACTATGATCATCATCCACAATATGCCTTCTCATACAACGTTCAAGATGGTTTGACTGGTGACCACAAATCACAATCAGAAACAAGAAACGGTGATGTTGTTGAAGGACACTACAGCTTGATCGATGCTGATGGCACAAAACGTACTGTTCACTACACAGCTGATCCAGTTCATGGTTTCAACGCGTAAGAAATATTTTTTTTTGTCATTTTCAATTTTAAAACTTGAAAATTTTTTATTTCACAGTCAAGTTCATAAGGAACCAGCTGCCGTCGTTGCCAAAACTGTCGTTGCACCTGTCGTTGCCCACCATGTCGCTGCCCCAGTTGTAAAAACAGTCCATGCTGCTCCAGTTGTTGCCCATCATGCCGCACCAGTCGTTGCCCATCATGCTGCTCCAGTTGTTGCCCATCATGCCGCACCAGTCGTTGCCCACCATGCCGCTCAATATGTTCATGCTGCACCAGTTGCTCATGCTTACCACCATTAAAAAAATTTGATTTCATTTGATGTGTGATTGTTGATAAAATAAAAATGAATTGAGAAAAAATTTCTCAAAAATATATTTAAATGAGTTTTTTTGTCATTTTTGGATCAAGAATTAAATTAATAAAAAGTTTCGATAACTAAAAGTTCTGTGAAAAACGCATTTATTCTTCATTATTAAAAATGAAATTTTTTTATCAATTTTTTTTTTATCCAACTACATATGCTGACTTTATTCATTTTAACCACAGCACTATGCGGCGAAATGCCGATTTTTTTCCGGAAATTATTTGAAGGTATTTTATTAAAGTACACAATTATACGATTCCAAAATGCATAAAATTATAATTTTTGGACTAGTCGTTTTCGAGAAATCGCTATTTTAGTGTTACAGTAAATTGTAAAATTTTTGACATTGGCACCTTCACTTAAATGGTTATACCTCGATCAAATCTTAACCGATTGCGCTCAAATGACTTTAAATGATAGGTAGTTAAAATACGCACATTTTGATATAATATTTGTAATACTTTTGTCATGATATGTGGTCGCCAGGTGCCTGAGAATGCCAAAAAAATTGAATTTTTTCTTCTATAACACTACTAACTTTACTCTAGCTCCCTTATAAAAAAAGATTTTTCAAATCTGATTGCTGTGTTTGAAAGCTCTAACAAAGATCTCAAAACTGTTTTAGAATTAGATTTTTTAAGGCTTTTGTTTAAAAGTTATCAGTTATTCATTTTTTCCTGGTCATTTTTTTTAACGATTTTTAGCGTTTTTTTGACTTAAAATGCACTTTTTGCAAAATTCGTTCATTTTCTATGTATAAAATTAGTGGTTTTAGATAGGTCTAATATATTAACACTTAAATAACGTAGAAATTTTGAAAAAAAAAATCGAATTTTTTGCAAATCGCCCTTAACTAAAGCCATTTTTGGCTATTTCAGAACTAAAAGCTTGAAAAAAAACTATCTAAACACAATTTTTTAAACAAAATGCTGTTTTTCTTATTCAGTATTAAAATACAAATATTTAAGACCTTAACCATGAAAATTGGTTGAAAAATAAGCTCTCTAGATCCAAAAACATGCTTTTTTAGGTTATGATGTGCTTCAACAGTACATAACTCAGTCAAATTTCATCCGATTGCAATGGTTAAGTACTCGTTGGATAGGTATTGAAACGTACTAAAACATTGCTGAACATTATATTAACATTAAACGTAAGGGTTGAGTGTGAGAAACGTTTAATCCCAAAATTTACCCAAAAAAACCAAAAAAAAATGCTCAACCAAGAAAGGGTCAAAAATTTATTTTTGTGTTTTACCTTGAAATAGATTTTTTTAGGAAAATTTGGGTCGAAAAAGACGAAAATCGAAGAGATTTTTTGAAAAAAGTTCATTTTGACATGGCTAGGCACAAGAAACTCAAATTTCAAAGAACTTAAGCTGGCGGTGTCAAAATGAACTTTTTTCAAAAAATCTCTTCGATTTTCGTCTTTTTCGACCCAAATTTTCCTAAAAAAATCTATTTCAAGGTAAACACAAAAATTAAATTTTTGACCCTTTCTTGGTTGAGCATTTTTTTGGGTAAATTTTGGGATTAAACGTTTCTCACACTCAAACCTTACGTTTAATGTTAATATAATGTTCAGCAATGTTTTAATACGTTTCAATACCTATTCAACGAGTACTTAACCATTGCAATCGGATGAAATTTGACTGAGTTATGTATTGTTGAAGCACACCATAACCTAAAAAAGCATGTTTTTGGATCTAGAGAGCTTATTTTTCAACCAATTTTCATGGTTAAGGTCTTAAAAAATTTATATTTTAATACTGAATAAGAAAAACAGCATTTGGTTTAAAAAAATTGTGTTTAGATAGTTTTTTTTCAAGCTTTTAGTTCTGAAATAGCCAAAAATGGCTTTACTTAAGGGCGATTTGCAAAAAATTCGATTTTTTTTTTTCAAAATTTCTACGTTATTTAAGTGTTAATATATTAGACCTATCTAAAACCACTAATTTTATACATAGTCATTAAAAAAAATGACGAGATTTTGCAAAAGTGCAATTTTCAAGTCAAAAAAGACGCTAAAAATCGTCTAAAAAAATGACCAGGAAAAAATGAATAACTGATAACTTTTAAACAAAAGCCTTAAAAAATCTAATTCCAAAACCGTTTCGAGATCTTTGTTAGAGCTTTCAAATACAGCAATCAGATTTGAAAAATCTTTTTTTATAAGGGAGCTAGAGTAAAGTTAGTAGTGTTATAGAAGAAAAAATTCAATTTTTTTGGCATTCTCAGGCACCTGGCGACCACATATCATGACAAAAGTATTACAAATATTATTTAAAAATGTGCGTATTTTAACTACCTATCATTTAAAAGTCATTTGAGCGCAATCGGTTAAGATTTGATCGAGGTATAACCATTTAAGTGAAGGTACCAATGTCAAAAATTTTACAATTTACTGTAACACTAAAATAGCGATTTCTCGAAAACGACTTGTCCAAAAATTATAATTTTATGCATTTTGGAATCGTATAATTGTGTACTTTAATAAAATACCTTCAAATAATTTCCGGAAAAAAATCGGCATTTCGCTGCATAGTCCACAGTGACTATGACGATCTAACGAGATTTTAATTAGAATTGAGTAGGAAACGGCGACAATCGTGAAAATTGCTGGACGCTTAAAAAAGTTTTATGACTGGTTTTTTACATTTCTCTCTTTCACTTCATTTAATTGCAATATGAAACACATGGGACGAGGACTGACTATGACACAAGTATATATATAGTGTTATGCCATTAATGTCTTCATATACGAGTACACTATTAAAAAAGGTGTACATGTGTTCATCGGCAGCAGCCAGTGGCAGTCGTGGAAAATTGCAATATAAAAATAATAAAAATCTTCATTTCTTGCTTGTCCCGCTGCCTACATTCTGCACATAAAATGTCAGCAGAAAAAATTCACTATAGAAAAAGGTGGAATTTTTTTATTATTGCAGGTATGTTAGAGAAAAAAAATATAAACTCAAATATTAGTTACAAAAATGACCATATGTTGTGACTTAATAATTTAGTTTTATGTTATGACAATAGAGAATGAAATCAAGGTATGAAAACTAACGCAATTTGGCAATAAAGTCGATATAAATCGCTTCGTTTCCATATCTCGATTGGAATCGACTTTTTAGTGGTGATAATTTCTAATGATTGGGTAGTGAATTATTATGTTTTGAGTTAAAATAAGAAAAAAAAAAACAAGAAACCTTCAGTATGACTCAAGATTTGAATTTTGACTTGATCAATAATTTATAATTCTAACATTTGCATTTTTATAACTTTATGACAATTTCAACATAAAAAACTTTCAAAAACAATTTATTCTTCTCTCATTCATGATTTTTCATTCTATAACATTTGCAGACATACAAATAAGACTAAAATAAAATTCACTTGCAATTGTTTTTTACTATTTTTCACTGAGCACATATTGTATGTCATTTGTAATGTATGTATGTCGTTTTGAAGGTTCATTCTCTCCTTTTCTATCTGAAAAATATTTTTTTTGGCAAATTGTAAAAATAGCAGTAACACATATGACGTGAAAATAAAGCTCCTGTAAACGTTTAACAAATGCTTGTAATGTGATTTGCGACTGTGGCATATGTCTTTTCTTATTGTTGTTAGTTTCTGTAAGTTCATGAAAAAGATGAAGTAAAAGAATGGTAAGCAAGGAATGTGAACTAAGACTTAGCTAATTTGAATTGATCTACAAAGTTGATTTTGAAGTTTATTATCAGAAATTCCAAAAAAAATCCTTAAAGTTAATTAAAATTTTTGAATTTTTTCTGAATTTTTCAATGTTTACTTCTTTTTTCATAAATTTTTCAAAATTTTCTATGCCTTGTTACTAAAGTATGGATTTAAAGTGAAAGATAAGGTTCAGAATTTATGGAGATTTATGTTTTCCCTGAATATATAATGCAAATGACATACACACATATATATAGTACTCGCATGGATAAAGTAACTGATTAGGGGTTTGTGTCTCGCTTGCTAGACATTTTACATTTTACATGACACGAAAATTCTCTCTTTTCTCGTATGTTTGTAAGTAAATTGTAAAGAAGAAAGAAAACTTTTCATATCCTTACAGGAAAAAGGAAAACGAAGCGAAATGCAGAGTTGAGTCAGTTTTGAAGATGATGTATGTTTATGCATGAAAAATAACAGTGTAACATTATTATTATTATGCAATTGCATCTTTCTCATATGAAATTCACTCTTGAGTTTCAAACGGAAGTTTAGTAAAAAGGAAATTTATTCTTTAAGTTGGCAAATGTTATTGTAAATCGCCATGAGTTCACGTTAATGGGAGTGAAAACTTTTTTTACAGTCATTGCAAAATTTCCATCTACTTGCATCAATTCAAATGAAGTTGAAAATTTTACTCACATGATCCAATTTCAACGTTTTTGCTTTTTTTGTTATTTTTCATCATCAAAGTCCACAAATGTTTATTTTACGTTATGGATTTTCATCTTAAAATGTTTTAAAATTTAAACAAAATTAAAATTATATTCAAAAAATTGCACTCTTAGAGAGTAAAAGAAACTTTAAGTAATGCAATAAAACTTTATCATTCCACTCTTTCAACCATATATTTTTTTATGTACTTAAAAACCTCATTTTCAAATGTAAAAATATGCATGAATTTTTATGAGTTTTACGAGCATTAACAAAGTAACTTTCTTTTAACTGTCTACTTTTATGCAACAGCACAACTTCAATATTTTTTAAATTTTTATTCAAAGTGAATAAATCATTAAAATATTCATACAAGTTGCAATATAAAAGAAGGAATTACAGACTAAGAAATCTCATCGCTTTTGTTGTTGATGATGATGATGATTTTTAAGAGAACAATGTTGCGCCACATGAAATCTTTCTTTTTTTTTCTTCTGCATCGTCGTTCAAATGAATAAAAAAAAGATAGAGAGATTTACTTTGATTGCACTGCATGAGATGTACACAGACGACACATTATGCCATCTAACATTGTCATTTAAGTCAATTCAAGTGCCATGACATAAATACATCTCATTGAATGCTGAGCCATGCATAAATATCTCTTTTGTATAAAACTTTCTATTTTATATGATGAAGAAAAGAAATTTTTTAGAATGTCACTTTGTCTGATGATTTAAATTTTTTTTAAAAAGATTTTTATGAATTTTTAAACAAATTTTTCAATGGATTTTTGCTTTTTTTTGTCAATTTTTTCATGAACTGAAATTTTTTGAATATTTTACAATTGATGAGAATCTGCGCCCTAGTTCTACTTCTGTTCACCTTTGTCTACTTTCTTTCTTCCATTGTAACTTATGTATCTCATATCATATCTGTAAATGAATGTAAAAAAGTGTGAGAATTATTAAAACATCAACCTTTCTTTTCTTTTATTCTTCATAGTTTTTTTTTATCTATTTTGATTCAAACAATTGAAAAATCATTTATGCATGCATTTGTGTTCTTGATTCTTTCTTTTGTTTTATTTTAAATGAAGAACCTCTGTAAAACTTTAGAAAAATGTTAAGTGTTTTTTCTTTTGTTTACATTTTGTGACAATTTAAAAAGCATCAGAAACATGCTGTTTGAATGGCAAAATCATAAAAAGAAAGATTTTAAATAATATTGAAACTCTAATATGTTCTATGGTAAATAAACAAAGCCAAAATCAAATAATGATAAAAATTGGTCAAATACGCTTGAAAAATTTATTATTTTGTATCAAACTCAAGATAACAAAAAAAAAAAAACTCAAATAACATCAAAAATAATTTTTATTTCAAATTTTTCTTTTCCCTTTCTTTCTCAGCCAGAACAGCTAAAATTGAATCCAAATATTCCATTTTATTTTTGACTGTTTCAGTGACCAAAACTTTGCATATTCCACCAAAATCAATGTATTTTTCATAATTTGTATTTCTTACTTCATCAATAATTTTTCTCGTATCTTCAATCAGTTTCTTGACCTCTTTCGTTTTGAAAACATTTTTATTCAAGTCACTCAATTTTCTTTCCATATCTTGCAGACGATCTTCAAACAAAATTTCACGCTCTTTAATGACTTTTGCAACCACATTTTTATATTCTTGATTTTCTACAGAAATTTCATTCTTAATTGCTTGTATTTCATCTATCAATGCCAGTCGTCGCTCAATTAAGCTTGGTTTTTTTTCTTTGTGGTTTATTTTTGATGAGCGAGGATTTTTTGTACGAAATGAACGCATTTTTACAAAGATAATAAATTTTATTTTATTGTTAACTTTGATCAAAATGATTTTTTAAATTTTTAATTTCTTTTAAAATTTTTAACATTATTGTTTTCGAAAAATTTGTTGTTTTAAAAATTTAATTTACTGATTTGATATGAAATTTTATGATCGAATTTGGGTTTTTATTAAAGTTACAAATTCAAATATACAATATTCATTAAATTTTTAAATAATTCAAAAAGTTTTTAAAACTTTAAATCACAATACAATAAAATTTTAATTTCTAGAATTTTGAAAAATTGTTTTTAAAAAGCATTCCATAGTCTGACATTGATTAGGGATAGAAATGAAAAATGTAACTACATATGAAAAACTTTCATTGTTTGTTTTCATAAGTGGCATAAAAGTAAAAAATTGAAAGGAAAAAAAGATGAATTTTCCCATGATGATGAAAAACCAAAAAAACTCAAATATAGGAGGAGTAAGAACTTCCTTCTTATCATCTCAACTTTTATTTCAGAATTGAATTTCATTTTGACTCTCTAAGAAATGGAAACTTTTTCATAAGCTGAGACTTTTTAGTGTATCTTGAGAATTTCTTTCTCAATTCAATTCATTTTCGTGTTTTATTACATTCAGCAAGTAAAATGAAAAATTTCTTTTCTTTTGAAGTGATTTTCATTTAATTTTCTACTCTTTTTTCTTCTCTTTCATCGTATTCACTATCTACAATATACTGTTGAGTATCACACAAAAAATAGTTAAAGGAAAAGAAATGATGATGAGTCGCATTTACTTTATTTAATTTTTTTACTGTGCATAAGGATTTATGAGAAAGAAGGAAAATGAAATGAATTTTTATGCTTCTGTGGTTAAGAAAAGTTCATAAGAAAAATGATTTTTTTGAGAATTCAAGTATACTTGCTTATAATATAAAGAAATGAAAGGAAAAATTCTTTTTAAAATTTTAAAGTGTATGAAAATTTGCCAGATTAGTTTAATAGGAATTTTAAAGATTTACAAGCGTATGTTATTTATTAGTTTTTTGACAATCGTAAGAGTACCATTTTTTGCAACCTGCTAATTCGAATCTTATCAATATCACATCATTTATGAACAGCTCTTCACTACTTGCTTATCTTTTAACCTTCTTTTCATTATTGTACTTTTCTGTCATTCACTTTATAATAAAAACACTAAAAATTAATAAAAATAAAAACTCTTTGATGCTGAAAACTTTTTTACTGTAAAAATATACATTTTTGTCAATGATACTTACTTGCATTAAGGAAATGAAATAAAACATTGTTGAAAATTGCAAATGAAATTGAAACTCTCCATCTCGAGTTGAAATTAATTATTTTAAATTTCAGAGAGAAAGGTCGGCAACAAAAAAAATTTACATTTTTCATATTCATTGCAATTTCTTTCGAGTGCGTTGTGTAAAAATGGAGCAAAATGAAGAAAATTGAAAAACGAGACGAAATGTTTCTGTATTTATAATTTTGAATTTCAAATTATGCTGCTCCATGGTAATCCTCTTGAAATCATATTGCCATTCGTCTGTCCCACTCAAATAAAATGTAAAAAAAATTTCTTTCTCTCACAACTTGACTTTGCTATATAAAGTGAAAAAAGAAGAAACAGCAGCAGCAATATACATATTCACAACGGGGTGTAACATGAAATGTAATTTAATCAGAAAATTTAATTAATTTTTCTCTCTTTTTATATATACAAAATGTTGTAAAGTCTAGAATGGTGCAATAATGAAAAGATCGGTTAAGTGGCAAAGGCATTTGAATTTTAATTTTGTGCTAAAATTTTAAACTTAACTTTCTAAATTGAATTCAAATTTTTAGTAATTTAGCGAATGAAAAGTTCTTGTTTAGCTGTTCTAGCTTTAAAATACAGTTTGCTGTATGTTTGAAGCTTCAAGGCACAAACATTCATTTATTTCGTGAAATTGAATAAAGTTTTCCATAGAATAAACTTTTGCCAATTTTCACACACTTGTTCTTATGAAAATAAATTATAAAATGAGCAACAAACAAAATTTTCTTACAATAAAAAGAAAGCTTGATTATGCATGACAACACTAAAAATGCATTAAGCATACATCTATAATCTTAGAGAAGAGACACAAGTACAAAAAGAAGCTGTGAGTTGGCAAAGAAATGAATTGAGAAATAGAAAAGGGTTTAGGAAAACGATTTTTTTTAGTTAAACACATTGTCTGGCTTGAATATGTCTTAAAATTGCTGCTGAAAATATTTTGAAGCAAGATAATTTTAGTTCTAAATATTTTTTTATATTTCAAATTTTCATTTATAACGAAAATTTTGAATTTAAAATTTTCTTTTGGAACATTTTCTTGTCATATGCAACATGTCATTTTGTTGAATATTCGCAGCGGCATCAATACTAAATTTTAGAACTAATTTTCTAAAATTAAATTAATTAATTAAAATAACTTTTTATAACTTTCTAACTCAATTAAATGCGCTTCAAATTCTCTCAAATGTTTATAAACAAAAATTTTATTTCTTTTCATTCATTCACAATCTTTTGTCGATTGGCAAAGTTATAAGAATAATATTTAATTGAAATTTAAGCAAGAATCGTTTGCAAAGGAGAAAAGAAATTTCTTTTTCAATCTAATAGTGAGTCTTTTCTTATAAGAACATGGATATGGAACAGGAGGACTAAAATTTCAAAAAGAAAAGAAAAGAAAAAACTTTAGCAGACGAGAAACTCTAAAAGTTCGATTTCATTGAACAGTTTCGTGACATTTTATAAAGAATACAATCTTCAAAGAAAAGTTTTTCTTTCACCTTCTACATGGAAATGCACCTTATATGAATGATATATAAAAAGAAATCTCTTTACGATTTGGATGCCTGCCAATGTTTCATATTACATTATCAAAAATGCTGAAAAGAAAGAAAAAAGAAAGTTTTATGAGATTTTCTTTTGTCAATGTGCCACTACAATGAGAAAAAAATGATTGCCAATTTTTCATTTTCCTTCTTTAAAAAAATCTTGTTTTTATGTCTTTTGTGTGAAATAAATTTAGTTCTTGCTGTGTGTGGGTAATAATTTGTAAAATATTTTGGACCTATATGAATTAAAATTATAATATTTACAGTGACATTTCTCTTAAATCAGAAATTGTTTTTATTAAAATTTCAAATGTAAACAAAGAAAGAAATTGCGGGAAATTTAAAATCCATGAAGTTAGAATTTTTTTGAAATTTGTTTTGATTAAAAAATTTCAGTTTCAATCATCAAATTCAACTCACATCACACTAATTCAATTTCTGTGATTTTCACACATTAAAAATTAATAAATTTTCAATTAAAGGTAAAATTTTCCAAAAGCCTCAAATTAATTTCAAATCTAAATCTATCTAAAAAGGTACTTTTCAATCCTATTGTCAATTAGCATATAAAATTTTAAATTCACCACGATTTGAAGCAATTTTCAGTTTCTAAATTTGAAATTCGATATTTATTGCATTTGTTGGGTGAGAGAATGACATTTAAATCCAATTAGAGACGATACATGGAATGAGAAGGGTTAGTAAAACCACGAGAGTTTTTTTTCTATTTTTCATGATTCGCTTGTTTGCATATTTTCAGTTTTCCACTTCAAAAAGCGAAGTTTGTCTCGAGCACAACTGTAATCATGCCTCAATGACTTTATTCCGATTTTAATGGTTGTACATAACTAGTTTTGCAATGCTGATGTTCCCGGATGCAGCTCTGCATCGATGTTTTTCCGCACCGGTTGCTTTTTGCCCGATTATATTCATTTCTATTGTAATTTTCCCTCTACCATGTACTTCATCATTATCAACAACTCACTATGTCTCTTTTCTCAATTGCAGGTTTCGATATGATACTCAAATGAAAGCATAGAATGCATTGAATAATATTTTTTAACAAATACCTGCACTCACTCAACTGAAAAATAATAATTATAATAAATGAACGCGATGCAAAATATAAAAAAATTTTTACAAGCTCTTAACTTTCTCGGTTGGTGGTGGTTGGGTTTGCATGAATGCATACAGCATGAGATTGAAAATTATTATTATAAAACTTGTGTAAATCAAAAGTGAAAAGTTGTTTACCAACAGCAGGAGCACAATGAATAAAAATTGCAATCTCGTAAATTTCAATGAGGTAAAAAAATTACAACAATTTTTTTGAATGAAGCACTTAAGTGAATTATAATTTTTATTTTCATACCAAAGAGATGCAATTTTCCTATGTACTTAAATTTAAATTGAATGAAAATGCATAAAAAACTTGAAAACATTCATCATTATTTTCATGTCCTCGAGAATGCACATAAATTATAATTTGATAATTCAACTCTTGTGGGCTAAGGACTGTTACTATGAATCTTAATTTTGTCACAAAAAATGTTATAGAGTAGTGAAGGTGAATATAAAAAAGACTAAAAATTGAGACAAGAGAAATTAAAGTTTTAAATTATCAGTAAAATAATTCGACAAAAAAAAGTCAAGTCATTCAAATCTGACGCGAATCAATAAAATTTTTCCTACAAAATTCCTAAATTCATTTCTCGTCGACATAGAACAACAAAATAATGAAACTGAAGTCAATAAACAAATTACCTGTGTTGAATGTATAAAAAGACTGAAAAGAAAAATTTTCTCCTGCCATCATAAAATATTTTATTGTTTTTACAGTTTTTAATTTGAATTTTAATTGGATTTTTATACACACGTTCTGCAATACAATTTTTTTATATGTTTATATTTATTTCTTATGCCTTTGTGCACAAATTGCACTGAGGAAATTTTTTCACCAGGTTGAAATTTCCTCAATGGCAACAAAAAGGTTTTTTAATTCTGCCTTTGCCATTAGACCGTAAATTTTGCCTGTTGTTATTTCATTTCCTATCTCGAACTCATTCACTCGAATAAAGAAAACTTTTTTTAAACATGGCATGGAGTAAAATAAAAAGTGCACAAAAGTAGGAGGAAGAAAAAACTTTTTCATTATATGTGCTCGTTTGGCAGGGAAAAAAATTAATTTGACATTTTATGCAATAAAATTAAATGAGCGAACTTGAAATATTAATTCGCGTGGTAAAATGTCTTATGTGTCTGTAACTAGGCATGAACATGCAATGCGCAATTTTAACATATATTGCTTTCAATGTTGTGGCATTTTATTGCAATTTTATTTATTTTTATGACACAAAATGAGGGGCGAAAATGAAATTGCTGTGCATTTGTCAGAAGCTTACTCAATTGCTGGCTAGCTGGCTTGGCTGGCTTGTAATTATGTGTGGTGCCTGAATGTGAAAAATTTATATTGCTTATGTTTATTGCTTGCACTTCACTTAACAAGAAATATTTTTTTCGCTCTTTTTCTAATAGCCAGAATATCTCAAGGGAAGTAAATAGTCCGAGTGAGAATCATTGACATAAAAAGAAATATTTTTTTTACTATAGTTAAAGAGTAGATGTTACATAAATATTATAATATTCATGATTGCATAACATTAATTCTTTATCATAAAAGAGAAAGAAATAAAGAAATGCAACTTTTTTGATTTGATATTGATTTTTTGTATTTCATATCATTATGCAAATTGTAAAATTGATCGCACACAGTTATACATAATTTATGTTAAAGATTTTATTCTTTTTTTGAAATATAATCAACCAAAGCACTAGAATATTTTTGAAAATCTTTCAAGATACACATATTGATCTTCTTTATGAATTCTATAGAAATCATTTGCAATTTTATAACCAATTTAAAAAACGTTGTTTAGTTTTGTAATGTGAAAGAATGTTCCACCTTGATATAACGTTTTTATGAAATTTAAATTTTTTATCAAAATAAGAATTTGTGTTTACAAGTTTTTATTTATTTTAAATAATTTAAGATTATTTAGAAACTTTTGTTGCAAATGTAAATTAGTAAAAGTAAAAATATTAGTTTTATTGTATTGTTTCATTTAATCATGGATAAAAATGCAGATCAAATTTCGCTGCTTGAAGAACATTCAATTGAATACACAGAAAATATTGAAAGTTTAAAAGAAACTTTGAACAATTTCAAAAACTACCCATGTTTAACAATTAACAACTGTCCATCAATATTCACTGCCAAAGAATTTATTTCAAATTATCGAGCAATATTACCAGTTCTTGACAAATTACCATCAGTAATCGCTATCAGATTTAAAGTAAATGAGAAATTTGATCCAAAATATATAGAGAAAGCAAAAACAAACGAATTCGAGTTTTGCAAGACATTTCTGGTTTATTTTGAGTCAGTTGATGGAAAAGTCGGAATTATTCATTGGAGAAATGAAAACAACTCAAACTTTAATAAACTAGAACTACATGATGAGAGTTTTTTAAATTCTTTTGTCGTTGAATTTTTCATAGAGTCATTAAAAGAAAAAGGAGAAGGTAAAGATGTTAAAAAATTTTTTAATAAAGTTTAAATTTTTATTTTGATAAATAAATTTATTAACAGTGACTTCAATAAGTGAAGAATTTCATTTAACATCAATCATCAATCACAAATATGAAAATTTATTGACATTTGCTGTTGAAAAAGAAAAAATTGAGGTGGTAAGAAAATTATTAAGTTATTCATTTGATGTCAATGAGGAAGTGTTAAGCGATGAAAATGACAGCAAGTCAATGTTAAGAGCAGTTGATATTGCATGGGCAAAAAACAATCAAGATATTGTTCTCGAACTTTTAAAAGCAAATTCTCTCTATCCAAAAAAATTTGATAAATCAAAAGCAAATAATGAAATAAATAAATTTTTAAAAATTAGTGAAACCTTGCATGAAAGAATTGAGTCAAAAGATTTAAGTGAAATCAAAAAAATAATTGAAAATAATAAAGAACAGCAATATTTTTTCAATAGTGAAAATATCAGTGCTTTCAAAAAAGCTTTTAGATTAAAACAAAGTTTAAAACCTATTGAAGTTTACAAAATACTTTATGAAAATAATTTGACATTTGGACCAAATGAAGACATAAAAAAATGTGAATTATTGAATATTTACGAAAAGTATTGTAAAATTAATTCACAATTAGCATGGTCAATACCAGAACGACATATTTTTATACTTTTATCAAAATCAGTAATTCCACGAACTAATCGAAATTTTAAAAAATATTTTGAAAAAGTTAAAGAATCTTTTGAAATTCTTAATGAAATTCCTGAAATAAGTTTGCCATTTCAAATTATTGCAACAAGTCACAAAACAAAAATTCATTTTGATTTCACTCAAGATTCTGTCATGTATATGAATCCAAGGTTAAACCCAACAACTCGAGGAGTTTTTACGGAAAGCAATCATCACATACATATTGCTGCTAAAGGTCTTTTAAAATCAGAAACCAAAAGTACTTGCTACGGAACAATCGCACATGAACCTTGCCATAGTTGCATGAATATAGTTTTTATGAATATGCGACAGCCCTTTGGTATTGATGATGAAGAAAATAAATTAAGATTCATGGCGATTGTAAATGAATGTGATGAAAAGTTAAATGATTTAGAAAAAAATAATAAACAACTTGAACCAATTGTTGATGCAGTTTATGGTTATGACCAAGAAGTTCATGCTACTGAATTGATTGTAAGAGTTCCACACATGTTGGCTTTCTATCATGATAATGAAGAGAAAATTCGAGAATTAAAAACAACTTTTAAAAGTTTGTTTGATTATTATGATGAAATTGTTATGCCTGCAATGAAAAAATCACTGCCTGTACTTGAAAAGATTTCTGATTTATTAACCGATATCACTTTTGATGAATTAACAGAGCCACTAAAATCTAACATTAAAAATTCAACAATTGTATTTCAAGGAAAAGAACTAAAATTTAAAGAAATTGCTAATTTTGAAATTTTAAATCAACTTAATTCAAAAAATATCAGAAAAATTCTTAATGGAAAAAAATTAATTATTGGGAAATCTACAATAACATCTCATCAATTTTTCAAAGAAAGAAAATTCATTGACACTAATTATGAAGGAAAATATTTAATATGGAATTATGATATGGAAAAAAGGGATGGAAAATATGAATATTCTGATGAAATCAAAGCTATCGTAAAAGATTTTGACATGATTTATTCTGAAGCGAAGGAAACAAAAATTTTCCTTCTTTCCGATGGTGCTGGTGCTGGAAAGACAACAATGATGGAGCAATTAGCTATAAAAATCAAGGAAAATTGTTCACGAAATTGGATTGCAATTATTGATTTAAAAAGTCATCTTGGAGTTTATGAAAAATACAAAAATGAGAAATTTTATTTAAATAGCTCTGATGATGAGAAATTACACGTAAAAAATGCAATAGTAAAAATTTTAATTGAAATTTTCTCACTGGTTGATGAATTTGAAATGAAAGTTTTCGAGCACTTGTTTATGACTAATTGTGTTGTCCTACTTTTTGATGGTTTTGATGAAATTGCACCAAAATTTGAAGAATTTTTCATTACATTAATTGTAAGCATCAATAAGTTAACTGATAATCAACAATGGATTGCAACAAGACCTCAGCATGATGATAATTTAAAACAAAAATTCAGTCAAAATATTTCTTACAAACTTTTACCATTTGATGAAAATGAGACAAAAAATTTCATTACTGAATATATGCGTTTTCAATCTTTCAGTGGTGATTATAAAATTATTATGAAACTAATTGATAATTTAAGAATTTTTCAAAATGCATTGATGTTAACAATGATTGTTGATCTTTATATTGCTGGAAGATTATCAATTGAAAATTTCAATAATTTTTCACTTTATGAAGCTACTATTGAATTAAAGAAAGATATTTTGGCTAAAAAAGGAGAAATTCCAAATCGAGACAGCAACATTAATTCTAAATGTAATCTTTGGGAGGTTCATCAGATTTATGCATTGAAAACAGTTTTAAATGCTGAACAATTTGAAGATTTTTTTAATGAAAAGTTCTTTGATCGTGAAAATAGTTATGATAAATATGATAAAAAGATGATTGATATTTCTCAGTTGCAAATATTTAAAAAATGGAAAAAAGAAAAATTAAAATGGTCAGCAGAAGCAATTTCTCGATCTGGATTTCTTACAATATTTAACTGGAATACTGATAAAGAATATAATCAATTTATTCATAGAACTTATGCTGAATTTTTTGTTGCTGTGTTTTTAATAGAAAATATTACTGAAGCTATTGAAGAAGGAGATGAATTAAATGATAATGAATTTGAAATGAGAATGAAACTTGCTACATTTTTCTTTAATGATTATTGTAAATCAGAGTCTACTCGTCGTTATGAAGTTGTTCATAATTTTATATTTGATTTTCTATCAAGTCAATCAAAAAAAATTATTTTTTGTGAAAAATTTTATGACTTTTTAGAACGAGCTGAAACTTCAAAATTTATTCAAAATATTTTTTGTGAAAGTATTTTTGAAACTAATCATTATTATTTTGCATCTTCTTTGTTAAGAATTTATAAAAATGATATCAAAATTATAAATGCTTTGTTATGCATTGAAAATAATCGCTCAAAACTTTTTCAAATTGCCATAAATCACAAATTTCCTTCACATTTTTGCGAATTATTATTTGGTTTATTAAGAAACACTGAAATAGAAAATTGGCATTATCTTACTGGATTTGGTTTAAATTTAACTCAAGACCAATTAAATTTGCCAACATATGAAGAACTTGAGAAATACAGTAAAGATGATATTTTAACAAAAAATGATATGATTGAAAATTATAAAGGAGGAATCGATGAATTGAGTATTTTTACTAATGAACATGATTTACAATTTTTCAAACTTTTACTTCAATTTTTTAGTTTTATTGCAAATGTTGATGATTTTGAATTTGAAAAAGTTGAAAAATTTCTTTTGAGTTTGATAATTGGTTTTCCATTAATGATTTTAAGAAGTGAAAAAAATGTTGAAACTTTCTTTCAGATAGTTGAAAAATATTTTAAAAACAAGAAAGAGAGATTCATAAATTTAATGGATGAATTTAATGAAAGTAGAGCTTTCGTTTTTCTGTCTTATGAACCTTTTAAATATGGATCAAAAATTCTAAAAAATTTTGGATTCTTTTACAGTCATGTTAAAAACTTTCTTAAATTTGATTCAGAAATTGTAAAAAAAGTTTTATCACATAAGCATATTTTATGTTTTGCAATTGCAGCTGAAATTGATTCACTTAAGGAAACACTTAAAGAAGTTTTTGATAAAAATGAACTTAATGAAATTTTATTAAAAGTTTTTACTGAAGAATATCATTGTCTCGACACTATTAAGAAATTGAAAAACTTTGAAAAATATTGTAGTGAAATTTCTGAGTTTTCAAATATTTTTCAATTTTTTGTTAATAATTGTTATAATCTCGATTTTTTCTTCAATTTTTTTAATTATTTTAAGCAAATCTATGATAAAGAGTGTCACAAATATACAGGTTATGAACTAAAAATACCAGTAAATAAGAAAATTATGATTAAAACTGATAAACTAGAAGAAAAAATGAAAGAAATTTTTCCTATAGATGAAATTAAAGAAAACTGGGAAAAATCTCACACTACAATTAACCAAAAATATTTGCGTAAACGTTTTATGAATTTTCATTATTTTTTATGTCTTATTGAAAAGTCAAAAATCCCCAAATCTCATCTTGATAATTTTTTTTCTAAAAATTTTACATCACTTTTATTGTTTGCTAATAGTCACAATATTTTAATTAACAAATTAAAAGAGACTCTAATTAATTTAAATTTGACTGAATTTGTTAAAAATTTAAAGGAATAAAACCTTTAGATTAATGCCTATAATTGGACACTATAATCATTTTGTAAATTGCTAATTGTATCATTACTTTTAAAATGTTAATAAAAAGAATACGTAAGAAATTATTTTATATTTATTTTAATTTTGTTTTTTAGTCCACAGGTATCAATTTTGATCATTATTTCTGAAAATATCTGTTAGTATAGTATCAACAAATTTCAATAAATATTTTAGTTTTTAGAGGAACATTCACATGCAAAACATCGTTTATAGGCTTTTTCCTTTCGGGAATATTCCCGGGAATTCCCGTTCCCGATGAAAGTCCGGGAATTCCCGATTTCGGGAAATACTCCATATAAATGTGAAAAATTTTGAAAAAATTTACAACATTTTGTGAAAAGTAATTTTTTTTTAAATATTTTCTCATATAATGATCAAAAACAAGTTAAAACGTCAAATTAAGCGGTTTTTAGCAAATTTTAAGAAAACTTTTCAAAAAAAATTTTTTACTTCAAATCATGAAATCATTAAAATTTTCAATAGTAGTTGTTAAAATTACGTTAAATATGTAAAATTGGGTAGTTTTAACTATTTTTTTTGAATTTTTTTGGCTGTTTTCATAACATTTTTATCCAATTTCCGTTCCCGGGAATTCCCGGGAATCCCGAAAAAAACTCATTCCCGTTCCCGATTCCCGAAATTCTCAATTTTCGGGAATTGGAAAAAGCCTAATCGTTTAACATTGTAAATCTTTAAATAAATAAACAAAATGTCATTAATAATTGAAGTTTAAATCTTCTATTAATTTTTCAGCCTTTTATTTAATTTATAACATTTTTTTATAGCTTTTAACTTTCTATTTTTGTAATTACAACTAAAAATGCACACCCACCCAAAAAGAATTGTATTTCTTACATTTATAAATATTCATAATTTTTGTTACTTAAAAAGTAATTTATAGCATAGTATAAAATGCAATAAACTTTAAAAGTTGAAGTGCATAAATTTCCATATACCACCCACTAAAATAGCAGACAAAACAGCGGAAAAAGAGCTAAAAATAAATAATTTTTATCACTTGAATGAAACTTTATGGAAAAGCAGAAAAAAGTGTGAACAAAGCAGTTAGGTAAATGAAATTAAATTATTTCGTTGCGTGTTCACAGCGCATATATTTATAAAGCAAAAGATTTTTTCTTTTTTCATTTATTCACCTCGAAAATGTGTCGCTTTCTTAGAAAAGACTTAATAATTTGCATTGAAAATATGAGAACTTTCCTGTCGCCCTTAACTAACATACAATAAACAATATTGTGAATTTAATAATATGACAACAATAATATAAATCAAAATGTGTGCTAAAAGAGGCTTAATAAACACTATGACGATGCGTGAATGATAACAAATGATTTAACAAATTTATTTATGTTTTTGGATAAAATATTGATTATTCATGGGATATTTTATTAAATGGCCTAACAATGGCCTTAGATTGCGTCTAAATGCGATTCTGAGCTTAATGCTTAATTCGTGATCGTGACTAAAAAAAATTTAAAATTTCCAAAATTTTCGTATAAAAATCACAAATTTTAAAATGCCCAAAAATGGCCTTAGATTGCGTTTTAATTTGATTTTTTTTCGAGCTTCATTGAAAAATTCAAAAGATATTTAGTGAAATGTTTTCCCTTCTCCATACATAAATTTACAATTTACATAAAATAAAAATTGATTATTGCAATTTGTTTCTAATGATGTGGTTATTAGTTTCAAATTCACATTCAATAACTCATGATGTCGCATTTAAATGTTTGGTTAACAAATTTTTTGTGATTTGTAATTTATGTTATTATAAAATTGTAGAGAAATTCAGTCCATTTAATCAGACAAAATGTAAACAAGTGTGAAAATTGCTCTAAATTTTTTTCTAGATTAAAATCTCTCTCAATGGTCTAACATAATTCACATTGTGTATAAAAATTATTATTGTGCGATAACTCGCAGTTGTTTTTTAACTTTCTCGCTTGCTCGTTTTGGATTGTTGATAAAGCTTCTATGCATAGATGTGAAGAGGCATTGAAATTTATAGCGTGCACACATTTCTTTAATACGTCATTTGAATTCATGATTTTTTTGGGGCAACATGAGGAAAATAGAGACTGTTACACACACATCATAGAGATATTTTTTAACCATTTGTCTTGTTGCAATAAAAAAATTCTCTTTCTCTTTCACAATGATGCTGTATACATTTGTATGTGTGTCTATTATTACTCTTACCAACAATATATTTTAAAAAAAGGAAGAGACAGAGAAAGTATGGCAAAATGGTATAAAATAGAACAACATTTATTATCATTTTTAAAGCCGATTCGGCAATGAATAATGGTTGGTACATGAATTTATCTACATATTGAGAGAAAGTGAAGTTTTTCTTACACTTTTGCTTGTAATTTATTTGTTTTGCATACTAATTTCTTTTTCTTTCTTTGAATTGAAATAAATTTAAAGTTCTACATTGAAAGTAAATCAATGAATTTTAAGGAAAATCAGAGCTTGCTAGATTTTGCAACAAAAAAGTGTGAAAATATTTAAACTTATGAAGATTTGAATCTAAATTTAACAATAAATCATGGACAGTTAGAAAACTTTGAGAATTTTATAGAAAATTTTTGAAATCTCTTGGCGTTTTTGGAAATTTTTGAGTATTTTATTTGTGAGTCCTAAAGTTATGAAATCAAACTTTATGCCAGTTATAAAGTTTTTTTCTCCATAAACATATAACTCACAATATTACCATTAAAAACATATTTTTCAAATTTTAAAACCTCATTAACAGCTCACTTCAATCTATCCACAAAAGAGTCCCAAACTCCTCATTTCAAAGCAATTTTCAGAAGCTCTGATAAAAAGTGAATGTGTATGAACAAAAAAGGACCAAAATTGACTCGAGAGAGTGGCTACATCACGTTTTTTTTTTCAGCCACAATCTTTGTATACACAGCGAAATGATGGTTGAGTTAGATATACAGTGGCAGTGAGTAGAAACAATGAAGATTAAACCTTTTTTGTATCATTCAGACATAACGATGATTTTTGATGTTTGCGTTACACGAATTAAGCAATAAAATTTTTTTCCATCAAACACAAGTCGTCCCATGAGCAAGTGAAAGTTTTTGTACTCACATCATGACGATAATGATGTGTGCTGACTATAAAGCCGCTATCGTGATTTTCAACATTTGCTATTTACATCAGTCGCTGTTTTCCAGCTGTGGGCGGATATGAATGTGAATGAAACTGCAATTTAAACTTAAATGGTCGAAAGAGAAAAGAGAGAAAAGAAATTTCCATAAAATAAAATGAAAATTGCCTTACATTCAAAAGTAAACACAGCATGAATGAACAACCAGTGATGGCTTTATCAAAAATTGCTGTTTTCTCACTCGGCATTGTTACAATAGAGAAAAAAATATTATAAAAATGTAATTCATTCAAATTAATGCAACGAATGTGATTCGCTAATTTTTGTTTTAAAATTTAACAAATATTTTTTACTGTTACTGTTTTTTTTTTTAATTTTTGATAAAACGTTAAATCTAAATCAAAATTATTCAAATTATTATAAAATAAAATTTTTTCATTCATATTCAAGAAATAAAATTTTAAATATTAAATCGTTTTGAAATTACAAAATTCAGTTCTTGTATGTTTGTACGGCTGTAAAAATTCTTTTTTATGAAATTTTAAGACATTTAAGTTTTTAATATTTTTTTTTAAAAATTCATTTCAAATAGTTTTAAATTTTAAAAACTATAAAAAATAGACAAAAGCAATTTTCATAATCATTTTAACTGAAGTTATAAAGATATAAAAGTTAAACTGTCTAACTTGTCTTAAAAGTACACAACAATGTCAGTGCTATAGCAAGTAGTTAGTAGATTTATAAAATCTGTGTAAACATTTTCAAAATAGGCAATTTTGTTGTAAGAGAAAGAAAAGAAAATAAAACGATAAGACCAAGGATATTTTATATTTTAGAAGAAGAAGGAAATTTCTTAATCTATTTTGGAAAATGTTTTGTGGATTAAGCTATTGCTGTTGTTCATGAAACAATGAAGGAAATTTTTTAGGGTAGATTTTGTGTTGTTTACATGCACACTGCTGTGCTGTTATCTTCTCTCGTCTAATAGATCAATATTTTTATCCCTTTAATCCTACTTGCTTGATGACCTCTAAGAAGGGCAAAATATTTAGCAATTCAATGATTTCACTTCAATCTTTAGTCTTGTGGAAACAACTTTCAGTTTTACGAATTGATTTTCCATTTAATTTCCGTTAACGCTTCTTTGCTGACCACTTTTACGCTTCACTTCTTTCCTGCTTTTTCGTATTTATTATTTATACACACACATGAGAGAAAAAAAGAAAACAATTTTGTGAGAAGATTTAAGCGCATTTTCAATGAAATTTTGTTAAAATATTTCAAAATAAATTTTCTTATTCTTATTCAATTAGTTTTTTTCTTATCAGTTTTTATTTACATTTTAGCGTATTTTTCAATTATTTTTGAATTTAACAGTTTTTAAATTTTAAAATTAATGCAGTCAGCTTCATGTTTTACATTTATATTCAAAAATTTAGCAATTTTTAAACAAAGTAAATTTCAAAATTTATATTAAAAATTTGTTTTTAACAATTTAAGAATTAAAATTGAAATATTTAGAAACATTTTAGGATTGAAAATTCAAAACTTATTGTAAATTTTCATATAATTAGGATCTAGAATTAGGCAATTTTTTTTTAATTAATTTCTCTTTTAAAGGTTTTTAAGTCGTATGTGAAATTTTACATTTTTTGAAGATTTTTTAAAACAGCCAAAAACAAACTGAATTTCGGTATATTTTTTTTAATCCTAACAGAAAGTTAAAATCTTTGGTCAATGGTTTATATGAGTAAAACTTTTTCTTTCCTTCTTTCAAACTGAGTCAATAACTAAGAAAGCTCGTTTATGTGCGGAAAAGAGGGGATAAAAAAATGTATCATAATGCAAGCATTGAAGAAAGATGAAATGAAATGAAATTTAATGAATATAAACAAGAGCATAACAAGAAAGAAAGCGAGAAGAGGACTGTAGATTTTTTTTTATTTTTTGTGAAAGGCATAAAAATTAAGAATTATTATTCTACAGAAGAGGAAAAAAATATTATTTTATGATGCTCTCTTCATTCGTCCATTTATCACAACATTACGGTCACCGTTATATGAGTATACCTGGCTCTCGGCCTACACTCACATCTTGAAGCTCATATTTTTATATTATTATTGGATGACAACAACATTGTTTTTGAGCGCGTTATAACTGCTGCTGCTGCTGCTGGCAGGAATAGAAAAATGACGAAAAATATAAATTTATTTATTGTTCTCTTAAAATATGATAAAATGCTTTTGATAACAAAACTTTTATTTTTTGTCATATTTTTTATTCCTTTTTTGTCAATAATCTTTTAAGTGCGTTTAAAAAATTATTTTATGTTCAACAAAGTAAATTTCACAATTTATATTGGAAATTTGTTTATAAGAATTCATAAATTAAATTTTAAATTTTTAGAAATATTAAAGATTGAAGATTCAAATCTTATAGAAAAAAAAATTTCTGAAAATTGGAATCAATTATAGACTTTTTTCTTGAATTTTTCTAGAGAAACCAAATTTAATGTTCTTAAACAAGAATTAAAATTTATTTTTTTTATGAAATTTCCAATCCATTGTGTCCAAAAATTAACATTCTTTTCTTCTCAATCTACAAATTTTTCTAATTTAATTGATCTACATGAATAATTGAAGCAAATTTAAGCATCAACAGTACAGCAGAAATCTCACGAGATTTCAATAAATTTACAGCATGTTCGATATAAAATTTAATTTCAAAGATTTTCTTCACCATCGTCATGCTCATCTCTCTCGACATGCATGAATTTTTAATGTGCAAAGTGTGTAGATATAAAATTTAAAAAAAATTCTTTGACGTTCGTTTGGTTGAGAAATTTTTTTATTATAAAATAATCGAGGGAAAATCGCTCTTGAGTCATAAAATATATTTATTTATATATTTTGAAGCCCTTGTTGAATATGCATTTTTTTGATAAAATTTTCATGCCACTTATGGTGTTTGCAATGCACGCAGAGGAGGAAAAAAGTTGAAACTTGTTGATTAAAAAAATTGTTGAATATTCCAATGGTGCACATGCATATCAATCAAATAATAACCAAATACAAATGAAAAGGGAATTCAATCATCAACATATATCCTCTAGCAAAAGTATTTATTTATATGTATGTGAAAGATCTTTATAGTATTATTTTTTGGGTTTATTTATTTATGTATCATCAATGGCAACTGTAGGCAATTGCATTTTCATCTCTCGTTTACTGTATAAATAAATAAATTGATTAAAGCTTAAAAATTGAATTAAAAAAATATTTTTGGTTAGTCAGATAATTTCGTTGGTATTTTTATTTTGGATTAAAATTTAATGGAATAAAAATTGAAGTTGATTGTTGAGAAATTTTTTATATTTTTTATTTAAAAAAATTGTTTAAGTTGCAAAAAAATAATTAAAATATCTGAATAAGATTTGAATTTCAAACATTTAAATTTTTCTAATCATTTTTAATAAGATTTTATTTTTTGATTGCAAATTGTTTAATTTAACATTTTTAAAAAAAACCTCGAAATAATAAATATTTATTAATAAAACTTCCATTTCACATTCAATTAAACTTTTTCATCTTTTTTACGTACAATTTAAAGTCATTTCCTTTAAAATTGCCACACTTGATTAAAAATTTTTATTTATTTTTGCACGAGAAATGTAAAAATGCAAAACAAAAGTCATTGCAGACACAATAGCAACATTCAGAAAGAGTGATGATTTTTATAGGACCGTACAGTATACGGATGTTAAAAAATTCAATTTCAGAGTAAAAATTATAATAAAATTTATTTTTTTATTGATGGTGGAAAAGGAATGAATGAAAAAATTTAATTAAATTCATAAAATCCAATTGGAAAATATTTGTCCTGATCCATGATTGGAAAGCATTCAATGAGAAATGAAAAATAATGCTTTTCTCTTCTGTAAAAATTTTTCATTTTATTATTTGTATTTTGACGATCATGAGAGTGCTTTTAAATTTATTTGCATTCCATTCAGTTATTTTGGTTTGAAATTTACATATGAGTAAAATGTTTATTTTTACTTTTCATCAATTTTTTTATTCAAATTAAAATTCATTTTCTTTTGGGGTGCTGTATAAATAATTTATTAACTTTTTCCTCTTCTGCCTTAAAAATTAAATTTTTTAAAAAAAATATATAATGTTTTTTCAATAAAAAAATGAATTTTTTCAGGTGATTGAACGCTTAATAAAAAATAAAAAATTCGTAAAGATTAAATTAGGTAAAAAAATTCATTCAGGTAAAGTTTGACAAAATTAAGCAAGTTATTTTATACGTGACATGTCACACACAACAAATGTCACGAAAGTATTTTTGTAAACAATAAATTATTTTTATCCAATAATTTTGAAATCAATTGATATGCAAAATTTTCAGGCACAACTATATGTGAAAAATAATTAATTTTTATTTTATAATAAAATAATTTTCTAATTTTTAATTACTGGATTTTAAAAAATAAATTTTTTGGTTTTTGTGTTTTTTGTTAAGCACAAAAAACCAAAAACATAAAAAGTTCTCTGTATCCGTTTAAAAATGGGTCTTAGTATCCAGGTATCTCAAATATTTTTATGAATATTAACTGACTAAAATATTTATGTACTAAATTTTTTCCATATAAATTTTGAGCCTCAAAAAACCCTGAAAAACGAAAAAAAAAATTAATTAAAATTGAAGTTATTCGAGTGCAATTTTTGGTTCTCTTTTGTCTCTCTTCAATTTAGTATGATTTATCAATGTTTAATTTGCATCAACTCATTCATATTGAAAATCGACAACAAAGTAATTTTTTATTCCAATTACACAACTCAAACACAAAAAATTCAACATAAATGAAAATTATGGAATTGGAAAATGCACAAACACAAAAAATGGAAAATTTTCATGTAAGAGGCAAAAAAGGCAAGACAAAAATCCATACCAAACAGAATGGTAAATGAATGAATTTTGATGATAGTTCAAAAATTTCATTTCATCACATTGCAATGGATAGACATGAATGATGGACATAGAGAAAGAAAGTAAGAGAGAAAATGCAATGTATAAGATGAAAGGACCAAAAAGTCATTTGACATTCGTGATGAAAAAAAATTATTTCGGGTCTTTTTTTATCTAGAAAAATAAAATAAAAAACACGTCTATCGTTTGTCATTTTCAGATGCTTCATTTTTGAAGTGCTTTTAGGAAGAATAAAATTTTTTAATAGAGCATGCAGAAGCTCATTGAATTGATCAAAAATTTTCTACTGCTCTGTGGCTTTTTCCATTTCATAACATCATTTTGAGAAAAGCTTGACACTTGCATTGTAGAGTGAGGTAGTATGTGGCTTACATCAAAATGTGCTGTTTTTGTTGTTATGTGCATCATACATCATAAAATATCTGTCAAGAAAAGAGAATATACACATTTTAGTTTTAATTGAAACTGGCTACAAAGTGTATATTGTTATGTTGTAATAGATAAATGTCCAGGCTGAAGACAAACTAAATTTTTTAAATTTTGAATGTTTAATGATAAAATTAAGCATTCAAATTGCAGATTGTACATTGTTTTCTAACTCTTTAAAAATTATTTTTCGAAATCAAAAATAAATGATAAGGTCACCAGTTGATCCTTTATTATGAAATAGAAACAAATTCCTAATGTATATCATCATATACAATTCAGTGTTATTATGAAATTATAATTTATTAACTTTTATTGCACATAATTTCATAAATTTTTAAGAATTGAAATTTATTAAAATATAACATATTATAAAGTTAAAACTCAAATCTTAAAATGTTACTTAACAATTTCTAAAATGAAAGAACAAGATTTTTTTTGCAAAATTTTCCATTGAACATTTTTTTATTAAAAATTTAAAAATTCCACTAACAATTTTAAATTATCATTTTCTTCCTTTTTCATTTTAATTTTCAACGTTCTGCTCTAAAAGACACACAAAGCTTCTTTACAGGACAAAACAGGACAGCAAAAGAAGATTGATTTGTTACTTTTTTATGCAAGAAAGAATTGCAATTTTTTTACTATCATAGTTGGTCATAGTTTGGTTATGAAAACCCACAAAGCATGCATGCATGCATAAATAAATTCACATGTAGTCATCAAAGCAAATGACATAGAATTATTGAAGTTTTTTATGCTTTATGGTTAGTTGGTAGAGAGAAGGTATTGGTCATAAAATATTAAAAATCATATTCGTCTTCATTTGGTCGCTTGTTAGAAAAAAAATATAATAAATTGGAAATATAAATAAATAAATGAATTTTTCCTATCAAATGTATGTGCGGAGAAATAATCGTGCATAAAACTAGAACAGAAAAAAATTCTTTTTTGTCATAAAATGTAAATAAATTTTGCAACAATATTATGCTTCACATGACTGAATGTATTGTGTGTTTTTGTTCATACATAAAACAATAACAAGAAACGAAAGATGACTAAGAGTTGGGGGAAAATGATTAATGGTCTAACTGTCTAGTCACACATTAAGCAAAAGTTCGTTTTACTTCTTCCTAACCATCATCATCTTCACTTACTATCTTTTTTTTCCTTCTTTTTTTCTCACTCTTTCTTTTGCCTCCATCGAGACAACGAACCATCTTCATACGTTATTATCATTTTGATGATGAAAGTTTTTTCTCGCCTTTTCTCTTTCTTTAATAAGCTCTATCTTGTAAGAAATAAGAAAAAAATTCATTTTGTCAATTTTTGTATTTAGAAAAAAATTAGCAAAAAAAAATTGACTCCTTCAGTTGAATAAATTTTAATGAGAAAGCAAGATTTGAATTCAAACGTATTAAGAGCATTTTGTAAATTTAATTTTAAAACTTGATTTAATTTGAAATTTTTTCTTATTTTAATTCCAATCAATTTTTTTTTTCAAATATTACTATTAAATTCTTTTTTAATTTATTTATTTTGAAAAATTCATTTAAGTTTATTTTGAATTTAACGGTTTTTTTAAAATTTAAATTCTTAAACCTGAACTTTTTGTTTGATATTGTAAATTTTGTGAATAATTTTGATAATATTTTAAACTTGACCTTTTAGTATTAAATCTATTGTATTTGTATTTGTAACGTTGTCTGTATTACTAAATAAAATGCTAAAGTTGAAAGTATTAAATAGATATTTTTGAATGCTCTAAAATTTAACTTAGAAAGTGTTAGTTAATGAACTTAAAGAAGTTTTTATTAAATTATGAACTTCATAGCAAAAACATTTAATTATAAAAATAAAAAATTAAGATAAAAGTTTGAATTTTAAATTTAAAAAAAAACTTTAAATTTAAAATAATAACATTTTCTAAATTTTTTTAAAAGAAAATTAATAAAACTGCGCTCAAAAATTTAACAACATTTTTACATCATCTGTCTAACTACTCATTCATTTTTCAAGTATTGCAATCATAAAGTGAGTAAGAGTGAATGTGTTAGAGTTTAATGTTGAAGTGTACAATGTGACATAAGAACTACATACTATTGTCATATAAGTACATAACGAGAAGAGAGCAATAAAGAATTTTTTTCAACATTTGACATAGACAAAAGAATTTAAAAAAAAAGAGAAAAAAGTTGAAAATTACTTTTTATGGTTTTGTCGTCTGTAAGTGTTGAAAATGCTTCAAGTTTTTTTTTTCTTTTTTCAAATTCATATGTGTGATGTTGTTAAGGGATTTCTTCCAAGACATTGTGTTTGTATGCTTGTGAATAAAACATTACAGGTGATGCAATATTAAAAGCTTTCTCTGATTTCACTCACACTTTGAAATGTAAATGATGAAATGTGTCAAATTGGGATCACACATGAGATTTCTTTTGTTGCTTCTTTTTGTGTGTAAAAAGGTTTATCTTTGAAGAAAAGAAAAGAAAGAAAAAAGTTTTCTTTTAGAGAATAAACAAGTTCAATTGAGAATTCACTAAAGAGACTTCATTCTTATATTTTACTGAATAATGCTCTGTTATTTAATCAAAAATTGATTGGAAAGGATTGGATGAAAAAGAAGCAAGAAAAATGAAATTTTACTGAGATTTTATGGAACAAAAAAAAAAGTAAAGAATTGAAAATTTTGTGAAAAGATTAACAAAACTCTTTTTTAGAGTCATAAGATTTGATCTATGATTTTCGATCATTAATTAATTTTTTAAATTCAATTCTGGTTTTTGTTTGGATTTTTTCCTTATTTGAATTTTATTCATAAAAATTGTTTTACGTTAAGTAATGTATAAAGTATTTATAATAAAACCAAATTTTTAAAATTTATGAAGCTTGAATGTATGAATCTTGAGTGATAAAATTTTTATCTGTTATATGTTCAATTCAGTACAATAGAAGGTGCTATAGCTGTGAAAATTACTGGAGATATAATAATTTTCAATTGATCACTTGAGTTGAATAACTGCAACATCATTGTCGAGAGAATTGGAGTCAAAATCGTGATTAATATAAATTTTAGCAACCTAATTAAATTTTTCTTCATTTATTTTTGTTAATCAAAATTGAGTCGAAAAAAAATTCTTGATCATCACTTATTAAGCAATGACCAGCCTAATAAAAATTAATTTTAATAAATCTTATTTAAATTAAATTTTACTTACAGTTTAAATTCATTTTATACTTGTCAACTTTTTTTAGTACATAAATTTTGTTTGCCATTAGTAAGTGAAATTTCTGAAATCTTTTGAACGTTGTTGATTGAATTTTTAGTCAAGCAAAATATTTTATTTGAGCTAGTAGAAAATACTTGACTTAAATGAATGTTTGTGAAAATTGTGTCAAAGCTATGCAAAGACACAATCAGAAAATCGTTAGAACAATTTTTCTTTTTAGTGAAGCTTCTTTTTAATAAAAATTTCCCTTCAACAAAAATATTTGGTACTTTTTGTCAAATAAGTGGAAATCATTAAATATATATAGCGAAAAAAGGGCCTTCTTTTATTGGGAAGTTATAAAATTGTTGAATTAAAATGTGAATGAAGAATACTTAATCCGCAGGATTCATATATTGAAAGCGATGAAAACAATGAAATATAAAAAATGTGTGACAAAACAACTGTTAAAATTGTTTTGTTAGTAATGTTTTCTTAAATGCTTATAAAAATTTATTTTGTAGATTTCTTTATAATTAAATTACAGAATCAAGTATAAATTAGACAGATTAGTAAAGAATAGAATACAAGTGGTTTGATCTATTTATAATTTATTGAAAATTTTTTATCTAGTATTGCAACACAACTCTCATTTTCACTGAATTTTCTGACATCTCTAGGAAAGTTTTTAAAATTAAAATTCTGCAAAAGCTTTTTTTTAAATTTTTTTTTCAGTTAAAAACATTTTGATTTTTTTATATAATAATGAAAAATTATTAACTTAATATTTACACAATATGAAATGTATTTATTGACAATATCCACAATAAATT
Source organism: Polypedilum vanderplanki (assembly GCA_018290095.1). NCBI lineage: Eukaryota > Metazoa > Arthropoda > Insecta > Diptera > Chironomidae > Polypedilum > Polypedilum vanderplanki. Next base: position 30,791,332 of record CM031380.1, on the reverse strand, counting down.
GAAAATATGAAGTTGTGAGAATGCGTTTATATGTGTTTTCACTCTTTCATGACATTGATGTTCAATATTTGATTAAATTGATTGAAATTAAATTGAAAAATACTCGTAATGGTTTTTTTACATAATCATGCTGCTATTGGTGGAGATTTTATGACTCTAAAATACAGAAAGGGAAATTTTTATTGCATTTTCTTCTGTCCATTTCTATAACAACATATTGAGAAAATCGTGAGGAAAAATTTGAATTTGCTTTTACCTTTTTTGTACACTCACTGTACATTTTATTTTCCGTAAGCTTGGCAACCTGTTGAAATTTCATTTTTTCACTCACTAAATGGAAGAGTGTGGTGCACACATAAAAATTCATATTGAATGAGGACAACAAACAACGAATTTTTAACTCCTAAACTCTCATTCGAGCGAGAATTATTTTTTTATTGTTCTGCTTCTTGTCATGCATCAACAATCTAAAAATTTCAAATTCTTTTTTGTTATAAGGTTTATTTTTATTTTTGATGTTGAATTGAATTGAAAAATTTTTGAAGGTTCTATTGTTCTTATTTTCTATGAATTTTTTCCATCATGAAGTTAATTTTGTAGAAATTCTTTTTAAAACTTTTATTCAATTTTAACTTTTGAAATTTTTCAGTTATTTTAGTTGGTTTGAAAGATGAAGGCAAAATGGTGCTAGAAATATTTTCAATAATTTTATTATAAAGACAAAACTTTTAATAAGAACAAAATCAAATCATTTTTGAAATTTTCAAAAATGTTTGATATTTTTTTACAAGAAAATTTTTTTTTGCCTGAAAAAAGTTTAATGTATTTTTCCCAGGTGTGGAAACGATCCGGATGACACACGTAAATATCCGAAAATATTTGAATTATCTGCAAATATCTGTTAATATCTTTTTGTTTGGTATTTTTCAACAAAGTTCTTGTATTATAACAATAACTCGGAAAAAAATTAAAAATGTCCTTAGTTTATGAAAGATAAAATTTTTAATGATTTAAACAGCAAAAAATATTTGGTAAACGTTCTTTAATATATCATATAAAAACTAAAAAAATCATTATAAAAGAATCCAACAAAATAACAAATTTTTTTTGAAAGATTCATACAAAATTTTTGATTTTCTATGGTTACTCTTTTTTTCATTATTTAGAGTTTTAAATATTAATCCCTTAATTAAAAAAAATGATTAATTTTTATATTCAAAGATTTTTTTAGAATTTTTCCATTATCTAAATATAAGTAGCAAACAACTTTACTCATTCATTTATTTATAGTTTTAAAATTACAATTTCCTAAAATCTAAAATGATTAAAAACAATTAAAAATAAAAGCTGATAAGATTGGAAGTTCAGTGATAAAAGAAACAATGAAGAATTCAGTTGTGATTTTTTTACTCTTCAATTTTATTTTTATTTCAAATGGTAAAAAATAAATTGTTTGAAAATTTTTTTTAAATTTTTGTTAAATTTTTTAGCTTTTTTCGATTCAAAAATCGTTGGAGGATCAACAGTGCAACTTGGTCAAATTCCCTCACAAATTTCACTTAGAACTCAAGCAAATGTTCATTTTTGTGGAGGTGCATTGATTTCAGGTCGTTGGGTGATCACAAGTGGTCAATGCACATCAGGTCGAGCTCATAATTCAATAAATGCTGTTGCTGGAACTGTGACATTAAATGTAGGTGGTATAACACAAAGGAGTGTCAGAATTGTTCAACATCCACAGTTTCATATTATAAGTTTGGCCAATGATGTGTCACTGATTGAAACTGAAAATTCTTTTACTATGACGCAACACATTCAAACGATTAATCTCGGAGTTGCTAATTTAGGTGAAAATATTGCAGTTCAAGTAAGTTTTAGAATTTTTTAAGCTTTTGTAATTTCAAAAATTTCTTATCTTAAATAGTTAAGCGGCTTTGGAGCAACACAAAGTTCTGGTCCGTTATCAAATAATCTACAAAGAGTCAATGTTGTTACAATCACAAATGCCGCATGCATTTCACAACTTGGCAATCAAAACCTTCAAGTGAATGACGCTAAATTGTGTACTTTTTTAAGTGGTCGTGGAATGTGCACTGGGTAAGAAAACAATATTTAGATATTCTCATTCAAGAAATTTCATATCAAAAGGTTGGTTTTTTTTTAAATTAATTTTGTGATTTTCTATTTAAAACAGTAACTTTTTGAACTATAAAACACGTTACATTCTTACAGTTTTCATTGATGTTGACTGTATCAAAATTTTAAGCTCTTTTATCACTTAAATTAACTGATTTTTTCAATTTAATTAGTGTATAAATTTACAAATAGAAAACAAAATAATTGTAACGGTTATTTCTAATTTATACTTGTTTTGTGATTTGTTTTGCAAAATTTCAAACTTTTTAATTCAATTTAGAAAAATTTATGACTTTAGATCCCTTAGGAATACACATTTTTAGAAAAAGAAATTTCAATCTCGACTAAAAATAGTTTTTTTTTGTAAATTTGAACAGTGATCAAGGAGGACCAGTGATTGACATGAATAACCAACTTGTTGCTATCAAATCTTGGAATATCCAATGCTTTCAAAATTTTCCGTAAGATTTTTTTAATTCATTTAAAAATTTTTTTGTAAATAAAATTTTTATTGAATTTTTTAGAGACGGACATGAGAGAATTTTTGTACACAGAAATTGGATTTTAAGTGTAATTTCCTAAAAATAAAATTAAAAAAAGAATTTTTCATTTTCTTTGCAATAAAAATTCCATTTAAAAAGCAGGTACAAAACAATTTCACCAAATTAAGACGCATAAATTGACGACAACAACATGAAAAAAAGAAAAAGTTTTTTTGCCAACTGAAAAATATTTTCGTGTGCATAAAATTGAAAAAAATTCTCTCTCTTTTGTTACACTCGAATATATATGAACTGTTGCTGCTATGGTAAAACGAGAGAGAGAAAGCTGAAAGGAAACCATAGAAAACAATTTTTTTTTGCTTTTTTGGAACAAAATTTTCACAATTTTATTTTTCTGCATGTTTAATGAATTCAATTTGTTGAAGTTAAATCAGTCAAAAGTTTCCATTAGCAACGACCATCATAAGGCTGATTTTCAGCCCATAAAAATCATCAACTATAAGCACAAATATTTTCCTTTGTAGTTAATTTGAAATATTTTACTAATGAATTGAAGAATCTCTCAATAAAGGAAATTAATTTTGTTTTGTGCGCTTTTTGATCTTATGTTTGTGGGAAAAATATGAATGAGATTTATAGTTAGTATATGTGTATTGAATGAAAATTACGAATTAGTTTCTTTAGTTAATGAAAAATAAGAATTAAAAATGGAAATTTATGAAATTATTAAAATATTATGATTTCCAAGGGGTGTGAACTCTATCAAAAAAATATCAAAAAAGAATCAAAATATCAAAAAAATATGAAAAATTTGTATGGGATTTTTGATACTTTTTTGATAATTTGCATGAAGTAGCCTGAAAAATGGAATTTTTCTTACGCCTACTTTATGAAAATTATCAAAGTTCCCACCCCTTGATAATTTCTAATCTTTGCTATACAGAATTTTCTTTTTTTTTTTAAAAATTTTAATTTGAAAATATTTTTATGACAGAAAATCAAAAGAAAAATCAAGGAGAAAATCATTAGGCCAAAGAAAATAATTTTTTTGTTGCTCATCGTTGCCAGTTTACATTTTTCAAAAATTCGTGCATGACATTTGTTGCATGTTACATGTCACATGCAAAATAATGAGCTTAAATGAGTTTTTATGTCTTTTGCTATTTCAGTGTCCTCAACTTGAAAACTAAAAATTTTAAGTCAATGATAATAAAATTTTCTGACAAGATTTAATTTCTTTCTTCATAAAACCAATGTAATGAAAAGATTTTCATTAAACTACCTGGACAAAACCATGAAAATTAATTCAACTTTGAAATTAAAATTCATTGTAAAGTTGAAAGTCTATTAAGCAAGCTGACAGCCTCCATCATCAGCCATCATCCGCCTTCGTTGTTTTCAACGTTTTAGTTACCGAATGATGCGTTGATTTTAAATTGAATTTTAAGTTTCTGACATGTAATTTTTGATGTGAAATGCGTTAAATTAATATGTGTCAACCAAATACTTCTCCAATGCGGTTTATGGCTTGATGATGATGAGAGCAGCAGCCAGTTACATGCATCAATGATGCGAATGCAGTGAATGGTTGAATGAATGTATGAAAATTGTTATCGCTTCGTTCACACTCTCTCCTGTTGTTTCACTTCATCTACAGTATATTTTTTATATTTTTTAATGCAATCATCTCCCACATATGTCCATATATATATGCATACATACTCAGTCATCATCAATAATAATGTTTTTTGAGTTGATGAAATTGAAATCGCTGTTTATAATATAACAGATTACTTTGCTATGGTTTTACATTATACTTTTTTGACATACACCCACCTATGTATGGATTTTATTTTATTACACAATAATCAACATAAAAATCATTATTATTATTAATGTAAAATTTATACAAAAATTCTGATATATTTTTAAAATTGATATTTTAATTTTCTCTGTTAAAAAAAAAAAGATTTGAATAAATATCATTTGGGGTCCAACTTCATACAGTCAAAAAGAACTTTTTTATTTGGTGTCTGAATTGAATTTTTTTGGGGTCCAAAAAATTTTTTTGTACAAGAAACTTATTTTTAGAAGGGAAATAGATTTTTATAAATTAAGTCTCTATGTGGTCTAAATTTATTTTTAATCTTCAGTTTCCTTGGAAAGTTGCAGAATGAAAAACTTTGTTCTCATATATTTTACAAAATTACAACGTAACAAATTCAATATTGAAAGTAATTAAAAATATTTTTAATTAAGCTTTCTCTCTCCAACAGAGCAGCAACATCAAATCGTTTCTCGCACCATGACGCGCGCGTTTGCCATCGAAACAATTATTAATGGAAAAACGATCAAAGAATATTAATCTCATTCTAAAATATATATATAAAATAAAATAAAAAAAAGTAAGCAGATATATTGCTTCTTTTCGGTTTTCATTATTAACTTTCATTACCACATCAGAGAGTTTCCTTCAGTTCAATTCACAGCGTGTTTCCTTTCATTACTCACTCTCGTATTCGCTTAAAAGAAAAAAAATCTTCTTTGAATTTTAATTCCTCTTTTGTATACGAATTGTGCGATGAGAAGTTAATTTTACTCTTTCTTTCCTTCTTATGTTGAAATAGATTAAATTGATGTGTGTGTGTATATGTGAGTATTTTTGTAAATTATCACTCGAATAAGATAGGAAATGAAAAATGTGAGTATGTGGGAGTTAAAATTAATGAATGAAAAAAGTTTTATACACTGATTTACTTCTTTGATGAAAGATTTAAATGTTGGAATGAATTTCAAGGATTTTTTAAAAAGACAAATTTAAATTTCATTTTACCGGTTTTTTATAATTTAAACTTTAAAAGTTTTCATTTTGTAAAATAACATTTAAGATTTATTAAAAGATTAAAAACAAGTGTAGATAAATTAATTTTGAAAATTTAAATATTTAAATTCTCTTTTTATTTTATTTTTTCCTAAAAAGTAAAAGAAAATTTTTTTATTCTTATTCTGCTCAACTTAAATACAAAGTAAGCAAAAAGTAATAAAAATTGAACAAATCGCGTACAATTCAATTCAATGTGATTCAAAATTACTTTTTAATTCATTTCAATGAAAAGTTAAATTTTAATTTCCGATGAAGTCATTCGATTCGATTTTCATCGATTGTGAGTTGCCTATTTATTTATCTTCATCTCTCGATTTTCTGTTCGATGAGTTGCTCTGAAAGTATATATTAAAAAAATGTATATAATTTTTATCTCAGTGGATTCGAGATGGAAATTTTTGCGTAATTTGATTTTGCGGTTTATTATAGGGAAAGAAGAAAAGAGTGAGTTGAAAGCAATAATTTCTATTGAACTATGTTAATGTTGCTGGATTTTGTGGTCTTTTCTATATTGAGAAAAGAAATATTTTTTATAAAAAAAATTTCATAATGAATTTTTTGATTTATTTCAATTGATGCTTTTAAATTTTTGAATAACGAACTTAAAATCTGTTTTTTGTAAAAAATCTTTTGAATTTTTTTATAACCGTTATTTCAAAATTTAAAATTTTTATTAAACGTATTTTTGAAATTTTTTTTTATTGAGAAGAAAAACAACATGGGAATTTAAAAAGAATTTTTTCTCTCAAAAAGGGTTAAAAATTTCTCATGCCAGTTGAAGGATGTCAAAAAACTGATAAAAGTTATAATGAGATTTAAACGTTGCATATATAAATATTCTATATAGTATGATAAAAATAACTACATCGACCCAAACTTTAATTATTTGCCTGTCATTAATATTTGTCGGTTGAGATTTTACTGTTATTGATAAGGTTGTTCATGTTGCATCGTGTATGTTTATTAAAATTATTTACTGTGAAAAAAGTTTTCATTCACTGCTGTTGCTCACGATTGATGATATAATAGACGGATGGATGGATAGATGGGTGGTTGAGCAAGGAAATTTATAAAGTAAGAAAATGAGAAAATGGAAGGAAAAAGGGGTTATTTTGGAAAAGTTTGGAAATGAGTCAAACTTAATTAAATTTGTGAAATAGATTGTAAATAATGTGTAGAATTGAAGTCATGATATGTAAAATAGAAAATTGTGGTTAATTTTATTTTACATACATTAATTTTTATTTAACGGTTTTTTGTATTTTAAACTTTTTATGATCGTTATTTGTAAGAATTTGCTTCAAAACTTTTTAACAGAAAAAAATATTAAAATTTTGAAGATATTTAAAAATTATTTTTACCGGAATTTTTAAATTTAAATTTCATAATCTTTGTTTAACAAGATAAATTTAAATATTTTGAGATTCGAAAATTTAAAAATATGAAAAACTTTTTTTCTAAATTTTATTAGTAACAATTTTAACAATCTAATTTTTAAAAACCGTTAATTTACAATAAATAATTATTTTCCAATGAAATTTTTTCAAAGTCAATAAATTTTTTTTGTGAAACTCAAAAATAATAAAGTGAATTGCAAATTTCTCTCAGTCAATATGATCGATTCAATTAATTGAAAATTGAAACTTTACTTCGTATTTTATATTACTTCCTAGTAAACATCCCGTTGATAGAAAGTCTTTTCAATATCTCGATATGCACACACATTTACTCACTCATTGAGGCAAAGAAAAAATATTTTTTATCTTCGCATTGGAAATTTTAATTGAATTTCAAGAGAGAGAAAGAGAAAATATGTATTGAAATATGGTTTATATATCTAGATGATGATGAAATGATGATGATGATGTTGAAGCAATAAAAACTTTTTTTTATCAGAAATTCAATTTCAATTCATGCTTCAAGATGTCTTACAAATTGCACAAACTTTCAGCACATAGCAACAGATTATTCTTGTGGTGTAAAATCGATTTTTGAGGTTTTTGCTGTTCAAGTCAGGCATGATGTTGACCACAATCCCTTCTCTCTATCCTGACTTGAACATTAACAGTTGATAGGAAATAGTTTTTGATGTTTTGTGTGTTTGAATTGCAATTTTAGTCAATAGTCGTGGTAATGGGTCAGTTGACGCATCATGAATTATATTTTAATTTGATAAAAGAGAAAATTTTACTAGTGATTTTGTTTGATTAGTTGAAGCAAGATTAATCAACATATTTAGTTTTTTTTTGTTTAAAAGTAAAAATTTTGGAAAAAATTAATAATTTGGTTTATGAAAACAAATTTTAAAAACAATTTTATTAAATTTTTCAAACTATTAAATTAGGAAAATTTTGATTCGAAAATCTTTTTGAAAAATCGAAAATTTTTCTAGACTTTAAAAAATTTAAATTAAATTGCACACAAAATTTACTTTTGAAAAATCGTTGAATATAAAAAATTAAAATAATAAAAAACGGTTAAATTTATATATATATATATATTTGCATGATTTTGTATTAAAATCATAAATAAAACATTTAAGAAGATATCATTACATAATGATTAATGTTTATAATTCTTTCTCACTCTCCATCATTTTTAATTTAAATGATTTAAGTAAGAATCATTATTTACTCATTCCTATAGCAACCACGTTCAATAAATAGAGAGAGAAAAGGATGTTGGTGAATGGGAGGGCTTTATGTGATGATTACCAATGCAATATTACGCATTCATCAATGTGCATTGGTCTGATAATACCAATATACACATACACAGGCAGACATACAGTCTTTTACCACAATAAGCGGTTTTACTTTACGTTGATGGCAATTTCAACATCATATAATCGTCTTTGCATAAATTTCTATGAAATTCGATAATAATTAAGTATAAAATTTGAGAATGAGAATAATCGTCTCGATTATTGCTATTGCTTATCTAATTCAAGTCAATTATTATGAGCCAAAAAGTTCCAAAAAGTCTGTGAAACATAAAAATGAGAAGAAAAATATTCAACAGTTTTTATTGCACAAAAAAACTCATGTCTGTAGATTAGTATTTTATGGCAGATCAATTTAGAGCGTAAATTTATGAAAATTTTAAAATTATTTTAAACTATTATTAGGTGTTTTCTTATTTTATCTTAAATTGTTTTTGTCTGTAAGAAAATTAATGTGACAAAAAGACTGTTATATGACATGTTGATAAAAATTTATTTTTTTATTAATAAATTATGAAAATTATATCACATTAACATGTATAAATATGATATATTATAAAAAGAATTAAGTAAAGAATAGAAAAAAATGGTTTGGTGCATTTATATGACTGCAAAATGTTTTAGGGCAACATGTTGCTTAGTAGTACATTTTTTGTTGCGCAACAATTTTTTTGTCACATGCAACATAAAGTTGAAATCAATTGCAGTGCAATTAGTGAAAAATTAAAATTTTTAATACAAAACTCAAAAGTTCATCACAAATAATATAAAGTATTTAAAATTTTATTTAAAAAAAATCAAAAGAAATTTTAAATGAAAACAAAAATTAATTTTTAGTATGCAAAGGCACCGAAATAAGACAAGAAAGAAAATTTATTTGTTTGTGTGTTTTCACATAATCCATTAGTCAGAATGATAAATTTGAATTTTTCCCTTCTTTCGCTTCATCGCGGCTTCTTTTTCTTATGCTTTTGGAAGAAGAAGTAGATTAAATAGAGAAGATTATGTGAAAAGGAAGTTAATTGCATTTTGTATGTGTTGAGCGAATGAGTTTGTTGTTTTTTATGACTTTCGTCTCGCTTTTTCTTTCTCATTTCATTCATTCATTCACTTTCAATTCAATCTGATGACTGGAATGGAATAACAAGCATAAAAAAGTAAAATTGAATACAATTTTATGCTTATTTTTCTCACTCTCTACTAAGGCTTATGGCTGCCTGCCTGCTTTTAGGATTATTTTTATTTTACTCAATGGATGGATGGAATAAAAAAAAGTAAAAATGAGAGATTTTTAGATTAACACACAATACAGTATATTCAATGTTGTTGCGCATTACTTATGTATACATTGAGCAATAAAAAAGTATAAAAAATTGACACAAGCTTTAAGCTTACTGGATTTGTAAGCACTTTAGTTTTGTTGACCTGGAATTTAATTATCTATCTGGTCAGTTTTTGATTGGAAGAAATTTATTTTAATTGATCATTTGTTTATCAACTTTTAAAATTTAAAGTTAACTTATTAGAAAGAAAATAAAATCTTAAATTCAAATCTTGGAAACAACAAAAATATGTTAACAATATTTTAAAGGTATATTTTTGCATTTTTTTCCAAAAATTTCGAAAATGAATTTGAAAAAAAAGTTTAAATTAATTAGTTACAAAATAATAGCCATATTGACGGAAAATTTGATAATTTTCAAGATTTTTTAAATAGAAGTTTATGAAAAAATTTATTTTCCGGATTCAAATTTTATTTTTTTTTGATAAATTTCTCAAACATTTTTATGACATTATGCATTTTTTCATACTTTGATATTAGTGAAATTTTAAAATTTAAAAAACCGTTAAAAATTAAAATATTTTTTCTTAAAGAAAATTCAAACTTTTATGTATCTTTGGAAATATTTTCATATTGAACTCAAGTCAGATTTATTTTAAAAATTTTTATCGACTTTTATGCACTTCTTTGTTCATTCAAAAATCTCTTTTTCTGCACTTTAAAGTCTTTTTATTGATTTTTCAGTAAAAAAGTAAACTCTATAAAGACTTGCAATATGCCATGTTTGTTTTTACTTCTTTTTAATGACTTTGAATAACAACACACCTATTTTACGCACTTACTTAAAACAAGTAAGAAAGAAAGTAAATAAGTGCCATTAAAAATGGCATATCTTGATTGTATTTACACACCATATAAATTTAAATTTTTATTTTTATTTCAAGGTTTTTTTAAAACTGAAAATTTCTTAATGAAGGAAAGGAAAAAAAAATCAATAAAAGACATTGTTAGAAAATGTTTTCTAATTAAATGTGAAAATTATTTTAATTGCCTTGAATGTTATGTGAATAAACAAGTCTGTTGTGTATGTATATGCTTTTGCTTTGCTCCCCTCCTGTGTCTCTTTAATTTCCCTTTTGTTATGAGAGAAAATTTTAATTAAAATGATTTGAGCGAAAGTGAAAAAGAAAATTTTCATAAATTTGCGTCCTTTTTGCTTGCTGATTAGATTTTTGTTTAAAAAAGAGCGACGACTAAGTAAGTTAAATGAGCGATGCTGTCGTCTTCTTAATAATAATCTGTTTTCACTGCTTGCTTTCTTTCTCTCTCTCTTTCTTTTATGTCTTAATTAACAAGCATAAATTTATGGCATGAAAAAAAAAATATTTTTTGATGATGATACAAAAATGAGAGGCAAAAAACTAATAATTTTAAATTATTTTAGCGCGTTGAGGATTAAAGAAGCGGCTTTTATTTAATTCGCTTCAATAACTTCATTTCGCTCGCTCAATTATTCGTAAAAAAGATTTTTTCCACATTGAAAACTTTTTCAATCTCATCGTTCTGTTCTTTGAAAAAGAAATTAAGCGTAATTTATCTTTTTAAAAAGAAAAAAAAAAATTCTGTCATAAAAGCATATTTTGTTATTAGAGTTAATTAAGACGTGTTGTTGTCACATGTAGTTAAATACTTTCTTACTTATGTACATATATGAGACAGAAAAAAAGCAATTACGAATGAATGCCGAAGGGAAAATTTTCTTTTTCATGTTTTTCTTCTTTTTCTACACATAAAAATATGTGTGACAATTTTTAATTTTGTTTTTAAGCTAAAATTATTTATATTTAAATATAATTTTTTTCTGTTTGTTAATAGTGGGAAAAAATACAAAATGTCATATTTAGAGTATTTTCCTAATTTATCGAGACTCGAATTGCTAATATTATATTAAATATTATAAATTATACTTCAATTTCTAGATTTAAATAAATTTTTTTGTTTTTAAACCACAGTTTCAATTCTTCTAATGAAAATCAACTTTTTATTGAAAAAATCTAATGAATGAATTGAAATCTTAAGAAATATTCTTGAATTTCAAATTTTGAATGAAGATTCATAAAATCAACAATAATTTTTATGTCTTAATTTTCATTCATTAATTTTTCTACTCAAACATTTTACTTCACATGATGATGATGACAGTTGAAAGATATGTTGGTTTTTTTGTTTGTTACAAACACATACACTCACTTAAAAGTTTTATCATCATTTTATTACTCAAAAAAAAGAAGAAAAAAGAAAAATGAAAAGATTTTCATCTCAAGCACAAACATTAATATATGAATGAAGAAATAAATTTTTGTCATATGAAAATTGTTTATGTCTTTAAATGAGAAACAATTAAAATTTTAATTCTCAAAATGTGGCATATTTGAAGAAGAGAGAGAAATTTTTTTTAGGTTGGGGTTGAAAAGTTTCTTAATTGCGTGTATTTCGCTTCCAATTAGTACAAAACGCTTAGGGAATTATGCGTCGTCTTGTTGTGTATATATGTATATGTTATTATTTTGTAAATGCTAATTAAATGTGATGCTAGGTAGCTAAATAGAAGGTAAAATACCTTATATAGCATAGCACTTTACTGTAGGCTATTTACTCTAAAAAAGCCATCCAAGTGAACTTTTGCGACATGAAAATATTGTCACGTGCCCAAGACATATAAAATGACTTTTAATTTATGCTCTTAAAACACACATTTCTTCGATCAGTAGGCACTTTATTTTACTGCCCACTGTGCAGTACACTGTCTTTCTCTCTTACTATATAAATGATAAGGATCTTTTTGCCTTTCTTCTACCAAGACATATCACTAAGAAGATATTTAAGAATGTCATGCTATGATACAGTTAAATACTTTTTATTTTTCATTCATACTGTGGTACTGAATTTATGTGAGTGAGTGTTTGTTTGTTTTTAATGAGGGTTGAAATTGAGATAAAAGTTTTTTATTATGAAGTATCGATTGAGTTTTTGTATGGTGCTTGTTGTTATCATAGGAAATAAACTATAGTAGCAAGTAGGTTATCTCAATCTTAATAGTTTGTTAGTTTTAGGTAAGAATATTGGTTTTTTGTATGTTTTTAATGGAAATTTGACATTGAGAAACTTTAATTAACAATAATAATTGAATAAGATTTTTTTGAATATAAATTTTTAAATTTCTTATTTAACGATTTTGTATATTTTAAATTCTTACATTTACAATTTTTACAATTTCTTTTCTACAAAATTTTTATTACAAAAAAAATTTTAATTTTAAATCTTTCATTTCCAAATAGTAAAACAAAAACTTTCAAAAATATATCAATAAAGAAAGATGATTATGATTGATTCATAGTTATTAGATATTGAATTCATCTTTCTCATTTATTTTACAATGACGTTAATTAATGAATTACATTTAAATATGTTTTGTCTTTGTAACTCATCTCCCTATACAATAGCTTCTCTTTCAATTTCATGTTATATGCAACATGCAAACAAAAGCATAACATAAATTTCATTTTAAGTTCTCCCATCTCTTTTGCAAGATGATGAAGACACAAAATACTTCAATTCTCTATGTCTTTATGTAATGTAATAAATTCAATGTAATTGTTTACTCGCATGTCGATACAACTAACAACAGCCATGCCATGCCATATGCAAGTATGAGTTTATTATTATTGAAGCTTTATTTTCAATTAGACTGAAGCTTGCTTTTGTTCATATATGATTATAAACATGACATGTTTCAATATGGAAACAATAAATTATAGAGCGTTCATAATTCATTGCACATATACACATATCATATTGCCACCCATTCAAAAAATAACACTGCTACTTCTATTTCTGCTACTATGACAGTAACATACCAAAAATACTTTTCTTACATATTTGTTTTTCATAAAATGAAGTAAATGACTTGAGTGTGTGTGTGTATAAATAAGATTTTCAAAGAAAATGTGTGTATGGTATTTTTGGTTAGCAAGTGTTTTGTTTTCTAAATAAGATTTTTGTTTATTTCTTAAGATTTCTTTCTATTTTAGGTATGAATTTTATAAGTGAACTTTATATATTTATCATAATTTGTTAGAACAATAAAACAATGGCATATTTTAAAAAACTTGTATAAAATTCGTTGGAAATAATTTTTTCATGTAATTGACAAATTTTTTCTTTTTAGTTGAAATCTCTTAAAAAATAAAGTCTTTAAAACATTGGAAAATTTTAATGCTTTAAAACTCATCATTTTGAAAATTACAAAAGTTGTAAAATGAAGCAATAATTTTAAATTTTTCTTGTCAGAATAAAAGCAAACTTTTTTGATCATATTTACAACATACAGAAAGAATTCATTGTTCAAATTTCAAAAAAGAAGGAAAAATTTAATAAAAATGTCAAAAAAGTAGAAGAGAAGAGCTCAAACAATAAAGAGCCTTAATTGCAGGCTATTTATTCAAGAAAGCGATATCTAATTTCAGTCTAATAAAAATTCCTACTTTTATTCAATTTTGAGCAGCAAGCAACAAAATGAGAAGACGAAATATGCGAGAGAAAATTTTTTGTTTGCTTTTTCAATGTACAAACAACAACATCATTAAAAAATTCTTCTTATTTATTGTTGCTACAGGAGCAATAGCGACAGTGATAGAGAGAGAGAGTATGTACATTTAATAAACTTCTTTTAAGACATGAAGCTAGCTTGAGTGAGTAGAAAATCTAATATTGTTTAATATGAACCATTTATATTAATTTTCGTTACATTACATATGTGTGTGTGCACATGTCAAAAAAAAAAGTTTATATGAAATTTGATGCAGCTTTTTTCTCATTGTTGTCTCAAAAGCAAATTTATGGTAATGAATTTCGTTACTATCAACTTAAATTAAGCGATATTTTTATATATGGTGTGGAAAATAGATAGAACTAACTTCAATGCTTTTACTATAGATGATGATGGTGAAACAAATTTTTTTCAATTACAAAAACTTTTGCATGCTCACTCTGCAAAAATTTTCTTTTTTTTATTGTGTATAAAATTTATGAATATTGAATGTGAAGAAAAAGTTTATCATCATTAATTAGAAAAGAATTTTTTCATTTTTGCTTACTTTTAAAATCAATCATAATTTTTAGTTTTAAAATGGAAATTTAAAGTAATTTTTACAGACCATGCACTATGCGGCGAAATGCCGATTTTTTTCCGGAAATTATTTGAAGGTATTTTATTAAAGTACACAATTATACGATTCCAAAATGCATAAAATTATAATTTTTGGACAAGTCGTTTTCGAAAAATCGCTATTTTAGTGTTACAGTATAGGGTAAAATTTTTACCATTGGCACCTTCACTTAAATGGTTATAACTCAGTCAAATCTTAACCGATTGCGCTTAAATGACTTTTAAATGATAGGTAGTTAAAATACGCACATTTTGATATAATATTTGTAATACTATGAATTTGTAACAATGAAAATTCATGAAAAATTTTAAAAATGTGTTCACAACTTTAATAAAATTCTAAATATATTTTTTCCTACTTAAAGTTTTTAATCTGATTCTCCTTGCGAAGTATATAAATTTAGTGCTTTTAATAAAAATTTTTTAAGTTAAACTTTTAAATAATTTGAAACGGGATTTTATAACATTTTTCATTGACAGGATTCAAAATAAATAGAGAGATAGATTGTGTTTTTATATTTTACAAAATAAAAAACCATAGACTATTGTTGTAAAAAATGTAGAAATTTTATTACGATTTGATTTCTTTGGGTTTTGTCAAAATTTTTAGAAGTCTTTTAAGCAAAAATTTTAAAAGTAGCTACCTACTAAAGTTACTTTTCTTATAAAAATCTACTTTCTACTTTTATTTTATATGAAAAGTAGGCATACTATTACAACTCTGCTTTTAAGCATTGATTTGATTTATATCTTTAAAACATTTAAGAATTTTGAATATAATGTATCCTATATTTTAATATTGTTAAGCGGTATGCAATATAAATGAGTGAAATTTAAAGTTTTTTGGATTTTCAATATTTCAAAAAGAAGAATTTAAGTATTTAATGAATTTATGCAATTCGTTACCAAGACTAAAGTTATAATAAATAAAATATAACAAAGAATAATAGATTCAAATCTTAAAAAAAAATTAAGAAAGTTTTCTAGGATTAACATTTAGATTGTCTTTACTCCAATAATTAATTTTTTTCTCAAAATTTCTTTTAATAATCTTCATAAAAATCTCTCAACACAGTAGCAATCCATAAAAAGTAAATTAAAACTCTCAGTGGCATTAATTGATGCACTCAACATTAATAGACAATAAGAATGAAAGAAGCAGTAGCAGCAGTAAAAGCAGTAAAGTTTTCTTTTTTTATTGAATCTCTAAGAACTTTTTCATTGCAATAATTCTCAATTAAGAGCATCAACATCTTGTGTGTATATATATGTATGCATGAATGCTATGTGTATGCCACATCTATCTTTATTGTTATAATATAATGTAATTAATATGTTTATTTTTCTCTCTTTATTTCACATACATATAATAAAGACTGAAAGCATAAACAATTGAATAATGTAAATGTTTATTTATGAGCAGCAGTAGCAACAACTTTTTCTTAAAAATAAAATTATTCCTAAAAAAAGTTTGTTAAAAGAGTAAAAATTTTCTCATGTAGAAAAAAATAAGAGAAAAAAAACATAAATTACACATCAGCAAACAGCGTCAGATGTAATGGACATAAAACCAATATCACACACAATATGAAATAACAACAAATCCATTAATGGTGTTTTTCGTAAGCACATAAACAAAAATATAAAATGTTAATAAAACTTCCCTTCTCTTCTCTCTGTGTTTGCATTTCTAATAATGGCAAAAGGGCATCGGAAAAATCTACTAATGATTTATATGACAAAGCATTGCAAAATTTTTCTGTTTATATTTATAGACACAAACTCTCATTCGCTAGTTGTTATTGCTGCATCACTGCTTAAAGTTTGAAAAATATATACAGACTTTAAAATCTACATAGTTCCATACACATATTGAAAGTGGTTTTTAGTGTCAGAGGATCACACTAACCGTAAGATTTAGTTACTTATTGCTCTTTTTTCAAACAGGGTTGTAGAAATTTACTTTTTATTAAAAATTTGCTTGTAAAATTTAGAAAAAGAATGAAAATTCTGTTAAATTGTAAAAAAGTAGGTTGTTGTAGAATTGTAGGTGTAGAAATTGTTAATTATTTACAAGTTGTAAATGTAGAAATATAAAATTTTTAAAAAAATCTAGTTTTTCAAATTTAAATGATTTTCTTATGTTAAATTTTAGAGTTACGTTAATTGTTTTTTTTCATTCTCGTTAACCTTAAGTTTTGGTTAGAATAATTTTCCTTATATTTAACATGTAGAATTTAAATTTTACAAAAGTCGTTAAATTAAAAATTTAATTAAAAAACATCATGAAAATCCTTCTAAAATTAAATCTCACCATAAAATAAAAAATTCATATAAAAACACAACACTGTTTAATAAATTTTATGTGTCTGTAGCAATCTTTGCAATTCATTTAAGTCTCTGTGGCTGTGTGAAAATAAGCTGAAAACAACCGTATTGCTTTAGTTTCAGGGAAAAAAGAATGAAAGAAGTAGTAGGAGGACGATGACAATAAATTGAGGAGCAAAACTCGCCTCTGCACATATAAGCTGATGCTGTTGCTACCATAGGAATGTAAATTACACACAACAGCATCAACAGCAATAGAAAAAGAAAAGAAATTTACATTTATAAACTGTAAATATTTTTTCAAGCTGTGAAGCTCAAAAGTTTTGTGTTATCGCAGGAATAATTTTTCTCTCCCCTTACTTCTAACTGTTGTTTTTCATATACAGAATGAGAATTTTCAAGTCAGCTTAGCTTCAGGCGTTTTTTGTCGTATGCAAGTAAATTTTCATGCATTAAAAGGATTTTTAAAAAATTGTGAAAATCCAAATTTTTTACTAAGCTGTCTGAAATTGTTTATGGGTTTTTAATCTAGTCGTGAAATTTTTCTTTTATTATGAGCTTAATAAAGTGCTAACAAGGTCATCAATATCACCATCAACTAACACAAATGTATAGAAAATATCATGAAGGTTTGTTATGCAACTCAAAGGATATTTTGGAACATTATCACTAAATACAAAGTTAGCAATGTCATCTGATGTGTATGATGGAATAATTTCAGCAATTTCATCAAAAAGATCATAAATTGCTCCACTTATTTTTGTCCTTGCATTATTTGCGATGCTGTTGATTCCACTTGAGAATTCTTTTGCTGATTGTGATTTGTTTGCAGCAGCATATAAATTAAGTTTATTAATTGCTGTATCATGTGTTATGTAAACTGATGAATTCATTTTTGAAAATAATTCTGTGAAAGAATTTTTATAATATTCACAAGATTCGACACTTGGTCCACCAGCATTGACTTGGTCTAAAAAATTTAATTAAATTAAAAAAGTTAAAAATTTTTATGGGAAATATTGCTAATTTTTAAAATTGTTTCTTTATTCTTACCATAGCTGTAATAACTACAACAGAATGCAACCATGAAAATTATTTTACAATATTTAAATTCCATTTTATTTTAAAAATTTCGACCAGTTTCTTTGATATGAATTTGTAAAATAAACTGAAAACTTTCTAACTCTATTATATTTTTTATTTTTCAAAGTTAAAGTACTTTGACTTTGAAACAAATCACGATTTTTTTAATAACAAAAATATTTATCGTAATTCGATAAAAAAACACTAAAACGATATTTTTTCATTAAAAAAAATAGAAAATTAATTTTTTTTCAAGTTTATTAAGTAAGCAAAATATTTGTTGATAAAAATAATTAATTTTGTTATGAGGCATGACTCTTTTGTTTGCTAATTTGAAATTTTATAGAAATTCATCTTTAGACTGATATTTTATTTAATATACTTTGGCGAACGAACAAACCGTTATCGGTGCTTAATTTGAGTTAGGTTGGGTGAGCAAACTTTTTTGATGCGCATTTTTGATATTTAAATAACTATTGAAAGATATCATTATAACGGTCATTTGTTATTTAAATATTATTTTTGCAGCGCGCCTTCAGCGCAGAATTTTTCATGAAAATTTCATTTGAAAAATAACGGCTAAGAATCTTGTTTGTTTCCCAGAAATACACGTTTCAAACATATCGAATTAATAGTTAGGTCTACACTTTTTGTAGCTAATTCTGTGCTTTTGTGGTCAGTTAAACTTCTTACTTAAATTATACCGTTTTTGTGAAATATGCAAAAATATGGACGTCACTGACAAATAATTTGTTTTTTTTTTCTGCTTGCCCACAACATATCAATTTTAAATAGGCTTCGGCGATCTGCGAAAAAGAAGAAGAATTTTGCACAGAATTCTTCTCCTTTTTCGCAGATCGCCGAACTCTAATTTTAAAATTAATATAATTTACAACATTTCAAGACATCACGATTACTAATGGCAGAAAGATTAAAATTTTTTTAAAAAAAATATCGTGCAAAAAAAACTTTAATGAACTTTTGCAAATTAAAATGACATAAAGAAAACACAAAAAAAATTCATCATCGTTCTTTCTTTTTCACTTCCATCACACTTCAAAAAAAAGTCGAGTAAAAGCATAAGCACAGGGAGTAAAAGAAAAAGAAAAAATAATTAATTTTAAAACTTTTACCGGAAAACTGTTCGCGTCATTTTAATGGAAAGTTGAAGTTGGAACCGGAATAACAGCACAGCGAGCAGCAAAGAAAAAAAGGTAATTGCTTTTACAAGAGTGTCTAACAGTTGTGCGGCAGCGGATTTTTTTCTTCATTATTATTATGAAAGAGAAAATGAAGAAAAAAAGTGTAAGAAAGTGCTCCAGGCAGCATTTTTAATTGGGTTTAAAATGCCAACTATTTAAAATATTTTAACACTATTGTTAGAGTCAGTAGAGAAAAGAAAAGTTTTTTTAAAGGAAAAACAAGATTATGTGAGCAGAATAACAAAAATCTTTTGGGATGTGTTATAGAAAAGAGCAAGCAAGCAAGACGCATTCGAAGGAATCAGCAACTATAAATCTTTGCCATATTTCATTGCTTCTTATGCTCACACAGACATTTTTGTGTGTGAAATGCAACAAGTTTTCAGCAACTGGCTTGGCTGCCACTTTGCACTCTTTCTTTCAACCCCAATGTTCTTTTTTTTGGAAATAGTGTGAGTTAAATGCCTCATGTTGCTTGTACAATTTCGTTGAAAAGAAAGAAAAAATTTAATTTTCTATCGTCTACTGCTACTACTTGCTTGAAGTAGAAAATAGTGCCATTATTCTATTAAGAGATAGCACGAAACAGTAAGTACACCATAAGATTGTATGCACAATTTATAATTTAATACTCATAGCCTCTAGTGACTTTATAATTCTTTGCATTTAACTTTTTATTCAATTTTTTATTTTCTCTTTCTTTTGTTTTTGTATAATAAAGTAGATTTCATTTTTTTAATTTCTAATATTTTGAAACCGACTTAAAACTTTCCATCAAAAACTTATTTAAATTTAAAATATTGATAAATGATGATTGTAATGAATTATTTTGAGCAACTTTTTTCTTGCAATTTTTAGATGATTGCTTTTTAACTAAATCTAAAATGCACAAGTCTGTGATTGAAGTGACAATTTTTCCATAAACATAATTGAAACTTTTGTCCAAAGGTGTATCGTCTTTTTTAAATGATGTGATATTGTTTAGAATAGAAAGATAATTTTCACTCAAGACAAAATTTTGAGGCAGATCAAATTCAATAGCTTCTTTATTGTATAATTTTAAAAATTCTCTTGATGAAAAATTGGTAAATCAATACTGTAGGAAGCGTCGAATGTTTCAGAAATATTTAATGTGCTTCTTCTAAAATAAATTTCAGTAAAAATCTTCCTTGGTTATCATTTTGTAATTTCTGAAGATCTTCTTTTTAATCTTCTTTAATATTTCCATAATTATTGCTCAAAAGATCCGTTAAAAAGCTTTCAAGTCTTGTTGATTTTTCAACATAAGTTTCACGTAATTTTAGAGCTTCTTTCTTAATAAATTTGTAATTTTTTTGTACAGTTATCTTATAGACATCATCTTTTTTAAAAACATATTTTTCATTTTCTGCAAAATAAAAATGAAAAAAAAAAATTAAAAATTGTCATTTAATCAAAGGAAAATTATTTTACTTTATTAATTGAACTAGCAAGTCTAAATATTTCAACATTAAAAATTTCTTTAGCACAAGTAGTCTTTAAATGATTACAATAATTATATAATGTAGCGTCAGCTTCAAAACCAGCCTTAAATTCTTTACGAAGATTTATTGAAGTATTAATCACTAATTGATGATAATTCGAAAAAACTTGAATTGGTTGTTCATTTTTGATCAATAAAATTTCATCAATTTTGTAAAAATTAGCTTCGTTGCTTTTAATTTGAATAAAAGTTAAGAAAAACAAATAAATCAAATTCATGAAGATTTTCATTGATTTTTAAGAACTCTTTAAATGATAAATTTTTTAGATGTTTTGACTTTAGATTTATAACTGGAATGATGATAGGTAAATATTTCGAAACTCAGGAAGCAGAAATTTAAAATTTCTTGAGCAAAATCTTAAATTTTTTGTCAAAAAATTTCCTCATAAAATTTACAACAATTAATTATTTTATAATTTATGAATGATTTGTTTCAACTGATAAAAGTGAAAGAGAATCAAAGAGGTTAAAAAGTCTTTTTCTTCTTCTAACTTGTCTGTCTTTTTTATATATGTGACAATTTCCGGAAATTATGATTCATGACACTAAAATGAAAGTGGAATAAATTTCTCTCATTTCTCATCATGAATGTGACTTTTTTCTCATCCTTTCATTGTTAAAGAGAAAAATGTTTTTGGAATGAAAAACTATGCAATTTATTTTCATTTTTTTTGGATTGTAAGTAGTCAGAATTGAAGATGTCAAATTGAAAAGACAAAGAATAATATGAAGTTGTGCGCGAAAAATAGAAAAAGAGATATGAGCAAATGAAGTGCTTATTTGATGGAAATTAAGTGAACTTTTTTTTTTTCTTTTTTCATGCCATTATAGATATAAAAAAAGTTAAAGGGAAAAGTTTTTTTGCCACTTAAATCTGAGCTCTTTACGATTGAGAACTTGTATAAGCTTCTTAAAGTTTTATTGACTGTTTATTTGTGAGCATCTCTTGCAATTACCGAGTGATTTGCTGAGTTTTCTAAATAGCCTCAAGCTTATTTCTGAAGAAGATGAAATTTGAGAGTGAATATGAGAAATATTTAGTAGGTCAATTAGAGAGATTTTTGGCTAAAATAAACAAAACAAGCTGTTGATGCTGTTGTTAAGTGAAAAGAGGATTAATTAAATTTTTTTTTGAATTTCTGCTTTTATTATAATAGAATGGAAATTTTATTTTCAATATCGAACTTAAAGAATTTTTTCTAGTGAATATTTGACTTTATTTTGTAATCAAAAAGAACCTGTGATTTTTTAGATGATTTAACATTTTTTTAATAATGTCCAATATTTTAAATACTTAATCCATCTTCATTAAAATAATGAAAACATAAAGATTACTTTTTTTAATAATAATGAAATAGAAACAATTTTCTATTCAATCTAACTAGAAATGAGTGAAAGAAAGATAAGACAAGAGAAAAAATAATGGAATGACATAATAAATGAATTCAAATTGCTTTTTCATCCTTAGCAACTTGAAATAAGCATAAAAGTGAGATGCTTAAAGGATTCACTATAGAAACCTTCATCCCTCTTCTTCTTATACTTTTTTTCTCTACTTCAAAATCCATCCATTGTTATATGTATTTTATTGTGATGAGCTAGCTAGAAAAGAGTTGGCATAAGAAGTGGAAAACAATTTTTCTCTCTTTCTTTCTACTCTGAAGGTACTTGTTATTGAAACTATTTTTCAAAACAATATAATAAGTAGTAAGAAATTCTCTCATAACAACAATCCATGTCATGTATAAAAATTCTATCTAATATTGCTATTGCTATGGTAAAAATTGTTATTATCCAACTATATTTTACAATTATTTTTCTTTTCTCTTTTTATTATCATAATGATGGATAAAAATTGAAATTAATTCAGGAAAGTGAACTGAAAAATAAATTGCAAGCTACTTTCATCTCTTATGCTTACTATAATGAACTCTACTAAATTATGTCATTTTATAATCTACGTTACAATTTTTTATGCTTCAGAAGTGAAACAAGAACTGAGTTGTCATCATTATCTTTATAAGAGAGTGCATGAATGACTTGAAATTGAAGTGGAAAAGTCTGAAGTTTTTAATTAGGCTGTAAAAATATTGATATATTTTTTTAAAACTTTTTCAATTTAAATTTTTTTTGCAAAAGTTGTTGAAAATTATAAAATTATTCAAAGAAAATTCAAAAAATTTAAATTTTTTTTTTGAAAATCAGGTTCGATAAGTCAACAGTTTTTTACTCGATAGTCAATTTAAAAATTTTAACTATTGATCTACTAAAAACTTTTTAAATTTGATATTAATTTTCCATCTTCAAAAAATAAAATGTCGTCAACTCTCTCTCTCTTCAGTAGATTAAAACAAAGTAGTTTTAATGATTCTTCCAGTTGAAAACATTTCCCTTTCTCGATTATTTTATAACTATTTGAAGACTCACTTTATATCCTGTCATTTTAAAGTGCCTGTCATTTATTCTTTCACCTCATACTTCCTTCCATTGTGTAGTTTGCTCTAAAATACAATTTTTGTGCCTTCTCATCTCTCTTTTGGTATAGATATATAAAGAAGGAAGAAAAGAATATGGGGCAGGATGTGGGATGATTGTGGATGTGGAAAAAGACAATGAGTTGGACAGAATGATGAGAAATTTTTTTTTCTTCTCCCTTTTATCTTTTTTAACGACATAGAGTAAAAGGAAATTAACTTTATTTATAGGTATCTTGCTGTAATTTTCTCTCTCTCTTTCTTTACATTGAAAGTCTTTACTGATTATAAATGTAGCAGAAAAATTCATTTGTCATTTTACATTACTTTCTTGATTAAATATATCATTCTTTTCTCTCTCTCTTTCTTGTGTGTATATATGAAGATAAGCAAGTAAAGCTAAAGAAAAGAATTTAAGACAATGAATTATTTTACTTGAATATTTAATATTTTATTGTGAAAATTGAAATTTTAAATTGAAGAAATTTTAAATAAAATATAAATTTAAATCAAGGCGTGAGAACTCTTTGATTATTTTGATTATTTTTTGATTATTTTTGATTATTTTGATTATTTTTTGATTATTTTGATTTTTTTTTGATTATTTTGATTATTTTGATTATGCGTTTTTCTCTTTTTCTATAAGTCCTAAAAATTATCTTAATAGCTTTAAAGAAAGCTATGACCAAAAGAAACAGGAATCAAAATGTATTTTGTGGCTTTCAAATACTGTATAGAAACTATTGCTATTTTTGTAAAAGTCCAGTCTTGATTTTTTTTATTTTTTCGAATAAAAAGGTAACTTGATGCGAATAATCAAAAAAATAATCAAAAAAGTTCTCAGGCCTTGATTTAAATTAAAATAATTAAAACCAATTTGTTAAATTAGAATTCAAATCTTACTGATAAAAAGTCTTCCTTTTTCGATGATTTTTTTCCTATTTAAATTCAAATCTTGTCATGATATTTTATACTATTTTCAATTAAGTGGAGAAGTAAATTTTTTTTGAAATTACATTCTCAAATTTTGAAAAGTTCGTTAAAAATAAACAAAATTTACTAATTCATTTTAACTACAGTAACTAATGAAAATTTAATTAGAATAGTCCACTTAATAATCATTTGTTGTTGAAATGACAAATACAATGAAAATTAGTTGTTAATTCTTCTTTTTGTGTGTAACAGATTTTGTTTTTGAATTTTTAGAGCAAATGGCGACAATTCTTTGAATTTTTTTTATTACTTCCACACTCAGATTTTTTCTAGAAAAACATTATTGAATAGTTTGCAAAAATTAAAATCTTGTGCTTAAGATTTTTATAAATTTTTTATGACGACAATGGTTATACTAATAATTTACAAACAGTTACTTAGTTAATGAAAAATTAAAAAAACTACTAGAAAAGCACTAATTATTACTTCACAGGTGCATAAAAGCCCAGAACTACATTAATTATAATAAATATTTCATAATACTCCTTTTAAGCTCACTGCAACAACAAACCTCTAACAATAACAACAACAGAAACAAAATAAAGCAATTATAGTGAATTAAATTAATGAAACGGTATTCAACAGTGAAATTGAAATTTATTTGCGAACATAATATAGCTTTAAATTAATTCCATTACTGCGCTAACATGCACATGGTTCATAGTGTTAATATCTCATTTGTGAAATTTCATTTCTGTCCGACATCATTATTCACTCGACATGTGCTTGTCTAAATGTATTTGTGTGTATGTTCGAAAGAGCTAAATTGCGTTCATTTGTAATATAATTATTGTTAATTTTTTTATATTTTGTTGTCGCATTTACATTAATTGAAAATGTAATTAATAACAACAACTTTTTCAAATTTAAATTTTCAAAAAATAACAAAAAATTTTATTTTTGATTCTAAAAAACAGTTTTTAAAAATTTAAATTTATAAGATTCGTTAAATTGAATGAAAAATAGATTTTAAATCTTGAGTTATCAGCAAATACTCAACACTAATTCCAATTACTTAAAAGCTTCTTCAATAAAAATTTCAAATTTATTCTGAACTTGTTGCAAAGTCTACAAGTAAAGGAATAAAGAAGGAGAGAAAATCTTCCACATTCATATCATCATTGCATGCAATCTCCTTCTTAAAATATTTATTTATTCATTCAAAACATTTGTTAGTTATGTGAGTGCGATGAGATACGGATGCATTAAATCTACTGCTTGCAAAAAAAAATAGACGAAGTGGAAAAAAAGTTTTCATTGTAAATATTTGCTGCAGACATTTTTCTCTCCTATATTTGAATGTGAAATTATATTTAGGGTAGATAGTTACATTATACGAATTAATGTTTACAATCTCTCTTTTTTTTAAATGTATATAATGGGGGAGGTTTACTCGTATTGACAAGAAAATTTTTCAAAAGAAGAACATTATAAATTTTTAAAAACTTTGCTACACTGTTGTTTTGAAACTTTATAAAATTTACAAAAATAATTTTAGAAATTTTCAAATTTTTCAAGTTTTTTAATTTTTTCAAAGAAATTTCAAAAAAGCTTTTTTAAATATTGAAAAGCTTTTTGAAAATTTCAAAACTTTTCAAAATTTTCATAAAAATTAATCGAAAACAGTTTAAAATTTCTAAAAAAAAATTTTTAAACTTATTTAAAACTCTCTTAGGATTTCTAACGCATTTTTGGAAGAGGCAAATCAAGAAGTTATTTTTTTTGAAAAAGTTGAAATTTCAACAAATATTTTTCTGGTTTTTTCTTCAGTATTTTTCCACATCCTCATATAAATTTTTTTCGTATGATGAAAAAACAAAGGAAAGGCAATTCTTAAAACGTAAATGGTAAAGGCATTAAATTTAAATTTATTTTCGAAATAATTTTTAATCTTCTTATATTTGGCGATTTGCGTCTGCATTTCATTATAAGCAAGCAAGCCACACTGGAATGTCCATTAAATTTCATGTAAATATTTTTAATAAGCTCAAAAAAAATTTCATGTAATTTTATTAAAGAAATTCTTGCATTTTTATCCATTATAATGCGGATTCCATAAAAAATTCACTAGTAGAGGGAAAAATAAATTTAATATTAAAAAATATTTTCTGTTAACTTATCAAATGCAGAAAAATACGTAAATGAAAACAAAAAACAAAAGCAGACAGAAAAATCACAGCATGAGTCACGTGTTTATCGTTGATATTTCTTGTATATCTCACGTTACTAACTCATAAATGTTTTACACGTGAGAAAAGAATTTTCTACTGTTTTGTTTCAGTTTAGTTTGAAAATTGTCATAAGCAAAGTTTTTCTCTTTCTCTTTTTTATGATTTCATTATTTTAATATGAGCACACGTTTATATGTAAGTAAGTAACAATTTTTTACGTGTGGGCAACAGAACTCAAAGAATGACGCAATAAACTGCATAATTTGTTTCTTATTTTGAGAACTGTTATAAACCCAACAAAATTAGTTCTACTTTTAGATAGTTTGCGTGCATAGGGATGAGAAAGTTGTTTACATTAAATATTTATATCCGTAAACTGTCTTTAATTAAAATTGTTTTCATTATCTTTATAGCTGCAATGCTAATAATTTTCACAACTATATGTATGTTCTCCTTACATGCATATATGTACAAGTGAATTAAAGTTAATTAGAGGTTTATGAGTTTGTATCTTTTTTGGTTTGGGTTATGAACAACATAATTAGTAATGAAGTTTTTCTTTTATTCCTACCTGTTAACAGGGTTTGTTTTTATTATTGTCAAAATTTGTTGTACTTTTTGTATACAAAAAATTGTTTTGAATATTTTTGTGTAAATATTTGAAATTAGAAAATTCATAATCAGGTAAACAAAATGTAGTTGTAATGCTACATTTTTTGTCTCATATGACATCTAGTTTTCGTTGCACTAGTTGCATGACATTGCACATTCTTGCATGACAAAAAAAAGTATTTTTCCATCGAATAAAAAATGTATCTAAATTTTAAGGAATTTATTGAAGTTGAATAAATTGCTGTAAATTTAACGAATTTTTAGAATTCAAATTAAATTATTTTCTTAAATTTTATCCGCGTTTTAAAAGTTTAATATTAACGGGTTTAAAAAATTCAAATAAAAATATTTTGAGAAAATTTTCTAAAATTTCCATGTAAAATTTATCTTTAGCATCATAGAAAATTTTCAACTCTGCGCAAAAAAGAAAGAGCGAGAAAATTTGATGATATTGAAATATTTATTGTGGCATGTGAAAGGCAAGGAGCTAAATGGAGCATGAAATGGCCTCATGGGTGCATATCTCAAATTCCACTCGCTCCCTTGTATTTTCTGTATTATATTAAATTTAATTTCCACCATAGGAGGAAGCATTACACTTATTAGCTTGAAGATGGAGAAGGTATTTACGTAATTTGCTACTTTCATAACTGCTGCCTTCACTGATTGTTTGTTGTTGTCCCACTGTGAATTCTCTCTCTTTTTCATTTATTTATAGATTATTTTAGGCAAGCACGAGCATTCACAGTGATTCTTCAACTTCTTATGCCATTATTTTGATACTCTTGCTTCTCTTATGATGATGATGATGTCATGGTTACATTCAAGAAGGGAGAAAAAGAAATATCATTTTTCAAAAATATTTTTATTATATAAATTGAAAGAGACACGAAAAAATATGAAATCTGAATTTTATTTTTCTTTTTAATCTTCATCAAACGAGTTATACGAAATTTTTTGATTGTTGCTATGTAAATTTATGCTTAGATATTAAGCGTTGGTGATTTCTTTTATTTTTGTATCAATTCTGAATATTTTCGAGAATTTTATTAAAAGGTAAGAAATTGATAAAAAATTTGATACATTGAACATTAATTCTAAGGATGTTAACAACTTAAAAAATCATTTAGAATTAGTTTAAAAAAAATTGTTATGAGAAAGTTCATAAAAGTCAGGAAAAATTACAAACAAGAATCCTAAAAAATTCTGTCCATCCTTGACTAATAAATTTAAATAACTTAAATCCACCACTGATAACTGAGTTGTTGAAAAGTACAATTTTTTTTTGTCGTTTTTACCCATAACCATCTTTAGACACTTCTCTATTGTTTTCTGTTAATAATTTTTTAAAAAACTTATTTAATAAATTTAAAAAAAAAAAGTTCAATAATTTGACAGTATTAAAAAACTTTCAAATATTTTTTCCTAATTTCTCCACCTTGATGCTTGTAAATAAATTTTCTTCATCTTCAATCATCTTCTTATTTTTCATCTCCTGTTGAATAAAATTTATTTTCTTCTCATTCTCAAAAGGCGTATCTATCTATCTATCCATCTTGTATACATTTATATGAGAATGAAGAATATCTAGCAATACTTCTATCTTTTTCTATAACAACAACAAGAAAGAAGAAGAAAAAAAATTTCATTTTATATTGTCACAAATATTTGTCGTCGTCTAATTGTTATGCAACAATTGTCAAAAGAAATTGTTGTGAAATTTCAATTTTTTTTTCATTCGTATCGTTGATGTTGAGAATGAAATTCAGAAAGAAGAAGGTATTTATCATCAAGTACACAATCAATTCACTAAAGCAAGTTGTTGTCGTGCCAACGGATGTAAAAGAGGAAAACATGTCAATTTGTGTGAGTCGAAAGATATAAAAATTTATTATTATTTACGATACAGAGTAAAAAGATACAATTTAGTCATCTTGAAAGTATGCAATTAAATTAATTGAAAAACGGAAGTGAAAAATTGAAATGACTGGAATTGTTTGAACATTTCTCTTCTCTTTTATAGAGAAACTTATTTGAAAAGGAAGTTTGCATTCACTCTTATACACATCAACATCAGGATATCGACAGACAGAGTAAAATAGTGAAAAGCAATATCAACAGGAAGCGATAATTTGGGTGAAAAATATTTACAGTTGGAAACATTTTTTTGCTGATGTTATTATGAAAACAGCAAAAATTGTTGAAAGAAAAATTCTTCCGGAAAAAATAATCCATTAAAAATGAAAATATCTTTTGGGCAGAAAATTATTAATTTTTTATTCAAGTGTAATTTAAAGTTTAAATTCTCCATAAAATAGCAACAAAAAAACCAATAATAATAAAATTGATTTTTGATATTTCATTACTTCCATCAGTTGTTGTAGTTGTGATTCCCAACCAATTTGCAAAACAATATTCTAAATACGGATTGTCATCAAATTTTTGCTGAATAAATGCACTAACACATTTGTTTTGAAAAGCCGAAAATAAAACTAAATTTGGAAAATTTCTTGCAAAAATTCCAGGTTCAATTTTATAAACTTCATTTCTGTTGATAGAAAAATGTGTCATATGAAGATGATGACCGAAAGAATTTGAATTTAGTTCTTTTATTTTATTATCTCCTAATTCAAGACTTTCGCGACTAAATTGAAAATTTCCATTTCCCAAATTCTCAAGTGATGCAAAAATATTTGGTGGAAGTTCTTCAATGTTATTTTGATATAAACTTAAATGGAAAACATTACGAAGATTATTAAAAAGTTGTGGATGAAGAGTTGTTAGTCCACAATTGGACAAAATTAGAATTTCAAGATTTTCAAGAGTGCTAAATGTATTGGGATCAAAATTTCTAATGTTGCTGCCACTAACTTGAAGTCTTCTTAAATTTGTTAGATGGAAAAATGCAGTTCCTGTGATTGATTCACCTAAAAATTTATTATTTCTCTATTGAAATTGTGAATATCATGGATTTAAAAGAGCTCACCAATATTCAAAACATTCAGTTCTCTTAAAGACCTTGGTAATGATGTCCAATTGATGTTAGTAAAATTTGTTGTCAGACGACCACCGATCGATAAATTTCTAAGATTTGAAAATTGACTGAAAAAGCCAAAATTAAAGTTAGTGAAATTATTTCCTCGTAAATTAATGAATTCAAGGGCAAGAAGTCCATTTAGTAAATTTTCAATAACGTTTGGATCAGAAATTAAATTATATGAAAGATTTATGAAAACTAAATTTCTTGAATTTGAAAGTAAATTTGCTGGCAACGTTGTGATTTCGTTTCCAAATAAATTTACATTCCATAAATTCACTGAATTTTGGAATAAATTTTCAGGCAGTGTGTTCATATTTGATACTGTTAATGTAAATTTCCTTAATTTTTGTGAATTACCAAAAAATTGTCCAGGAAAAGACCAAACTTCAGCTTGACTTGCCGTAAATATATCTAAATTTTGACAATGTTCCAACAATCCAGGATAAATGTTTGTTACATTTCCACCAAAAAATTCAAGTTCTTGTAATTGTGAACAAAATGTAAAAGCATTAAAACTAAATCCTTCTAATTTTCGACTATCAATTTGCAAAAATTTTAAGTTATGAAATTTCCTCAATATTTCGCCATTGAAAAATCTAAAATTATTATTTGTAACTGCAAAGTCAGGAATACAGGCAAATACATCTTCATCGGAATATCCTGGTAGATGATTTCCAGTGATTATAAGAATTTGATTGGGCGAATTTATGTTCACACGACCAAGAATGCAAGTGTAAAGTCCTTTATATGAAACTTCATAAGTACATTGGACATTAACTTCTAATGATGAATATCCATCGATTTTTGATAATGCAGTTAGAAAAATTATTAATTTGATGAATCTAACAAGAAAAATTTATAAAGAATTAAAATAAAAGCAAAGAAAAAAGAATGATACCTTAAATTCATAGTTTTGTGTTTATCGATTAACTTTCTGATGTCAACTAGGATATTTTTTTTTATCAAAATTTATTTCAGTTTTTGATTTAATTTTATCAATTTTTTATCGAATCAAAGCATTTATGTTTACTTTTGTATATTATCGTGATAAGTCTAACAGAAAGTTAATCAAGTAAAAAAATCACTTGGTAAGCATGTGACAATTTTTGTCGTACAACAATAGCACAACAAGACAATGTCACGCTACATTGAGCGACATAATTCACATGTAACGTAAAACAAAAAATGTCGCACGATATTAAAAATGTTGCATTTTGTAGTTTTCTTTTATTCTCTTTTCACCTAAATTTAAATAAATACAGAGTTGTAACAGGTGAAAAGGCGAAATTTTTGGAATTCTCAAAAAATTATTTTTTTGATTTAAAATGTAATTGTTCTTATAAAAATCATAAGAAAAATATTATTTTGAACGACGTTATTTTGAAGTTTTTTAGTTGAAAAATTCAAAAAAAAAAAATTCGTAAAAATTATTTTTATTTCTTAAATGATAAATTTGGGTTATTTGCAAGCAAACATTTAAAAGTTTTCCAAAAAAATTTCCTATGACATGTTCTGCCGGTCAGAGGAAGGTTTTTTGAGAATTTTTCTTTTAAATTCCTTGATTTATCTTTAAAATGATAAAATTTGCAATAAAATTTATTTTTCAGATTTTATCAAAGTAGACATTTTGTTTATAAACTTCACTTATCAGCAAAGATAGCAAATTTTTATCAATTTTACACAGCAGTCACTAAAAAGACAAAAAATAATAAAAAGAAAACTTCCATTAAGTTGCTGTTTCTCACATTAATTTTAATTTTAAGAAAGCATCATAATAAAATAAGAAAACCACAAGCACACATAGAAAGAAATACAGAATATAAAAATTTTAATCTTCTTTCATGAAGGAACAAAAAAAAGATCTTAATTTAAGAATCGCACAACATGTTGCATTGTCTTATGTCTATGTCAATGACACATAAAAAATTTAAATTGTTTCACTACCAAGCTAACATATTGTGCATCAAAGTGAATTTTTTATATACATAAAAGAAAGAGGAGAAGAAAAAAAGCTAATGTTGTTAAGTAGAACGACACAAAATAATAAAAAGAGTGAAGAGTAATAACATTCAACCCAAACAATATTGTTAGGGTGGTGTGCTGACATGAGCAAAAGGAATTTACAGGACAGTGTCAAAGTGCCTCAATAAAAAGCTGCTTTTTACTGCCATTATATGAAAGAGAGAGAAAAGAGAATATAAGAATGGAAACAGATGGTTTTAATAACACTATTGTGATGCTTTCATTATAAAAGATTAATATTGTGAATGTGAATATGTTTGTGTATGTATGTGAGTATGGTAAAACATTGATGATAGCAATTTATGCGTGTGTACATAAGTTTAAAAGGAAAGATACTTTAGGAAAAAAATATTTAAATTTTTTTTAATTTTTGATTTCAAGAATTGAATTGGATAAAAAATTTGAATCTGTAAATTTCTTTTTTAAGATTTTCAATTTATTTTGAGGAAAATTTCAATTTTTAAAAAAATTCTTTATCAAAATTCATTTCTCCATTCTCATATGGACGACGCAAAAAAAGAAAAATTATTATGACTTGGTTAGGGCATGAAATTAAGAAAATGAAAATGATGTTTATGAGTCATCACAGAAGAATTTAATAATACCAGCTGAAATGATAGCTGCTGTTGTGTTTTGTTTAGCACAACTTGTGCCCTTGATCGCTATGACCTTATGCACAATTTCAATAGAATGAATCAACAGGCTCCACTAGCATCATTTTATAGCTTTCGGATGTGTTTTCAGATGAAAAAGTTTTTTTTATATTTTGGCTAACATAGCAGAATTGAGGAAGGAAAGAAATTCGAAGTTTATCTATCAATGAGAGAGAAAATTATTTGTTTGTGTTTATTAAGAAAATAAAATTTGAAATTGAAAAAGTTTTTTTGCACTGCTGTTGCTGGTGCTTGTTTTCTTCATTATTGCTCAAATCTTTTTTTTCTATACTTCATCAAGCTATTATTTGGTGCTATTTGAGGTTTCTTAATCAAAATTCAATTTTGTATTATGAAGTGAAAGTTTTTTTTCTTATTTTCGATGATTTAGGGCTTTTATTATTGATTAAATTAGTAAAGTTTTCTTTTGCTGTAAAATTATTTGTGAAAATAGAGAAAAAAGTTTTTGAAAAACAAAAATTCGTTAAATTGAAAATTACAAATAAATAAAAAAGGTAAATTAAAAAAAACTCGGGTAATTAAAAGAAATTTAAATCTGAAATATCCGTTAATTTTTATATTCCTGGAAAATTCTAGAAACAAAAGAAGTTGATTTAAATTTTTATAAAGTACTTTATTTTAACTTTTTTTTGTTATAAAGTTCATAATATATCATATAATATATATTTGTTTGTGGTTTCTTTTTTTATAAATATGATGTGTATTTTTTTAACTATTTCAATAGAAAATTAACAAGAATTGTTTTCAATTGAAATATTTTTTCTTCATCCTTTTTCCACATTCTTCTGATTTTATTTTCATTTCATTTTTATTTATACAAATCAAATGCATTATCATATTAGTTATTTATGTGTGTGTGTATGTAAGGTTGATGGTAATTTTCAATACAATTTTATTTTTCATGAATGTTTTTTTTCGCTCATTGATGTTATTTATTATCAAAAAAGACTTTTCTCCACTTTTTGGCAAATTTTCTTGTTATATTTTTTGGATGTTAGAAAAGAATTTAAAAATGAAAATAAATTTGAAAGCAATTTTTTCTATTTCTATTTTAATTTATCACGATTTCATTTCATCAAAATAAATCAATATTTAAATGCAGCAGTTTTTAATTCAATATGCAAATGAGAAAAAAATTTAAATTCTACATTTTTTGTGTATTCAACCTTTATTCCGGCAATTTTTTACTTAATATTTAAACTCTTTCTTTAATGTTAATAAATTAAAAATTTGAATTTTGATGAATAAAATTTGTGCCTGATATGATTTGATTGCTGACTATATTAAGTTCTTGTTTTATCAGCTTTAATAAAAGATCAACAAACAAAAGTTAAGCGGGTAAAAATTAAATTTTAGCTAAATTTAGCTTTTGAGATTGTTGGAACATTGAGCAACATAATTTTTATTATTTTATATCTTCATCATAGTAAATTTTATTACCTTGAAATTTTACGTTTACCTAACAAAAATTAAGACAATATTACGTAAAACGTATACGTTACGTAGATTTAGACCACAGTACGTAAACGTATAATACTACGTAAGTTATATATATACGTAAGAATAACAAAATTCAGTTACATAAACGTAAAACTTTACGTTTTAGTTCTGCTATATTTCAAATTATTGTACTTAATATCCAAACAATCTCTTTCTTATCATTTTTTAAAAATGTTTTTTACCTCAAATTTATTTTATTTTTCATTATTTTAGAGTTTCAAAAAGTTTTCTTCTTTCACTTCAAATTTAATTTAATACTGTTGTACTGAAAATTTTTTCTTTAGTATTTTTTAATGTAATAATTTAATATAATTAATTAATAAATTTATAATAATTAGTTATTAAGTTAATAAGTTTTTTTTTCATTTACTTTTCTCGAAAAAAATTAATTAATTAGTTATCGTTATGTAATTTCTATCATTCCTTTCGTATGTTTGTGTATGACTTGTGTGTGTATGAATTATTCATTTTGAAAAATTTGTTAATTGTATAATCGATTAATGTATATTAATATAATATAATGTAATTAGTATTTTGATAATTGAAGTCAAAAATGAAGGACGCGAAAAATAAATTTATTGAATTTCTTTTTTTGTGTTTTGAGAAATCGTGGGAAAAAATTTCATTTATTAATTACTTCATTACTTTATCATTTTTATGCTTATCAATATATTTCATTGTTAATTATTATAATGCGATATAAATAAATTCATCAGTTTTTTTGTAGTTTCTTTAATTTTCTCATCATTTCACAACAACGTGTGCATTTCACTTTTTTTCTTTGCAAATCTCAAAAATTGTTCTTAATTTTTTTATGCGTGTAAAACTTTTTTTTTATTCTTTGATGGCTTTTTGATTGTGAAAAAGTTTCTTTTTTATTACCATCTAATAAAAGCTGCAGAAATGAACAGAAAGTGTTAATAATTTTATTTTGAAAAATTTTTTTTTGGTTTTTTGTTGACAAAATTTTTTTGAAAAAATTCAGAAACTGATTTTGAAAAAAGATTTTGTAGACGAATTTTTGTAATTTTTAGGGAAAAATTATTTTAAATTTCAAAACCTTTTAAACGAGACCGTTAAATTTTTTTGATTTTTCTAAATAATTTTATTTTTCTATTTCTCTAATTCTTCAAATATTTTCAAAATTTTATTTAAAGTTTTTTGGAAACTTTAAATTTTCATTTAAAAAATAAAACTTTTCAAAAGAAAATTATTTTATACTTCATAGTCACATTTCTTTGACGATTTAAAGAAAAATTCTTGTCATTTTAAGAGAAGTAAAAAATGTTGTTAAAATCGATGATTGAAATAAATGCAATGGCATGAGTGTGTGAGTTTTGCATAATGCGCATCATTTGTAATGTTTTAATTATTTTTAATCTCTCTACAGTATATATGTGTGTATGTATATAATTTTTTTCTCTTTAAGTAAGAATTAATGAAGAAGGAAAAATATTTTTCTTATTATGCAAATTTTTCTTTATTTAAAGATGAAAACTAGTTTATGCGTTTATGTGAATATAATTTCTAGCAAATTTTTTTCTCATACTTCACATTTTTTTATTTTACTTCTGTTTTTATTTTTAAAGACATCAAAAGAGTTTTTTGAAGATTTTTATTTTTGAAATTAAAATTTTCAATTTTATATGATCAAAATTAAATAATCATCATCTACTTTTGCTTAGGCTTTAGTTTTCTATGTTTCTATGCTTATGGATGGATGGATATCATGTCTAATGCATATGTAAATTTAAATAGCAAAAAAATAGTGAGAGAGATTGGCTGATGTCTTTAAAAAAAGTCTTCTTCTTAATGGTAAAAATGATTTAATGTTGTGTGTGTGTCTTGCATTCAAAAGCTCATTTTTTAATAATTTTAATTTCTTTGGACCATAATCACACTTTTTTTATTTACTTATTTATTTGTTTAATAAAATGATAAAATTTGAATTTAAATTTAAAAATAAATTTGATGATTCAACATTTGAATTTTTACTTTTAAATTCAAATTATTTTGTTTAAAGTTGTTCACATATTATGTAAAGTAAAATTTATTTTCTTAAGTAATTTTTACGTAAAATTATTCATACGTAAAATATTGCATATTTTCATGACGTACAATTTTATGTTAAATCTGTGTATACGTCTTTACGTAAAAAACAACGTACACGTAACTTAACGTCAATGTAACATTAAGTATAAACATATAAATAGAATTTGTCGTAAAATTATACGTTTGCGTATTTTTACGTACGTCTAGTTTTACGTAAAAATCAACGTAAAGATTTCTTTTACTTTACATAATAATTGAACATTTCTGTGTTAAAAAAATCAAGAAAATTCTCTCATGCACCAAAATAATCTTTTTCTCATTTAGGAAGTAGTTCATCATTCTCCTTTCTCATTTTAATAAAAAGCGTAAATTTGCAATTATGAGATTAATTTAATTAATTTATTAATGCAATAATATTTTCATCATTTTATAATTTATGTAATTTCATCTAAATACTTTTTTTGTGTCAGTGTTTCGTTTTTAATTTAATTTAATGGATTAAAAATTTTTCAAATACTTTTTTCATTTTGGTATTTTTGTGCAATCGCAGAAAAAACTTAAAAAAAAATTTTTTTTGTGCAACTTAAAGTAAAAAACTCATTTTTTTATATCAGCAATTTCGACCAAAATTCTTTCTAAGTTGTTGGTTGGTTTTTTACTTTTTTTGTCTATTTATTTACAAGATTATTTAATATGAAAGTCTCAAAATTGACTTTCATTCAATTTTTCTGATTTCTTTTTTATATGTGATTATTGAATGTAGATTTTTACAGGATATAATAAAAGTAGAAGAAAAAGGAAGTTTTTTTAAAAACTAAATTTTTGATGTCATAAATCCAAATCTTATGGATATTTTAAAGTTTTTTCTGTGTCTATCTTGTCATAGTATGAATTATCTATTTTTATCTATTATGTATGAATTTTTGGGGTCTGTTTGGGAATTATGTGATACAAAGTAGTTATGTAATAAGGACTTAAAGTAATATCGTGTTTATACTTTTATGATATTAAAAAAAAATTAATCTTTTTTTTCTATATACCTTAGATCCCTAACATATCTTCTTTCAATGCATCACATAATTTCCCAAACATACCCCAAATAATTTGTATTTGTTTTTTCTTGTAAAATCTTGATATTCTTATCTCATCATTTATAAGTTAGTTTAAGTAATAAGTCAATATTTCTCCTGCTTATCATGATTTTTTATCATCATCATCGTATAATAATCATAAAACTTTTTTTTTATTTTTTTGTCTGTATGTTGAGGAATTTTTATTTTCAACTACTGAAATCAAAAAATTAATTTTTTTGTGTCTGTCTCTTTCCATTCAAAAAAAATTTCTTCTTTTAACAATTTTTTATTCTTCAAAAAGTTAATTTTTTTATATTATTCGTAAGGCATATTTTTGTTCTAATATTTCCTTGTTTCTTTTTTCATCATCAAAAAAAAGTTTTTCGTTCTTGCAAGTCAGAGATTGGCTGGCAGGCTTCATTTTTTCTCACCTCTACCGAAACTACTTTGTTGTTGTTGCAATGAAAACAAAGTGCATTCTGTTCGGCATGCTCAAAATGAGAATTTTTTTGTGTATGAGATAGCCAGCGACGAAGGAGGAGTAAAAAGATTGGAGGAGCTTTAAGCATGCGTTGAGCGAAAAAAAAACTTAAAGAAACTCACATTTAATTTGTGTTTATCAGAATAGCAAAGCTCATTCGACCATCATTTGCATTCTCTTATCATTTAATCTTGAGACATTTTTTGTTTACTTGATGATGGCTAGTTTGTTGCACTTTAATGAAAATTTTAATGTAATAAAAAGAGAATGAAGTGAATTTTTTGATTGAGAGATGGAACTTATTTTTAAGTATTTGAATGTTTTCTAATTTATTTTTAAATTTATGTTAGAATTGTTGGCATGAGTGTAAAATATGTTTTTTCTTTGTTATTTAATTAAGAGTTTCTCGCAAAATATTTACAAAAATTTATTTTGTAAAATTATTGAATTACTCAAAGTTTATGATTCAAATTTTAAAAAAGAACTGTAAAAATATTGTTTTTTTTGATTGATTGTATAAGTCAAGTAATAATTTTTTGTAAAACTTAAATGGTTTTTTATTCTTTGAAAATCAACTACTGTAAAATTAACAGTTTGAAATCTTCTTTTAAGCTTTGATTTTGGATTTTTTTTATTGAGTAATTGGTTTGAAATTTCTAAAAATTGAAATTGAAAAATTATTCATTACATCGAAGTTTGTGATTCGAATCTTGACAAATATCCATTTGCAATCTTTTTGGTACAGATTAATAAAAAAATTTTTTCACACTCAAGCCAAGTTTCTATTCTTTTTGACCTTTACATATTTGAAATATATTTATCTATGATTTTTTTCTAAAGTTTTTAAATGCAATTCTGAGCAAGGTAGAGAGAATTAAAATAAAAATCTTTTTGTGTCGTTTGATGTTTATGCATGTGTGAAAGAGAAAAAAAGTATTTGTTGGTTGTTTTTGTTGTGTATATATATGTCAAGAGGCATTTTTTTAGGAATAATTTCTAAAAAGCGCAATTAGTACAAAATTCTCATTGATGATTTTTTATCTCATAATTAATTTGGCGCATTTGATCAAGATTTTTTTTTCTCTAATTTCTCTCTAAAATGAAAAGAAAAAAGTTGTTCTAATAACAAATCTCGTCTTTCAATGATTTTTTTCTTCATTTTTTATTAGTTACAAATTTATTCATTTTTAATTCATTAATTGCAGAAATACCCTGTATCCTATTTATTTATTTATTTATCTTTCTTCGATTTATAGTTTTATCAATTTTTACTGTATATAAATATATAATTATTATTATTATTCAAATATTGATTAAGAACTTAGCCTTAATTTTACTTTTCTTTCTCTTCTTCTTCGTTATCCTAGGAATTTTACAAAGTTAGTTCTTTTTTTTTCTTTTGTCTGTCATGTGTGTATGTAGTGTTGATATTTTTTAAAATTTAAATTTATAAAATCTGTCGAAATTTAAAAATTTTGAATTTTCAAAAAAAGTTGGTATTTTGTAAAAACGTTAAAAATAAAAATTTTGTGCTAAAAAAATTGAAAATTTTAAAACTTAAATTGAAAAAGATCGTTAAATTTTGAAAAAATTAAATTTTCCGTTAAATTTAAAAAATTTAAATGTCAAGTGTGAATGTATTTTGTTCAAAAATCGTATTTTTCCTACATATAATTTATTTATATATAAGTAAGTAAGTATATGAGTGAAAAGTAACTTCTACGAGTTAAAAATAATTAAGTAATTTAATGAGGATATTGGTCTAATGCCAACCATGCTCAATCCCTTATGTTAAAGAGATTTCTCCTCTTTCAATCAATTTTTTTATATATCAATAAAAATTCTTTTTTATCATCATCGACGGGTAAAAATGCAAAGCTCTGAAGTTTATCGCGCAAAATAACTAATTCATTCAAATATATTTTTTTCTTAATTCTTAACTCTTAAATTTTTTAATCATTATTTCTCTTTTTTTGGTTCGTAGGCTCTTCATTATCATTACTATAATTTTATACTCTTTTGACTATTATATGAAATTTTTATTCTTCTTATTCAAAAAAAAAAAATTTTTTTTTCATCATCATCTAATTAGCGGGATGAATGGAAATAAGATTAAGAAAATCTTTTTCAAGTCAAGAGTCTCAAAATGAAGATGAATAAATTAATTTCATTATGAATTTCTAAGTGGATAAATGAGTCCATTGTTCAGCAAAA
The DNA here is from genome assembly GCA_018290095.1 of Polypedilum vanderplanki. Taxonomy (NCBI): domain Eukaryota; kingdom Metazoa; phylum Arthropoda; class Insecta; order Diptera; family Chironomidae; genus Polypedilum; species Polypedilum vanderplanki. Next base: position 30,751,137 of record CM031380.1, on the reverse strand, counting down.
ATAATTTTTAATTGGGGATAAAATCTACAAACTTTTTTTACATCCGACACATTCAATCATGTCTGGAAAAACTGAGAAATTTTTTTGTCTTAAAATTTAATTTATTTTTCATGTTTGCAAGGCGAATTTCGCTATTATCTTCAAAATTGTCAAATTTTTCTTTTTTAAGATACATTCAAGTAAAATTCAAAATGTGGTCAATGCAGAATTGTTCGTCGTCTTTTGAATGTAAATTCTTGTAAGTATGATTTTTTTGGAAAAACTTTAATGTCATAAATATTTTTAATATATGAGAAATAAAAAAAAAATTAAATTATCAAAAGCCGTTAAAAATTTATTTGGAAATTCAACTTTTTTGATATTGTATTGACATTTTTTGATTTAAAGAACAATTTTATGAAAAATTTAAAAAATCTTATTTTTTTGAAAATTCAAAAACCCGTTAAAATTTTTAACTTTTTTGTAATTTTTTTTATGAATTTTTACATGTTTAATGAATGCAACAATGAAATTTGAAAGAAAAGTCAAATATATTTCTGCAACTGACGACGAACAATTCTGAGTCAATTTCTAATTATTTTTATTTCTTGTCTCTTAAATTTATTTTGAATCAAAAACTTTTACTTTTCGATATTTCTTTAATATGGACTCAATGGCACCTTGATATTTATAAATTTTTATTTTATTAAATATTTTGCAATAATTCTTTATTACACAGAAGGAAATTACACAGAAAAATTGTAAAATCAAAAAATTTAACAGAAAAATTTTAACGAGTGTTTTTTCCATCAATTTAATTGATAAATTGTCTAAAATTGAAAAATTTGTAAGACCAACAAAGTAACAAAAAAAAATTAACTAAAATTTTATTTTATTTTTTTCATCTACATGATCTACTAATTTAAAATTGTAATTTTATTTTTGATCCTCTAAAATTTTTTTTTTTCATGTCTTAAATTTTAATTTTTGTGAATTTTTCCAAATAAAAACTTAAAGAAATCAAAAATTTTTATATTTTACTTCCTAAAAAGTTTGTAGAAATTCTCTCTATTCAATTTTTTTCTCTCAAGTATTTTTAAGTACGGATTTGATACGGGCATATCATTTAATGTTCACGTTTATTTTATTAGGTTTTTTGATAGAAGATGAAAAAATTAAAAATATAAAAATTTGTTGATCATGACTAATGGTTTGTTGAGCACTGTTTATTGATTTTATTTAAGGTTGATTACATAAATAAAAGATAGACAAGATAAAAATTTTTTGTAACATTTTCTTGAAAAATTTTTAAAATTAAAAATTTTTTTTTAGATTTAATAAAATTTGAAAAACAATAAGAAATTTTATTTTTTTTTCAAGCTATATTAGCTAATTCAAATCTTATGAAATTTAAAAAAAATTTGATTCTCCATAAAAATATTTTCTTTTGATTTAAAAAATTTTCAAAATTTTTTCTGCAAGATTTGGAAAATTTCTCATTTCTCATATTTAATTTATGTCTACTTTTTTCATTTATATTTTATGCAATATCAGATAACTCTCTCATGATGATGCGATAATGTTGTTGATGATGATTACAATTTAATCTTCATTTAATGATGTTCATAATATGATAATAAAGTCATCACTATGGAAACTTAATTACGTCTGTCATCCTCTTATATACGAGAGTTATTTGTGTCCAATAAACCACTTTTAATGATCTCCCAAAAATAAATATTAATAAATTATTAAAGATTTTTTTAATTCTAATAGAATACTGAATTGTAATTTAATTTTTATTTATAAATATTTTTGATGCAATTTGAAAGTAAGGTAAGAGCTAATAAAGCTGTTTTTAAGTTTGATGATGAACTGAAAAAATGTTGAATGAATTTTTCTTCTTCTTAATATTTTTATTTTTTATTTTCAGTCAATGCGTTTTCATTTAGTAGTAAATTTTTATCTCTCTTTCGTCAGCAAATATACAGCAAGAGAGAACGAGAAGAAGAAAAATTAAAAATTTTACATGTGTGTGTATGTGGTTATTTATTTTTTAAATGATATGGTTTAATAAATTTTTCATTCATCATCATCATTTAAGTATATTTTTCATTTATTTTTAAAGCTGATCATGATTTACTTATCATTCGAGAGAGAAACTTTTTACAAATGACTTATTTATAATAGTTAAGATATTTATGGAGAACTTAATGGATCTCTATGTGTATGTGTAGTCATGATGGCTTTAAAAATATTTTTTTAGTGAATAAACTAGCTGCATTTCTACTTAGGAATTTTTTTTCACAAAATGTTTTCTAAAAATGCGATAAGAAGAAATTTAGAATATTATCCAAAAATTGTTGGTATTATTTGGCAAATTTCGATTATTCATTTTTTGAGATAAGAAATATGCTTTATATTTTATTATTTTTTCAATTCAATGATTTAGTGTAAATTTTGTTTTTATGTCAAGAACAAATAAACAAAAATAAATTTTAAAAATTTTTTTTAAATGCAATTTTTTGGTTATTTTTCAAAAATTTTAATTTAACAGAATTTTTTAATTTTTGAAACTAAAAAAAATTTTTCTGGATTTTTTTCATTAGTTTCCTAAATTTGGTAATTTTTTAATAGAATTTATAAATTTTAAAAAAATTTGATATTCAAGATTTTAAAAATTTTGAAACTCTAAAAATCGTTATTTTAGAAGTTTTCAAATTTGAATGTTTATAAATCGTTGAGAATTTTCTATAATAAAAATCGATAATATAAGAATTTTTAAATTCCCAAATATCGTTATTTTTGAAATAAAAAGTTTAAATTCCAAAAAACCGTTAAATTAATAAATTTTAAAAATAACAGAAAAAATGCATTTTCATCACTTTTTTTTAATAATGTTATTGGCTTTTCTTTCTACACAAATAAAATACATTGACATTATAAATGTAGATACATATGCGCGCCGTCAAACAAATAAAATTGTCATATGACATTAAAAATAACAGAAATTTGATTTTGCTGTGAAACATTTGTGTTGGGATAAATAAAATATAAAAGATCACACATAATAATTATCGATGACAGTGAAAACATCAAAAAAATAATTTTACAGCTTTTTTCTTGGTAACTTTGTCGTTTAAATTGGAATATCTATCTCTGGACATGGACATGCATGGTACACAGTTATTTCATTATTTTTTTAAATATTCACTTTTTTGATATATAAATTTTTTATTTATTTCAACATTCAATTTTTTTTATTCACAGCCCAGTATGTATGGAATTCATCATAGTTCTTCATAATCAATTGTATTCGTTTATTACAAAATATTTCACTTTTTTATCATCATCTTCTTCTTATTAATTATGCAATGTATGTAGTAGTAGAATTTCATCTTTTTATGTGTGTCTATGCATTGGCAGAAATTTAAAATAATTTATCTAGCCTATAATATTTTTATTTTTTCATGATCTCGTGTTTTGTCATAATTTTTTTTGGGGTTTTGTGAATGATAAACGAAATTTTTATTTTCATAAAAAGCTGTCATTTTTGTGCAACAAAAAATTGAATGAGACAAAAAAGTCAATTATTTGTGCACAATTTTTATTTATTTTTTCTTGACATATTTTATACTCAAAAAATACGCTTAATCATTGAGTTGAATTTTGGTAGATTATTGTATTAATTAAAAATAATTAAATTATTTTAAAATTTTACATACAAAATTGATTGATTTTCAATAATCAGTGTTGAGATTTTTCTTAAGTCAAAGGATTGGTGATTTTTGAAATTAAAAAAATTTCACCACTTTTTTGTTTATAAAATAAAATAATAATTTTATATTTTTTTATTAAAATGCTGCATATATGATTGAATTTGTTTGAGAAAGAGAGAAAGTTGTTGTTTTTGTATGTATTTTATGGTATTGTATAATGAGAAGAGAGTTATATAAAATTTGAAAGTTTTTCATTTAAGACTTAAGTTTTAATTTCTTTTTAATAATGAATTGTTACTTCAAATTCTTTTTAAAAAAGACTTCTCTAAAAATTAATTAATTAATTATTAATTCATATGTGTAAATTCTATTTTTTTCTCATTTAATTTATTTATGATTAATTATTTTTTTCACTATAATCTTATATACCCTTTTTTTCACCACCACCATCATCATTTAGCAAATGTATTTGAGTGCTTTTCTTCCTAAGTTCAAAAGCGAAAAAAAAGTTTTTTGTTCTTCCACCAATGAAGAACATTTTCCTTGTTTCTTTTCATAAATATTTTTATTAATTTATAATTTGTTTTACATTCGAAAAAAGAAAAGAGACTAATTTAGCAATAACCTGCATATTCAATCATCTAATAATTTTTTATTCATTTCATTCTAAAGATTAACATTTAAAGAAAGTAATTAAAAAGAGAGTTTTTATCATCAAATATTTTTTTACTTCATTTCCTTTAATAATTTCTGCTTTTCAAAAATTGGCCAAAATAATTTTTTATATTTTTTCAATTACTTTTATTTAGTTATTTAATAATTTTAGTTTTCTTTTATTCGCTATTTATTTTTACATAAAAATTGATATTCAAGATAAGTAAAAATATGCAAATACAATAGTAGTTTTTTATCTTTCTTGTCCTGGATGGGAATAGTGAAGGATGAAAATATTTTTCATATTATTTTACTTGTTGTGTTTTTTTTGTAATTTTTCCACTAAATTTATTTTTTTAAAGCTTCGGCTAATTTTTTTTCTTCATTTCGTCATCCATAAATAAGTTGCAAAAAAATGAGATTATTATGTGAAAAAATTAATATTTCGGTGTTGTAGTGGTAGTAGTATTTGTGGTGAACGTTGACGTACGAGTCGATGTGTCGTTCACCTGATAGACTACTTTTCTAACGCCGCTTGACTCTGTTGTTGATTGTTAATAAGGTCGATTGGCATCTTTAGGTCTTTTCAACTGAACCTTCAGTCTTTTCATTCCGATTTGGAAACCATTCATCGCTTGAATAGCTGCTTGAGCACTGGCAGGATTATCAAATGAAACAAAACCTGTAAGAAAGAAAGAATATTAATTTTCTTAAAAAAATTTTTAAATTTAATGGATTTCTATAATTTTAATATTTTTTAAAATTCATATAGTTTTGTTTAAAATTATTTTTGTGAAACTTCATTCTTCAAATTTTTTAAAAATTCATAATTTAACGGTTTTATGAAATTCAAATTTTTGATTGTTAAATTATGATAACAATTTTATAAAATTCAATAGTTGTAGTTTTATTACAAAATAAAGCTAATAACATTAACGAAATTTTAAAATCAAACTTACCAAAACATTTACTTTGATTTGTAGCGCGATCGATAAACACTTTAGAACTAATAACCGTGCCAAATGGCATAAACATTTGCATCAATTCACCATCACCAAATTCTTGGGGCAAATGATAGATAAACAGGTTACAGCCTTCAGGTCCAGAAATGGAACATCCTAAATAAGAAAAAAGAATAAAAAAATTTTTTGGTAAACAATTTTGATGTAATTAATTTAATTTTTTGAATTAAAAAAATATTTTTTCATTTTATTTCTGAGGTAACATAAAAAAATAAATAAAATTATCAACATTTTTGTAAATTATGAGAATTGGAGCGAAAAAAAACTTTTTTTAATTTGTCGTAATGGCGAAATGAGATGAAAATTGTTAATTAAAACTTGAAGCAATAGAAATAATTCGTCATGTAATTAATTGTTGCTCATAATAGCGATGAAACTGATTGATTGGTGATATGGAAATTTTCACCAATGATTGAATTTTTACTTTTCAATTGGGAATTAAAATTTTACCAATTTTACAAGCCCATTATTCATTTCGCCATTAAAAAAGTCATGGAAAATAATTAATATGTAAAACAAAGGTGGATGGAGGTGAGGGAAAATTTAAATTAAATACAATTGAAGCATGCAATGATAGAAAGAGCATGAGAAGTAAACAACATTCACAAAAACATATAAATTGGATTAAAAATTAATTTAAATTAACAGAAAAAATTATAGAAAGTTGATGTATTTCAGAGTTGGTTTTTGTTTGGAAATTGATAGTTCTTCATTGAAATATTTGAATTTAATGTTTTATTAAAATTTGAATCTACGATTTCTTATTTTATCAGTTTATGAAACTTTGAGCTGTTAGCAGACCTGATAAACGCAATTTTAAAAGTAATTCGAAAGTATTTGAATTGAAACTTTTATCAACAGTTCTTTTGAATTAATTTTTTGCTTGTTTAACGGTTTTTTGATTCAAAATTTGCATAGAAAAATTCTCTAATGTTTTAAGAAATATTAACTTGCAATTTTAAAGTAATTTTTTCATGAAAATGTTTTTAAAATAATAAAATTAAATTAAATTTTTGAAAAACCGGTATTTACAAAAGTTTTTTTAAAAAAAACATTGAAAATTTATATCTACAGAAAGTAATTTGATAATTTTTTTTGACAAATTTTCCAACAATGAAAATTCTCTCAACTCTGAAAAATAAATTAATAAAATGAGATGCATAGTGGTGTATATAAAAGTAAAAAAGAAATTGTGCTATAAATTGACATTAGCATTATGTAGGAAAATATATTTATAAATAGAAATAGAGACACAAATATCAATTTAAATATCGATAAAAATTAATTAACCAACAATATTCAAACATAAACATAAAAAAGTACTTCTAAAAACTGTATACAGAGATATAGAGATCATACAGATAGTTTTTTGGTCGCAATTTCAAAAACTACAAAGTCAAATGGAGTGGAATATAAAAATAATTGGTTAGAATTAAAATTAGCAGGATAAACTCGTTTTCTGTGTGTGTGTTGAATTTTATTTGTGTATTTTTGTGCTTTAGAACTCTTACCTTCACGTTGAGCTGGAACAGCAGCAATTGGCTGAGGAATAGCTTGCGGAAATTGTCCATAGACTGCAGGATATGCTGTTAAATAATATTCAACAATCATATAACATTTAAAATAACATTGAAACATCGATTTTTGAATTTTTTATTTCTTTTGCAAAATTTTTAGAATAATGTAAACAAAAAATTCGTTGAGCGCAAAAAATATTAGAATTTTTTGTTCTAAAATTTGAAATTTAGTACAACTGTTAAAATTTTAATTTGAATTTTTTGAACAGGATTTCAGAATTCTATTGATTATTTATTTTTGCATGTTTTTGACAAAAAAATTTCTTGAAATTCTTTAAAAGTTTAGCAATTTTAAAATTAAAATTCAACAATTTTTATGCACTAACAATTTTTTGTTGCATCATCCTTAATAAAATTATGAAGAACAACTTTTTAGCTCTCAATGAAATAAATCCTTCCTAATTGTCGTCACTCAACATAAAAATTTCTTTTGACAACCACACTCATATGTAAATTGCCGTGTTTTTATGAGAATAAGGGTAAAAAAATTCCTAAGCATCATCATTTAACTCTGAACTTTGAGATGAAAATTTTATGATTTTCACTCGCTCTACTGAATGTGTTTGCGGTTTGAGCAAAAAAAGAGATGAAAAAGTTTTTTTAATGACATTTTAATTAAAGTTGTGTTTGTGTTTTATTTGTACAAACAGAGAGAAAGCAAAAAAAGTTGTTCTTACTGAAATTTCTCATTATTTTGCAAAAGTCCATTTTAGGATTTTTTTAACGATATTTCAGATGAATTTTAAGTTTTTTTGATTTGAGTTTATAAAATTAATTTTTTTAAAAGTGCAATCAGAGATGAAAAATTAGAAAGAATTAAGAAAAGTTGATGGTGTTGAAAAAATTGAACATTTACAGCAAATATAGAAAATCGGAATAAAAGCAAAAATAATATGTGAAATAAAATTAATAAAACATTTACAAGAAATTCGTTTAAAATGAAATAATGAAAAATAAAGTTTTCTTTTCAGAAATAATTTTTTTGTAGTAGAATGAACAAAGGTGAAAATTTCGATTTGTAAATTAAATTAAAAAATATTAAAATAAGAAATGAAAAGTAAAGATCAATTTAGAGCTGATTTTTTTCAGATCTTTTCAAAAAATATTATTTCTTTGCCCGAACGTTTTCAGTTAAAATAAGAATAATTGAAATAACGGAAAAACTTTTAAAATAAACTTTTGTCGCGCAACATTTTTTGTTGTCACATGCAACAAAATGTAGATCACAACGCTAAGTAGCGGTAAAAAAAAAATTAATTGAAGTAAAAATTTGTAGTCACCTTTGTTCATCTTACAAATCATTTATTTATAATTTATTTTTTTAAATAAGAAAGAAATCTCCAATTTAATTTTCATTGAAAGCCAATAAATTTAATATAATTAAAAGGTTTTGATAATCAAATTTAAATTAAATTTTATAAAAAATATTGGCAAAGATATTAAAATAAATAAAATATACAATGAATGTATATCAAACAAATATCAAATATTTATTCATATAAAATTCATCAATAAGCTAAACAGAAAACATTGAACACAGTCAATAAATAAAATGAATATCTTATCGCAGTTGGGACTTTTTTTATCATATAGTTTTTTTTGTGAACAAAACAACATAGAAACATACAATAGAGAAATATAGAGAGACACACTAAAAAAATATTAATAGGTAAAATATTTTTCAATTTAAACTCACCAACGCCAGGATAGGGTTGAATTCCAGGATAAGTAGCATGCGGCAATGCAGCATCACCATTCGCCAGTCCTTGTGCTGGTATCGACAATTGTAGTGCATCTGTGAATAAAAATTTTTAATAAAAAAATTCTTTATAAAATGTTATTGTTTATCTTACGTCCAGGATACGTATGAGGTATACCATTTGAATAAACAGCCTCTGCGCCTGCTGGTTGACCGTTTGGTTGAGCAGCAGCCATATTAAATGTTGGCATAGTTGGGGATGGCAAAGATGCATTAACAGGTTGTCCTGTGATGTCAAATGTTGTTGTTTTGTGTTTATGTGCATGATGTTAGTGTCAAAAGTGTAATGAAGTGCGAATAGGAAGAAGGAAGACAAAAAGTGATTTTTTTAGATGATGCTGATGATTTTCTTTTCAGTGATGAATGATGATTTACTTACCACCTAAAGCGTGAGGTATTTGGGTAGCTAAAGCGGCCATAGGATTCATGTAAGTGCCTTGCGCAGTTGCAGCCGCCATTAATGCAGCCTGTTGTTGCGTTTGAGCGTAAGCGTTATATGGTCCAAACTGATTAAATACAAAAGGACTTAATAAATTCATGTGGCCAGCCATTTGCTGCATGCGTCTTATTTGTCTTTCTTTCTCAGTATCGGCAAATTTCACAACTAAGCTCGAGGATGCTCCCTGAAATTATAGAAATTTAAAAAAAAATAAAATTATTAGAAATTTCTCGGCATTTAGAACTTTTTTTTTAAAATCTTGACAATTTTTAAAGCTTTCAAAAAAAATTTTTTTGTATCAAGAAAACTTTAAATTTCATTCTTTCTTCATGAAGACGACAAATGATGCTTTTATCGAGGCACATAAACTTTTCTCCATATCATACAAATTGTGTTGAGTAAATTTAATATGTGTAGAGAGAAAATTTTCCTCTTGCTGCACAAATTCATTTTTCTTCTCAAAAAGAAAAAGTCTCATAAAAGTCGTCATTGTTGGCAGTCGAGAAGGAGAGGAAAAGAAAAAAAGATTTATCTCAACTTTGAAGGTGGAGAACTGCAACAGGCAAGGAGAATGAAGAAGTAAAAAAGTATCACAAAGAGAATATAAAAAAAATTTGTCTCAGTCTCAGTCAGTATTCAAAAAGTACTTTTTCTTTAACTACAATGAAGAAAGAAAAAAGAAATTGAAACATCATCGCTGCAGTGAGTATCACAATAAACTTCTTTTATTTCCCTTTAGTTAACTCCCTACAATCGCTCTGTGCTTCTTTTGCTGTCTACTTTATCACACAAAAAGAAAGTATCTCTTTTTATTTGATGTCAAATTCCTTTTATTTAGCTTAACTATGGAAAAATTTATGAGAATTGAGAAATTTAAGTAAAAATAAATTTTCTTCATGCTTAAAATTGAAAATTTTGGAATTTTTTTTGAAGGATTTAGTTTTATTTATTTGAATTTAAAAAACCGTTAGGTTAAAAATAGAATTTTTTATAATAGAATTTTTATTTCTGATCAAGTGAGGCTTTTTTCAAATTTACTGCATGAACAACATTAGATTATGTATGTAAAAGATTTAGTATATAATAGAAAAGAATAAATTAGAAACTTTTAAATATTTTTCATTATGATTTATTTTTTTCTGAGTTGTAAAAATGTTTTGATTGATATTTATAATTTAACGGTTTTTCAAATTTTAAAAGCCTTAAAAACCGTTAAATTTATAAATTTTTTTGATCTTTCAATTTCATATCAAAATCACAATGAAATCACAAAAATTTACATTATTTTCTTCAAAAAAATTAAAAATTTCTTCATCATACTTTTATCAATTCTTTCAAAACATTACTATTGAAATCAAAAAAGTTTTCAATCAACATTCGATAATAAATAAAACTTTTCATATTGAACTCTCTTTCTCATAAAATGTGAAAAAGACACAAAAAAAGTTTACAATTAATAGAGAAAGACAAAAGTTCAAGTTCAGTCACAGACAATTTTCTTCAAAAAAAAAAAAGCTATCTACTGAACTCTATGTAAGTTAAAACAAGCACTCGCTTGCAAGTAAGTTAGTAAAACAAGTAAAAAGTTTGTCCAAAGTTTAATATCCCTGCTTCAACTATCATCAGTAATAGCAGAAGCAGCAGCACAAAATGTCTTTTTCATTATAGTAAAAATAAAAGCGGAAACCTATTATCTGCTGCTGCATGCTACTCTTTCACTCTGAAAATAAACTTTTTGTATGAGCAGATAGTTTTTTTATTTGAAAGTAATTACTATCACTGTATAAGAGCAGTAGCTAAATATAATGTGATTAAATTGAAAAAAAATGTATAGAAGCGGAAAGACTGCCATTTACAAAATATTTTCTTTCTAATGCACTCATTTGATCCATCAGTTGTTAGTCTTTGCAATTACAAAAATGATTTTTAAGGTTTCATAATTGCAACATTTTTTTTCATTTTATTTCTTGCTATTTAATTAAGTTCAACATTGTAAACACAAAGAAAAAATTTCTCAAAGATAATGATGATGACCAAGAAGAAATGTTTGTTTCTGTCATAAAATAAAAAAGTTTTTTTACAGTTCTTCTTTATTATCATCTCTGGTTTACGAAGCAAAATTTATTTTATTGAAAAAAAAGGTTGTAGAGTTGGAAAAATAAGAAAATAAAATTTTTATTGTTTCTGATAAATTTAAGGGGTTTAAGATAAGGTTTACTAGTGATATCTAAATTTTTATTAAATTGTAGCTAAAAAACTTAGATTTTTAAGTAAAATTTTACAAAACAAAAATAATTCAACAAATGAACCCAAAAAATAAAAACCCATTTAACAGCATCTCATTAAAGTATGCACAGAGCAATTTAATTAGCATTCAAAGTTTTAATTCTCCACAATGCACAGACATGACTCGTATATACACTTTTAATGACTAAAAATCTGAATTTAAGCTTCTTTCCTTCTCACACTGTTGTTGCTGCAAAAATTCTCGCTTGTTGCGCCTTCATGAAATATTCATTATTATCGGTTCAGTTGAAGCACAAGCGAGAGAGAAAAGTGCATAGAACGAGAATGAGATTTTTTTTGATGATGATGCAGTGATTTTAATTTCGACACTAGACAATTAGATTTTTGAATTTTCTAGGCGAGAGAAAGAGATCATTTTTAGAGGATTATCACTAAAATCGCTTATAATGCTATAAACCAATGTTTGTGCTTGCCATAGCATCGAAACTTTAAATTTTTCACAGCTGCTGCACAGATAGTGAAAATTTCAAATTTAACGAATGCGAATGAGCATTTTGAAGTGCCATTAAATCAAGAAATGAGATTCGCACATGGTAGCATCAGTAGCAGTAGCAATTTAATGCTTATAGATTGGAAAATGTATATTTTATATTGTGTATGCCTAAGTGTGCATAAAATACACAAACATGAGTTCAATGGAATGACTGTTGATGATGAGAAATCGAAAATTTATTCTTTTTAGTGAAAAGGCATGAAAAAGCAATAAAACTCATCCCTACGATTTTCGCTACATTCGAATACGCGCAACATGTATATTCGACTACTGCAATTGTTTACGATTTTTATTTCATCCCAAAAATACTGGAGTGAGTATAGAAAGCTGTTGCTGTAGAGTAAATTATGCTATACATTGCATGCTTGTGTTTGTGTCTACAATCTACATATAATATAGTTTCAGGCATTCACGGCACGAGTTTATTTTATACTTTTTTTTTTGAAATTTCTCATAAAGTACACATAAATTGTATGCATTGCTGCTTCTGCTAAAAATACATATATTGGCATATACAAACATAAGTTCATGTGATTGATACTGAAAAAAAATTTTGTTTTGCATGTACTTTTTTAATAATATTGAAAAGTTTGTTTGTTATCTCATGCTACTACTGTTGTTCTATTTTTATGTTGAAATAAATTTTGTGTTGTTTCTTTTTATTGAATAAAAATGGACAAGAGAAAATTGCTCGTTATATGTTGTAAAAAAGATAATGAAATGAATTGATTTTGAATGTGCAAATAAATTTAATGATGGAAAAAAATTTAGAAAGAAATTGGGGAAGTTTATTTTATTTGTAGGTTCAAAATTTGTATTCAAAACTTGATTTCTTTTTATCAAAATAAAGAGTAGAGTTAAATTTTTGTAATTAAAATTCAAATAAAATCTTAAAATTCTTTTCTGATTTTTGGTTTCAAAATTTGAAACATTTTTTTCTTGAAATTTCTTTTATAGTCAAAAATTTCTTACAGCAACTTTAAAATTAAAAAAAAAAAATTCTTAAAACTTTGTAATTCCTCTTTCTTCATATCAAAAGTGCATTCATCTAAAGGTTATTAAAATCATTTGGGAACATCACCATCGACCTTTTCCATCATATCTTTCCATATTTTAAAGAAGTAAAATTTTCATTTTCTTCTTTCGTTATTTTACAGACGACTTCACTCAAGGGAATTTGACAAGATGAAGAGGAACGCAAAAGAGAAAGTTTATTTGGTTGCTGTTGATAACAGGTAGCAAAAAAGGAAAAAAAAGACTTCATTTTTCATACTGCCGAGACATATTTTTTTAGCGATGTAATCTCCGGTATGAAAATAACAGGAAAGAAGAGACAAAAAATTGAAGAAGAAAAAAAAAAGTTTTTTCCCTGCAGAATAAAGTTGGAAAAAAGGGAAAAATATACACATATATGCGAAATAAACATAATTCACTGGCAAATAAATAACAAATGAGGATTGAAAATTAATCGACATCTTGACAGCGTCAGTGAGTGGAAAGAGAAAGAGAAATAAGTAACGCAATGCGACCAGGCCTCAATTTCATTTTCATTTCATGCTGGGTTGAAATGGTATTATATATCTATTGCATTATAAATAACATCAAACTGTCCTAAAAAGTCTCCTGAGAATTTCCTTTTCTGCCTCTTTTTCTCTTTCACTGACTAAATATTTTTCTCGGTAAACAAGTATAAGAAATGGAGTCTCACAACGGGAGATTGGACTTTTAGAGACTAGAATAAAAATAAAGTTTATTTTTAAAGATAGAAATAGAATTTCATTTTTTTAAGCTCATAAACATGTCTAAGTGAATTGATTACAATTTTGTATGAAAATAATAATTTAACTTTGTTTTCAGTTATTAAAAATTGTTGAAAATGAATGAGAAGAAATTTGCTTTTTTAAATTGAAATTTTTAGAATTTTAAATAATATGCAAAAAAATTATGAAGATTTGAATGTTAAATTTTGCAATAATAAACCATTTTCTTAGTTTGCAAGATTTGAATTTAAGTTTTCATGATCGAATAATATTTTTCTAATTTTAATTTTAAATTTTAATTGTCAAAACTACAATGTAAATTAAGAAACATTCAAACTTTTCTTTCTTTTGAAATAAAAATAATTCCCAAATTGAAACAATGAACAACAATTTATTTTTCTTTGTTCCATTCGAGGCAAGCAATAAAAATCTTTTTTTTTCTGCCATTTATGTCATCACGATTTGGTCATAATGTGATCTTATGACATCGTTACACTTTGATTTTTGCTGCTTTTTTGATGCCTTTTTAAACAGTTTTATGTTCAGATGATAATTCAGAATTTTTGCCCCCGTTTGAATGATGAGTGATGGTGTTTAGAATACTGATCAGTTTTGCTCTGTTTTTTATGTCTATTTGTGAAAATAGATTTATCTTGCAGAAAATATGTATGTATGTTTTGTGTTTGAGAAAAAGTGTGTCCAGAAAGAAGAAAAAAAAGAAATTTTTTATGCTCATATCATAAAATATAATCTAATAATGATGGTCTAAATTTATTTATTTTATTATGATATAAGAAAAATGTCAGCAGATATTAAATATTTTTTTATTGAAATGAAAAATTTTTATTTTGATGACAATATAATTTAGAATTATTGGAAAAATTTTTATGTCTCAATGAGTTTTGCATTTGAGTTTAGCAAAAAATTAAATTAAGAAGAATTTCTGTTGCATTTCAGAAAAAATTGATCAAATTTCTTCAAGATTTGAATTTGAAATATTTTGATCGAACTTTAGTTTTCTAATCTTAATTTTTAATTTACATCGATGCTTTAATTCTACATACTAATGCAGAACAATGATAGGAATTTCAATTTTAAAGATTTGAATTCGTATAAATTCATAAATTTGTATGGGATTTTTGATAGTTTTTTGATGATTTGCATGAAGTAGTCTGGAAAACGGAATTTTTTCAACGCATATTTTATGAAAATTGTTCCGCTTGGTTAAAATTTTTATTTTTTGCGAAGTAAAAAAAAATTTAAGATTTGAATGTGTTATCCAATTTTTTGATTATTTGATTTTGTGTTTTTCTCTTTTACTATAAATCCTAAAAATTATCTTAATAAATTTAAAGAAAGCTACGACCACAAGAAAAAGGAATCAAAATGAATTTCTCGATTTTAAACTACTGTATTTAAATTATAGTTATTTTAGTAAAAGTCCGATCATAAAAGTTTTTATTTTTTCGAAAAAAAAAGTAACTTGATGCGAATAATAGTAAAAAAATGTCTTAAAAACATATTAGATATATTGTATATTCGATATCAAGATTCGAATATTAATTTTATCATTTCAATTAAAATTTTTTCAAATTCAATTTTTAATTTTACATGCTAGTTTTCCTTTATAACCTCAAGAAAAATTTTCAACTCAATAAAACAATAATAGAAAATGCAAATTAAAAAATTAAGTACTTTTTAGAAGTAGACTGCTTTTTCTTTTTGTCTTATTTATTATGCACTCTTGTACTTATGTGTGAGATGATATAAAAAAAATAAACTTTATTGTATCGTTCTCATATATATAAAATGACGACGACGATGATGATGATGATGAATTAAGTTGTCTCCACACTTTTTTCTCTTTTATATAAATGTGTTTGCGAGTACTTAAGAGTGAGTGAGTATGAGGCACCATAAGAGTCACAGCACGGCATGTTCTTTGAATGTAATTTTACAGCAAGTACGTGACACGAATGCAATCGAGAATGGCTATGAAATCTATAAAAATATATGTGTAGGAGGCAGCGCATATTTACGCTCAATTTCTGCACATAATCTGTGATGATATTCTTTTCGTTCTTATGTTCGCTACTGCCAAACTGATTTATGCTTGATTAAGTTTTCTCTTTCTTTTTTTGGAAAGAGATCGTAAAGAAAAAAATAAAAATTGAATTAGGGATGAAAGAAATTTTTTTCTTTAGAAAATCATGAAATTTTTGAGAGCAGCATACTGAGTAAGGAATTTTAAATCTTGATAGATCATAGAAAGTTATCTTTAATCAGTATTTTTTAACGATTTTCAAAGAATTGAATATTTTTCAATTTTATTTTTAACTGCCAAAATTTTTTTAAATTTTTTCTCCTACGAATTTGAATGTTTTTTTTGAAATATTGTTTTCATTTTTCCAGATTTAGTTTTCACTCCTTGTTTTCGAGTAATTTTTTATGCATAATGCAAATTTAAAAGCCAATTTTTATCGACGATTGTTAAATGTGTGCTGTTGCTGCAAAATAAGCAAGAATTATTGTCACATTCGGCATAAGAGAGAAGCAGAAAAGGTGATCTTAAATTTTATGTGAGCTTAGAGCTGCATAATCCTCAATATTGGCTGAAAATTTTTCTTTTATGGCATCACATGCTAAAAAGTGCCAATAAAGAAGATAATAAAATAGAAATTGATGCTGCTGCAATTCATATATTGTACATGACAACTATTCTCTTCTTTTCATGGTTGTTAGTTTCACGGTAGTCTCTTAAAAATCGTAAATTATATTTGCCATGCATGTTTTCGCTATCAGCCTGAACAACTGTGCAAGCTAGCTCTGATGTCATGAAAATTATGAAAAAACGATTTATTTTATTGCTCAATGCTTTTAACGTCTCGAAATCTTTCGAACGTTTTTATGATCCCAGAAAAAAGAAATAACAGGAAGAAAGAAAGTCAGAAAGAATATTGTTGAATATGGCAAACGAACGCACTTTAAATCCTCGTCATCGCAATATAATTTAAACGACAGCAAATGGGTCGAAATGAGAGGAAGGAAAAAAGTCATAAAATTGTCTTGATACATTAACTTATGAACCACTTTAATACGCTTCAATTAAAATTGATTTTCATCCTCTCGTTGTTTAGAAGATCGTAAAAATTCCTCTTTGTGCTTCATTGGCAGATTTTGTGCAACAATTTTTTTTCTTGAATGAATTAATTTTGAAAGTACTTAATTTTGGTTTAAACAGAAGAATTTTTAAAATAATGTTATTATATAAAACTTTAAATTTTTTGAAACCGTTAAAGTTCAAATTAAAAAAACCGTTAAAAAAGAAAATTTTTCTTTCATGTTCAAAAAATCAAAAATATTTTTATAAGTACACCAAGAAAAATCCACAATGAAAAGAAATATTTTAAAGTTATTAAAGTCAAACCAACCCATCATTATGATATCACGTAAAAGAACACGCAACGCAACAAAAGGTGAATCAAGTTCGACTTAATCTTTATCGCTTTTTTCTCTCAACATTAACTCCACTTTACTTACTGTATGTCTGTTAACCGTATTATGCCTCTCTCTCATCCCATTATAAATTTCTTATCATCATCATCAAATCCAAAATCCACTGTCATATGTAGTACAGCACACGCTATGAAGTATATACACTTCACTCGGCACGTTCTTTTCCTGCCTACCTTGTCTGTTTTTATACACAATATACAAGAGGATTCTGTAGTGAAAAGAATTACTAATGTTCATCATCATCATCATGTGCATTTTCATTTCCCTTTTAATTTACATAAGCTACAATACAACTGACTATATTGTATATTGTTGTCTGTTGCCTTTTTTATGGCAGTCGTAATTTTAAATTATTTAGTATGTGCAGTTACAGGAAGGAAACTGTGTGAATGAATGAGGTATGTTATTGAGGTGAAGACACAAAAATTACCTTGTTGCGTTTCTACAATTTCTATGCTAATTCACTCGTGGGAAATCACAAATTGAAGATTTTTTTTTACTATTAATATATGACATTTGCTCTCTTTTGCACATGTGTAGTAGTAGACAGTCATACCAACAGAAAAAAAGAAAAGGAAGAAGATATTTTTCAATTGTCCTCAAGGGAAATATTTTGTAGAGATTTAAAGTTAATGAGGCTTTTACCACACAGACACATATACAAAATATTTTACATTTCTCGCATGAAGGCATGAAAAATTATCATTTATCGTTGTCTCTTATGTGTACATATGTAAAATTGCTTTGGGGATCTCGATGCTGCCATGAACAACCAAAAGATGTAGAAACTTTTATATGTATGGATTGCTAATTATCAATTTGAATACATTTCCAGCAATTCTTCGTTTTCTGAAGTGCTTGTTTCGTGTCTGTGCCCTTTGGCTATAATGTTCTTTCTCTCTCATTTACAGAATATTCTTTTGTTTTCTTCATGCTGTTGTTTT
Organism: Polypedilum vanderplanki; assembly: GCA_018290095.1. Lineage (NCBI taxonomy): Eukaryota > Metazoa > Arthropoda > Insecta > Diptera > Chironomidae > Polypedilum > Polypedilum vanderplanki. The sequence continues at coordinate 30,732,968 of CM031380.1, read as the reverse complement.
CTAGCATATTGAAAAATTTATGACAACATAAACACATAGATAGTAAGAATTTAATATGAATGAAAAATTGAATATTTTTTGTGGTTTTTTATAAAGTTTTTAGAAATAACGGACTTTTAAAATTCAAATATTGTAAATTTTAGGTCAACGTATTTTTTTATATTTATACATTCACTTTGTTCGGCTGTTCGGCTGTTCGGCTCCCGTCCCTCTGAATTGTTAAAGCTTCTGGTTTTTTGCAACGGTTCAATAATTTTGTTTATTTCAAAAAGTAAACAAAAATTTTTGACTAAAAATTAAATTTTTTTAGGGTTGATATCAAACATAATATTTTACAAAGTTGGCTTTTTAACGATATGGATTATATTTCCATATAAACAATTAAAACAAAATAAAGGTTATTTATCACAATTTAAATTTATTATATCATTTGACTAAAAGTGTTTTACATTTTTATATTTAATATACCGTTCTTGAATTGAATATATTTTAAATTGCTAAATGCTAGCTTGGAAGGCACCAAAAATTCTTGCCAAACGGGTAAAAAATTAAAGCAACGGTATAAATACCTAAAAATTAAATTTTTTTAGAATTTTAAAAATTCAAATTGTTAATATTATATAAATACGAAAAATAAATTTTTTTAAATTTTTTTCATCAAATTTGTTAACTTTCGAAATTCGTGAAAATAAAATTTCATAATTTAACAGTTTTAAAAATCCAAAATTCTAGAAAAATGATGATTTTCAATTTTTCTTAAATCTCATCGAGAAATCAACAATAATAGTTAGTTACAATGCAATGAAATGGCACATATATACAGTAAACGTATGAGAAGTTCACATGTGATTTAAACGTTCAGTAGTATCAATAGTATAACATACATATGAAGGAGAAATGTATCATCATTTATCATTGAATGATATTTTTTGACTGCGCATGAAATAGTGTAGAATATACCATGAGATAACACAAAAAATATTTTTTTCGGGAATAAGAGCTCTAACCCTAATTTATCATCGAATGAAAGAGAAAAAAAAATTGTAAATTTAATAAAACAACATTTTTGGATTAATGTTTAAAATAGATGGATGAATGACTGGTATCTTTCGTTAACATACACAGTGAATCATGTGAATAGTGTAAAATTTTTATCACTCAATGCCATTTGAGAAGCGAACCATAAAAGAGTGAAAGAGAAAATAATAAATGGATAGCAATTTTTAATATTCAAATTACTAATCCCTGTATATAAAACTGTACATCATCATTGTTGTACATTCAATTCTCTTCCATCACTCGACGTCGCGGCAGCAGTGGTTAGCCATTTCCATATCTGTTCTTTATTCCTTTCCCCACATTTTTGCCATTGCTGCTCACTAAAAAATTATTCAACATCAATTTTACTTTGTCATTTAACTATAACAACAGACTGATGTCTGCTTATTTTATTCATTTGTGTTGCTGAGGTTGGAATATGAAGGCAAAAAATAGCATTTAGGACAAGATTTAAATTAGGAAATTTTTGAAAAAAATTCGAAGATCTAGAATCCAAATATTTTATCAACTAGCAAGAATTGAACTTAAAATTCTAAGATATCAATTTAAATTTTCAATTAGTATTTAAAAATTATTTGCATTTTTCTCGTTTTTGTTTAAATAGAATTTTTTAGAAATGAGGATTTTCAATGATACATTGTTATAGCGACAGTCGTCAAATTCAAAAATAACTATGCGTCTGACTCACTTGATGTTGTAACAATTTCACTTGACGAGAAATAAATTTTTTCTTCTTTCCTCTAATTTATTCGACATTTTTTTTCGCTATGCTCTGTCGTTCTGTTTGTCAGTTATTGATTTTTTCTTCCTTCATTCAACTTTTTTTAAATGACGGTAACAAAATTTATATATTTCTTCCTAGTCTCATTGTGTATGAATTTTTTATGTGTGCACATAGACAGCAGTTATCGAGAGAAAGGCAGTAGATCGGAAAATATTTTTTCTCGTTCAATTTTTTTGCTCTAAAGCAATAATTTTCCATTGATTGCACATTTACATTGGTGTTCGGCATACATATTGACACTGGCACTGGTTGCATGCCGAAATGGGAAGAAAAAAAAAACATTTTATAGCAGTAGATTGATAATTGGCGAGGAATGAAATATTAAAAGATTTTTAGTGAAACAGTTTTTGAGAAATGAATTATTAATTTGATTATCAAGTTTTGAATTTTCTCAATGGGCTTTTAAAATGAAAAATCATCGTTATCGGTAAATTAATTCATCGATGGCTTGTTAATAGTACATTTTTCTGTTATAAATCAATAACTCATAGTAAAGGAACCAATTCTGTAAGATAAATTGACAAAGTGCAAATCAATAAAGTCTTACTTGAAAAATTGACATAAAAATGTACAAAAAAATCATCGTTATGTAAAAAAATTCAATTTCATCATCTGCAACTATTCAATAAAAATTGATTGAAAATTGCATCTGGCAAAAAAAAGAACAGCAAGAGCGGAAATTAATGCAGCATAAAAGTGATTGAAAGTAGCAAGAAATGGAAATTGAAGCACCTGTGTGCTATTTAAAGACGACACAAAAAAATTTTCCATTAAATAAAGTCTCTTTCATAAATCACGAATATCATTACTCCTTTTTCTATAAATTTTCTCTCATACAACAGTTAATGGCACCAAGATGACCATAAAAAGAAAATTAATGAATTTTATCACTGCCATTAAGTGAATTTTAAGCAAAAACCCTTTTTTCTGCTGGGGATGAGATGCTTTTTATCTTTAGGGCAGAAAATTTTCATTTTTGTACCTTTATGAATGAAAAATTATTCAAAGTGATGGATTGAGCACTTTTGGCGAGGATAAAATTCATAAAATGACTTCAATAAAAAGATTTAATGATAAATTACTCACCGGCATAGTTTGACTACCGTGTAAACTCGTAATAGCTGCTTGAGCCTCTGGATGTGAGCTAAATTTCACAAATGCACAACCTGCAATGAAAAAATAAGAATTTTTTATGTTAGTTAGATTTAGATATTATTATTGGTCGATATTTAACATAAAATATATATATTTTATCTCATACAATATTGAAAAAATTTGAATTTTCAATCAAAAATATTATAAATAAATCATTTTGTAATTTGAGATCAAGATTTGAATATAACAAATTTAATAAAATTTCAAATGTTTTAAGTTCCAATTTAGAAATTACTTTAAATAATTTTGCTGAATTTTTAAAATCATTTGCAACTAACTAAAATTCAACTAAATAAATTTTTTTTCGATCGTTTATCTTTTTAGATAAATTGAAATAATTGTAATTTTCACATTATATTCTTAAATACATGTTTCAAAATAATTTTTCTAAATCAATTTTAATTTAAAAATGAAAAAAACCACAACTTGAATAAAAATTTTCAGTAGACCTCATAATAATGATGAATAAAAAAGCAAGTCACATACATCTCGATAGAATAAAAGACTGAAGTCATATCATTTTATTCAACTAAAAGAGAGAAAGAAGTTTTTATCATCAACAAGTAGCTGCTGCTGTTGCTCACTTATATGTGCAACAGTGCCTTTTTAAAATATAAGGAAAAATACATTCATTGCCATAAAGTGCTTTAAATGGCTCTACATAGAACATTTTTGCTTTTGCTCATTGCGAGAAAATTGTGAAACATTAAGAACTAAGAGAGAAAGAGGAAGAAGGAAGAGAGTAAGTAGTGGAAAAATGAAAATTGCCCAACAACAATCTGTACATACATATTCAGCATAAAGAGAACAATATAGAAGCAGAAATAAGGAAGAGAGTGGGAAAACTTCACAATTTTTTGAGAACACTAGTTGCTGCTTAAATAAATGGAAAAATATTTTTTTTCTCTATGCTTTGCATGATGACTACATTCAAACACCATCAAAAAATATAAGGGAGAAAATTTTGTGGTGGAAGTTGAAAATTCATTTTTTGTGTTTTACTCGTTTCATCACTTTGCATGCGGGCGTGTTGAAATAATTTTTCTCTTTTTCTAAAAATAATAATAAAAAAATATACGGGAAATGAGCAGACACATTGGAGTTGTCGAGTGTTGGAGCAAAAATTCAAGGATTTATGCATTGCTCGCTTTGAACTTGTTTGCTTCTTTTTAACTCTCTCTTTCTCCAATTCCTTGAGAGTATACGACGATAATTGTTAAGCGAAAAAAGTTTTTTCATGTTTTTGTTCTTAATTTTATTTTATTATTTTAATACAGAGGATGAAATTTTTTACTTTTTTGTATTAAGATTGAAATTATTAGATAATTTTTTATGAATAAAATTTTATTCTGTAGAAATTTTTTGGATTTTCAAATATCTTCTTTTTATATTTTTGCTACTTTAACAACTTTTGAAGAAAAAATCATTAATTTATAAATATGAAAAAGTAAATTTTTCAAATTCAACATTTTGTCATAAACAGTTCAAGATTTAAAGAAAAAAGTATATTTGAATGATAGAGTTTAAAGATCAATTCTTGGAAAGTTTAATTTAAAATAGTTGAAATGGTTGAATGGTTTTTTTTAAAAATTTTTTACTGATGAAATTTCCACAGTGTTTTTGAAAAAACTTTTTAAAATTTAAATATGACTAAAAATTTAAGGTTTTAGCAAAAAAATATCTCACTAAATCAAGGCTTGAGAACTCTTTGTTTTTTTTTTGTGATTTTTACATATTTTTTATGTGCTTTTCTTTGTTTTTTTTTTAAATCAAAGAGTTCATAGGCTTTACGCTAAATTAAATTTTGCATATTATATTATATAACTTTAAGATTTAAGAAAAAGTTGAATAGAATAGAAGTAATAGTAGTAATAGATTTTTATTTCATTTTTATTAAAATACATGAAACTTTCTACTAAATCCTCATTTGTTTATTTAAATGTAGAATTTAACGGACTTAACGAATTTGAAAAAAATTTCTTTAAATTTCATTTCTATTATAAAACATTTCTCAACTTTAACTACCATACGACTTTGAAATCCCAAAAGTAAACTTTTTTGTTTGCTCCCAACGCTAACATTTTATAAACAACAATTTATATATCAGCGCACACAATAATAATATCATCATTTATTTATTCTTTTTAACAAACTCAAAGCGACAAGTGAAAAGTTGGAATGATAGAGAAATGAACACAATAATGGCATGACAAAATAAGATGAAAAGTTTACTTATTCTTTTTCTTGTCATGACTTTTATAATTTTTCTTCTTATGTGATTTTATTTCCTTTTTTTTCAGGAAAGAAATCAGCTTAAATTGACAAATATCATGAAAGTTTTATTATTTTAACAAATTGGAAGTAGAAGAAATTTTTCAATCAAAATAGTAAAAATAAATGAATATAAATTTCTCCCTCTACTTTTTGTTATATGTCAGAAACCCGTCAAAAGCAATTTCCATTCAATTTAAAATTTCCCTTCCTCTTTCACTCTTTTCCTTGTTTGCTCTAATGACAATGGCAGTGATGCTGTAAATATAAAATTACAAAGATTTTCTTTATGTATGTTGTTTCATATTCTAAGGGTGGTGTGAGTTGATGATGATGATGAAGTGACATTATCAAAATTTTAAAATCATGAATGAAAAAAGGGTTTTCGCTCTAATTCAATTTTTCACAACATTTTCTATTTCACTGAATGAGACATATCGTAAAAATTAATTAGTTTTCATTTTTTTACTTTAAGATGTTTAAAATAATAATAAAAAATTATAATGAGAAAACTTAAAGTTGTAAAAATAATTTGATTTTTGGCGTCTGAAATTGTTATAAAATATTGTTTTTTGCATGAAATGCTTTTTGTGTGACTTGTCTTTAAACCATATTGCCATCACCATCATCTCATCTATTTTATTTTGTATGTCTTTTACTGATAACATCCCTCCATCTCTGGATACATTCAACATATACATTCTAGATGGTTTATTAGAGTATGAAATATATGTGAAGCTTTATCTGTTTTGTACACACTCATACGCATACATTTTAGGTTTCTACTTGTATCAAATGATATCAAGGTAAAGAAAATTTTTTAATTTCTAATTTAACCGATATTTAAATTAAAAAAAAAGTTATTTTTATTTTTTAAAAAGTTAAATTTTACAAATTTGAAGTTTAACGGTTTTTTTAAAATTTGAATGCTTTTTGTTTACAAATTTCAAAAAATCTTTAAAGATCAATTTAAAATTTTTTTTAAGGTTCTCTGATTAAATACTAAATTGATCAATTGGTATTTTTAAAAATATTCTCTAATTAACCGGTTTTAAAAATTCAAATATGTTTTGTTTATATTTAAAATTTAATTGAAAGCAAAAATTTTCCTCACCTTGTCTACATCATTCAAAATCTATGCTAAAAATCATTTCACATGTGACACACACATACAATAGAGAAGAAAGAAGAGTGTGAGAACTTAGAGTGTACTTGAATTAGAATATATTTTAAAGGAGTCGAGTGGCATAAATGTATGTATAAAATTTAAATCTACCCTAGAAAATTATAATGCTGATGATATCTTTCACTCACTCTTTTTCATGTATATATGTAGAGCTTATATGTGAGTGTTGTTGTTGTAATATGAGAATAAGGTATGTGAGATGTAAAATAACATTACACACATCTTGTGCTCCATCATATACAGACAGACATACTCACATACTCTGTGATTATATATTTCATCAGCAATCACAAATGAGACAGAGTGAGAAGAGTGGGTTTGAAGTATGATTTTATGATGGGATTCTATGACTAAGTAGAACACTTGATTTAAATGGCAAATCCTTCCTTTCAAAACATATTCTCTCTTTTTGATTTTATCTTGATTTAAATTTTTAAAACAAAAATTTATTTTAGTACAAATTTTATTTTTAGTACAAGTTAAAATTTAATTTTTCAGTTAAAGTTTTAATTCATATATCTAATAAATAAAGTCAAAAATGGTCAACAAAGTGGTTATTTCTATCTGATAAAAAGATTTTTTTTGTAAATAAATAAAAATATTTACTAGCTTTCAAAAAGAGTAACAGTAGCAAAAGTAGCGATGGCATAATAACACAATAGAACGGCAAAGTTTGACAAGTTCAAATTATTATCAAGGTATTAAAATTTTCCCGTCTATAGCTTTTATTATATACATAGAGAGAAAGAGAGATAGAAAAAGTATATTAAAACTTTTCTCTCATGTTATCTAAGCCAATGACGTAATATAATGAAAAGCGAAGAAAAAAATAGGACGAGACTTAATATTTTATGAAGCAAACAGCAAACGTCAATCAAAAAAAATATAGATCGATAGGAGGGAAAAAGTTTTTACTTGGTTTGCTTACTTAGAGGGCGGAAAATTACAGGTTTTTAAAATGAGACTTGAGTAAAGTTTGAGTTAGAGTGTATATTATTTTTTTTTTGTTTTTGGTGGGGATAGAAAAGTCTTATAAAAGTTTTATTAAATTTTACTTGGCACTTTTTCAATTTTTTAAGAGGAAAAAATGAATTTTGAATGAGTTTGCTTCAGTTTGTCAGAAATGTTGAAAATATTTTTATGATATTTTGTAGCATTTTTAAAATTAAAAAAAAAAATAATTTAAAATGAATATAAATTTTTTTTCTTTAGTTGGATTTGAATTTTTGATACTAAAATGAAAAATGCGCTCAAATTATTTTTTTACTTACATCCACTTTAAAAACAAACTATGATAAAAGAAGAAAAAAAATTGATGTGATGAAGGTTTTTAAATCATTTATGTGTTTCTATGTGTTTTTTTGACATTTTTGTTGATGTTGTTTTGCTGTTAGAAGATTAAGGCAGTAATTCAAGCTTTTAGGAATGATTTGGGATAGAGTAGGAAAGAGAAAGAAAAAACTTGAATGCCTTTTACTAAATTTTCACTAAAACAGAATTCTTGGCATTTAAATTGAAGTACAAAGGATTTTTTTTGGTTTTGACTAATTTTAATGTCAAAAATTTCTTTGACACAAAATTTCTTTTTTTTTGGTAAAATAAGACAAAAATATTCATAAAAATTTTTTTCCATCAAATTAATTGAAGAAAATTTATTTTTTGAATTCAAAGATTCAAAATTAATTTATTTATTTTAAAAAAATTGTTAATTTTAAAGATGTGAATAAACGATTAATTTATTTTTTAAAAATTTAAATTTCATACCAAATTTTGTATCTAAAAATTTCAATCTTAAATCGCAAAATATTGTTAAATATAAGAATTATGTAAGTATGCATAGCATGTATCATGATTACAATTTCATTTAAAATGATTTTCTACGCAATTTACGCATGAAAGGAGAAGAAGAATGAAAGGCGGAAGTCAGTTGAAGATTGAAAGTCTCCTGTGAATTTATATTTCCTTATTTTCCTCTTCAGCTCACGTGGGCTGACATGCACAAGTATAATGTGTAATTTCTATAGAGAAAATGAGAAAATAATTTCACCTACGTTGACATTTTCTTTTTCTTCTTTGTGTTACTAGTGCTTGAGTATGTATGTATAAAGCACATACTCACTCATGGTAAGAAACGATTTGCCGTTCGCCTGCCAAAGTTGACTTTTCATACCTCAATCAAGTGTATGTAAGAAAATGTTTCAAATTGTGACATTTTCTTAATTTATTTTAGCTCAACTTCTGTGTTTTGTCATTTCTTTCTCTCTTTCTCTCTCTATGGTAACATATGAGAGGTGAAATATAATCTTCTGCACAACAGGACTTAAACTATAACATAAAAGAGAGAAATATATGACAGAGGAAGTAAATTTAACTTCTACTCTATGTGCATGAATATGATTTTGACATAACAAAAAATGAAAAGCTATAGAAAGAGGGAGAAAAAAATGTTATAAAGTAACTTCATAGCACAAATTTCATATTTCATTACTGACTTTTTTTATGTATGAAAGATCTTAAAATTCACAGCAAGAAAGAAATTTTGAGAAAAAAGAAATGAACAGCAGACATGTGAACATTTACAAACTATTTTTATCCTTTCAAGATTGTGATGCAATTTTTTAATGTTTTTGTTTAAAATAAAGAAAAAAAAGGAGAACTGAATTTAAAATTGAATTTAACTACGTAAAGTCAAGATTTGAATTTAATTGTCACAAAATTTTTGTAATTTTTTGAAATTTAATTTTATAAAATCAACGACAATTTTAATTTATTATTTATTTTAGTTTGATTATTTTCAAGTGTAAATTCATAAATGAATCAGGGAACATTAGGAATTTTATTGCGAGAAAATTTTCTTTGAATATTATCTAGAATTTTTATTTAATCAAGGTTAAAATTTTTAAATACTTTTAAATTCTTTAAGAAAAAAAAAGAGTTCCGTCCTCTAGAATTTTAATTTTTCCCAAATTCTAAATGTTTAATAAAAATGCTAAAAAGAAGGCCTAAATATAATAGACATCTCTGTATCATAAGATTTAAATATTGTCACCATAAAAATCCATTCTATTCCAATAATTCAATTCAATTTAATCCACTTTTCTAAAATCATCAAATTATAAAAATAAAAACACACTTAAAAGATGAAAGTAAACTATTTTATATCCTTTAATAACATTTGAAATATTTACTCAAATAAAAACCCTTTTTTTACTTCAACTAAAAGTTTTTGTCCAATATTAATTTTTTTATCTCTTAGAGCAAAGAAAAACACATACTTGTAGCCATTAAAACATCATTTCTTTATAGTAGTATGAGAAATGGCAGCAAGCAGTACGACCATTAGAGGGTTAATATTTATTTTACAGTTTTACTTTATTATTACCTTCATCACCACATTTAGACAATCTACTTAAGCGAACATATATTATGTGTAATCTCTCTTATGGCTTGCCGTTTGCTTGCTTGCTTTTTTGGTGTATTTGTGTGGCAAAAAAAAAGAAGAAGGTGAAGAAGGGGAGAAGAAAAAATTGTAAATGGCATGAAGGAGGAAATATCCATTTGAAACATAAAAATCCGGCGCAATAAAAAAATAAAAAGCTTTTTATTTCTTTTGCTTCCTTTTTTACTCCAACACACATTTACAATGGTAAAACTGCTTCTTTTTGTTTATAGAGTTTTTTATTCCAGCCTGCTTGCTTACTTGCAGAAGAAAAATCTTTATTAAATTGGATGGATTTTCTCTCTTTCTCTCTGTCAGGAATTTAATAATTTAAAAGAATTTTCTTCTTTCTTATTCATAACCATAGAAATAAAAGGGAATAAATTTTTTATTGACATCCTTCAAACAAATCACTCGCATTTCAGTCTGCTGCTTTTTTCGTCCATCAAAAGAAATCCGCAAAGTTGCTTCTTATTGATTATTTTTCTTTCTATGTACTGTATATGCAGCAGTAGCACAATATTCATAATAATCATATTCATTTTACAATGAAAGAAAATAAAAATCTATTGGGGATGGAAAATTGGTTGGCAAATAAAATTTTACGTTGCGTAAAAGAACAATTGAATATAAAAAAATTGTTCGAAAGTAGATTTGGAAGTTTTAAAGAAATTTTAAAGATCAAAAAAAAATGTGTATACACTGCCCTGAATAATTTTTGAATTCTTGCAAGATTTGAAAACGATTTTTCAATGATTTTTAATTTTCTTTACGTTTATTCTGAAATTAAAATAGACAAAAATTTAATATAAATTTTGTGTAAAATATGTAGAACATCAGAATTCAAGATTTAAAAAATTTCAATCCACCAATTTTTCTTTCAACCAATTTTTTTTAAAAAAATCTAATCACCCACACTCTCTTTATTCCCGTTCCAGTAGCTTCACTCTCTTAACAAATATGTGAAATGTTCACCACCATCATTATCGTCAATTTAATACATTTTTATTGAAATTGAAAAATTCTTGTGATGCCATGAGGCAGTGAATATTTTACCGTAAGTGTATGTTCTCATTCTTACACTTCACTTTTATATTATCTTTACCTGCAGGATGGTAATGATGAAACAATTCAGTGGGTAAGGAAAAATTTCATTATCAAGCAAGAATGTGTAGCATAAATGATGTTGATATTGAAAGAGAGAAAGAAAAAGTGTGTAAGGGAGCGAAAAGAACAAATGCAGGCGGTTTGAATGATAGAGGCATAAAGAAAGAAAAAAAGGGAGAAAAAAATCTTATTAACTAAATTTTGTCATTCTTTTGAAGCAAGAATTTCTTTTTTTTGCTCTATAATCATAATTCTGAAGAGTCAGCAAGAATTTCAGTTTCACTTTGTAATACACAATTTTGACACATACACATGACTTTATTGAAATGTAAGCATGAATTGTTATTGTTTTTGAGGTTTTGAGCTTTTTTTCAAATTTATGTAACGTTTATTTAATTTTAAAACTAAAAATCTTGAAAGATTTGACTATTAAAAACCAGTAATTAATTATAACTAGGCAATTAAGATTTTAAACTCAAGTTAAATTTTGTCAATAATATTGCAAATAGAAATTTTCAATATAAATATTGATTAAAATGATCAAAAATCAAATCTTAAAGAACAAAAGTTATATAATAGCGTTTTTTCTTTTTTTTTCTAAATTTAAAAATAAATCAATAATAATGACATCAAATTACATTTATGTATTTCACTAAAATGTCTCTTTTATCATTTCCATTCAGAAGCATACCGTGTACGTAATTTTAAATATATTTCTCTCTATCGTCGTTCTTTTCTTTTATAATTTTTAATCTTCGACAGCAACAATAATGTAATTTAATGGCAATTTTAAACTTATATATTGTGATTTTTTTTCATCTCCCTTCAATGACGATGAAAAAAAAGATATTAAATTTAAGATTATGTTAAATGTATTTACATAATCATATTAAAAATGTATTTTTTGGTGCCGAGCGAACTTTCTACTGCTACTCGAGTATATGGCATTCAAATACACTTCATTGCCATTATATACAAGTAAAGTGAAAATCAGATACACTGTGAATAATCTAAAAGCATTGTGCGAGCAAGAAAATGAGGATAATTCAATTTGTGTCAAAAGAATGGCGAAAAAATGAAGACACAAAAAATGCCTTTTAGTGATTTTCATTCTTGTGAAATAAAATTAGAAGGAAAATTTAAATAATTTTTTCTGTCTTTGCCGTCAGTGTCATTTTCAATTTTCTTCATCTTTCATAACTTAATTGCCATCAATAATTAAATGTTTCATTGCATGACTGAACATTTAAATTTTTTCTGGGTGAAATAATTTTGATTTAAATATGAAGAGTAATTAAAAATTTTTATTAGCTTTATATTAACGTTTTGTTATAAAATTTATGAGATCTGATATAAAGTATTAAAAAGTAAATAGAAAATTCTTAATTCAAATCTTAATTATTAAATAAATTTTCCAGACTTCTTAATAATTTCTTTTTTTGCCAATGAATTCTTTTTCTTCTCTAAATCATGCCCAATCAATTAAAATCCATCATTTTTTTCTTTTTCATTCAATAATCAAAATGAAAATTTTTAACCCTTTTTCTTATATTTCAATAACCTATTTCAATTTCATTAAACAAACAATATCATCATCGATTGAGTGAATTTTTACTAAGAATAAACTTTTACTTTTAAAGTTATTGCAAATACAATTTTGTAAATTAAAAAATTCTCTTTTTAAAAAGGAAACTAAACAGAAAAAAAATATAAAAAAGGTTGTTTAAAAGTGAATTTAACCTTTTTTCACTTCGAATTTATTCGTCTGATGCCCATCCAAGCATTCATCCCAAGTAATCAAGTTTTGTGAGTTGTGTTGAGTGAAAGAATGAATGAGGGGTGTAGGTAAATCAATGTAATGTACTAACAAAATGTGTCGATTTATTCCAATACAACCTAACCAATGAACTATGATGATCATGATGATGATGATAGCTGACTGTGGCAAAAGGAGGAAAAATCCATAAAAATAGATAGATAAGGAGGAAGAAGAACGAAACTTTTCTGTTGTATTTCTTTTGTGTTACAAGCAACGAAAAAAAATCTTTTTTTATTAGTTTCCTCCTCGCCCTAAGAGTAACTTTTCTTCTCAGTTCGAAATGAGATTTTATTGCATTATATTGGTTGGTCGAAAGGAAGAAAGCCATTGATTACAGACAGACTTTTATGCATGAGATGGAGAAAAAATTTATATTTATTTGAAAGGATTTTTTTCTCTCGCTTGCTTTTGTGTTTGACTTTATTGCTGATTCAAACTTTCCTCTTTTTCAACTCAAACTTCAATCATGATGAAATGATTTATCTTCATCAGTAAAAGTCAGAAAATCTTTATTCGCGTGTGACAAACTTAAAAAAGATTTTAATATGAAACTTTGAATTTAGAAAGTATGTAGATTAATTTGAAGAATTTCGATAAAATGTTTAAATAAAAATTTAAATTTTAAAATTTCGTTATCTTTTGAGTTTTATAAATCTGATAATTTTAAAAGTATTGAAGGGAAATTTATTATTTGATATGAATTTTATTGTCCTTTTACATAAGCTTTGGATATAAAAAACCAAAAATTTTAAAAAATCGTTAAATTTGAAAAAAGATCTTTTTTTAATAAAATTTGAAGAATCTTTCAATTTTAATTTTTCAAAACTGTTAAATTTTTAGATTGTGTGAAATCCGGTATTTTAAAATTTTTTCAAATAAAAATTTTCAAAAAATAAAACTCAGATTTAAGACATCTCTGTATTTTTGAAAATATTTTATATCAGCTGGATTTATGTGAAAATTCAAAAATAATTTACCATTACAGGCATGCAAAATAAATTTTAAAAAAAATTCACTAAACAAGTCACTTATCATTCAAAAAATTTTTAAATTTGTGAGGGGGTGCAAGAAAAAGAAAAAAGTTATCAAAAAGTAAAATAAACTTACCTTTGCTTGCGCCGTCTGGTCCACGTAAAATAGTACACTCTTCGATAGTTCCAAATGTGTTGAACAGTTGTCTCACATCCTCTTCATTTTGTTGCTTACTGAGCATACCAACAAAAAGTTTTCGGTCTAATAAATTTGCACATTGTCATCATGAGCAAAATGAGTGAAAAATTTATTTGAAGGGAAAAATGTTGATGAAATTGTAAGTAAAAGAAAAATGATAATAATCGAAATCATTGAAGTGTTTTTATTGAATGAAAATGATATGATATTGTAATAATGTGGGGAAAAGTAGCAAAAAAATTCATCAACAGTGAGGATTTATTTCATTCCCAAGATATTACAAAAATAAACAAGTGTGTAAAAAATCGATGAAAATTTATTTTTTGAGAGTTTTTTGATTTTGGTGCGGTTTTATGAACAAAAATGAGTTTTTTGGTTGCCAATTACACATAAAAAAGAAAGAAAAAAAGAAAAAACACAATAATTAGAATTTTGCAAAAAAATTTTTATGTTTGACAATTTTTGAATTTGAAAAATTTTATTTTAAAATTGACTAATTTTTCAAAATCGTTTAGAAGATGTTTAGATATTACGTAATATAATACATGAGGTTTGATGTGTTTGTTTAAAAAAAAAATTCTTATAAAAATATTTCATAACTGAAATTTAATGTTACTTTATAAAATTAATTTTTTTTATCTTAAGAAAAATTTAAGGTATTTTTTTAAAAAAATTATAACTGTTATATAACTGTCATAAAATTGTTATAAAATTATCATGAAAGTTTTAAATCTCTCTGAATTTTTGTCTTTTCTTAGTAAATAAAATTAATTTTATAAAAAAATAAGTAAATTTTTTTCCAGGTGAAAAAATATTATTCCTTCTAACAGAGCTGACATATTGGCTAGAACACCCAACAAAAATTAATCTTCTTTCTTCGTTTTTAAGTGTGTCAGTCTTGTTTAAAAATGACAATGAAGTAATATCTAAACATCTTCAATAAAAAATTTAATGAAAGGCAAAACAAGTTATTATCATTAAGGCAAAGACAAAATTTGGGACTAATACAGAGTTACAAAGGCGTTTTCAGCATTCCGACCTAAATTTATTTATTGATGATTTTTCTAATTACTCACTTACCTACAAATCATGCTGATAACGCAGTTATACAAAAAATATTATTAACGAACAACACAGAATGAATTTCCACAGAAAAACAAAAGTTATATAAAAAATCATTCAATAAACTTCATCTGCAGCTTTTCCACAATTACAAATTACAATAAAAAAAATTAATATAAAATTTTTCTATTCTATCTAAACAACATTGAAAAAATTTTCACAACCAGCTTTTTATTTTATATTTTTTGCTTTAAAGAAAAATTGTCTTTGAAGCAACAGAGTGAAAGAAAATTGTATTTGATAACATGATTATTGCTCTCCCGCCCATGCTGTTTTTATATCATTCATTCAACATTCTTAAGAAAAATCTATATTTATCGAATTATCTCAACACATTCACAAAAATAGAAAATGATAGGGAAAGGAAGGAAGTTAAGAGAGAAAATGAAAAAGTTTTTCTGATTTTTCTAGGGATGGAAAATTTTTATTTTTTCAATTCTGTTGTTTCTTGCGAAGTATATAAAGTTTTTTAGTTTGAGTATTTTTTGAACGCACTGAATTTTTTAATGTCAAATCTTAAAATTTCTGATAATTTTCATGAATTCAAACCTTGAATTTTCCATTCATATATTTTTTGAATAAGCTCTATAATCTTTAAGCCTTCAAAATTAGTAAAATATATCTAATGGAGGGAATTTTCTATTTTTCATGTCTCTTGGAAATTCCATCACCTTTAAAAAAATTCCCTTTTTTATTTCTTTTTATGTAGAATAAAAGCAAGCATATAAAAATTGTTTGTGTGTGTATAAGCGTGTGTAATTGAAGGCAGACCTAGAAAAGTATGAATTGGAAGTAATCTCGAAATGGGTAAAAAAGGTTACTCTTTGTACATAAGAGAAAGAGTAAGGGAAATTTTCTCTTTCGATGAGTATGAAACACTCTTTGAATTTTAAATATATGAGTATATACAAACATTTCCAAC
The DNA here is from genome assembly GCA_018290095.1 of Polypedilum vanderplanki. Taxonomy (NCBI): domain Eukaryota; kingdom Metazoa; phylum Arthropoda; class Insecta; order Diptera; family Chironomidae; genus Polypedilum; species Polypedilum vanderplanki. Next base: position 30,716,934 of record CM031380.1, on the reverse strand, counting down.
AGTGCTTACTTGCTTGCGTATATAACAGTCCCATGTCTGTATGTGCGGTTTCTCATTGAATTTGATTTTTCTGACTCTTTAATATGATAAGTAAGGGTGGATATTGGTAGGAGGATTTAAAGAGCTCTCTCCCAATAATCCTAGCATTATCTAACCCAAAAATAGTGTGTGTTGTGTGTTTGCTATGCCATGGCATTCAATATTTATCCATCGATAAGTCGAATAAACTGCTTATTACGAGAGCTTTAAATTTTTAACTTTTATGCTCTTTTGCTACAAATTGCCTTCTTGTTATGAAAAATTTATGAAAGATTGTTAGAAGCTTCTTTTTTTTATTTTTTTTGGTTTAAAAATATGAAACTCAATAATAGTTGAAAATTAATGTTTCAAAATTTAAAAATCCGTTGAATTGAAAAATTAAATTGCATTTTTTTTTTAAATTCTAATTTAATATAACAAAAAAGGAAAATTCCAGTATATTTCCTATTCACTGACAACAAACAAATTGATATAATTCTCATATATCCACTACCCATGCCATGTGTGTATATTTACGCACAATTCGGTGTGTGTCTTTATTGATTTTTTTCGACTGTTTTGTGAGATAGAAAAATAAGGCAGCAGCAGAGCAACAAAAAAAAATTTTCTCTGTCGTTTACGATCCGTTTATTTACTGATATACATTTTTTTATTCTTTCTACAACAACAAGATGAAGAGTAATACAATTTATGTATATATGAAAGTATGTATCCCCTTTAATAATATCAATATAATTTGTGTGTGTGTATATGTGCTTGTCGAGTGAGAGATATATAGAGTAGAAAAATGTATGCCATGAAAATTGATATGTGTGGCGTTGGTCGTAGAATATTTTTTTTCTACTGTCTTTTTTTCTTTATTTCCTCTCTGACTCACTCATTTGACCATCTATCGATGAAAAAATATAGCACACAATTGAGTTCAAACGTAACATTTCAGATAATTGAATCAAATATATAAAGAGAAAAATGCTTTAGTATTTGTATGTCTATTGCTAGAATATTTATTGTATATGGCATAATGAAGAGTGGATATAGAAATAAAAAAAATTATATTAAGGATAGTCAAGGTAAAAAAGGTGATATTGATTTTTGCTTTCTTTATAGTCTAATATATTCAATTTCGATGACCCCTTCGACAACATTTGAGTGGATAAATAAAATTTAATAGAGCTCTCTTTCTAAAAGGTATTATTAAGGGAAATTTTTTGTTCTTTCACTAATTCATCAATTTATAATGAAGCACAAGTTCTTCAATTCTCATTCATTTCCGATTTCTCATTATACATTTTATTTATGGATATTTGAGTATAAGAAAAAGGGGTTCATGATAGAAATAGAGATAATTCATGAAAACGAAGGAAATTTCTTTATTTCTGTCGAATGAGCGGAAAAAGTAATAGAAAAGGAAGAAAATGAAAATGTTTATTAATTAAGTGTATTCAGCAGGGAATAAACTGAAGTAATGAATATAAAAAATTATTTTAATATGAGGAGGAATTTTATTGGCTTAGCTGATGCAAAAAAAAAATTATTTGAATATTGAAAATTTCAAAAAAATTTTTAAAAGTTGATGAATTAAAAATTCTTATTTTCTAAGATTTGAATTTCTTTTTTAATAAATAATTTTTAAATCTTGATTTGAGTTTGACAAAAATTCAATTCAAAGAAACTTGAAATAAAATTAGCAAAAAAGTATGACTATTTGAAGATGGAAAAATTTTTTTTATCAAGTTTTGAATCTTAGACATTTCACCTAATTTAATAAATTTCAATTCAATTTAGCATTTGAAAGTAACAAAAATTAGTTTTTATTTTAATATTTGATAGATTTTGAAAGTATAAAAGTTAATTTTTATACCTTTTTAAATGAAAGTTAAAACTATCATTACACAATTTATATGATAAATAAATTTTATTCAATTTATTAAAGAATTTATTCAAATAAAATTTCTTTCTTTTTAAAAATATCAATATAAAATTTAAAAAAGTTTTTGGAAAGTTAACTTTGAATATTTTTTGCTAATTTTTGAATGATTTATAATTTAAAAAAAAAATGTATCAAAGAAGAAGTAATTAAAACATTTAAAAAGAAATAATTGAAGAAATACAGCAAAAAAAAAATGATAGGATACTTTTCTGAAGAAGGAGGAATTTATATTTCTTAAGATTTGAATTTTATACTTTTCATTGTATTTTAATATTTCAATTTCAATTCTTAAATTTTACTTGGAAAAAATCGATTTTAAACAATTAATGAAACAACAATAAATTTGATCAAAAACCAAATTCCAACCTTAATTTGTTTTATTCACTAATTAATTAGCGTAAATTTTCCATGAATGATTTCTATTGACACAAAAAAACCTACGCACATCTTGGCCTTTTAATAATATTGTTCTTAAAAGGTTTCATTTTTAGTCAGCACTTTAATTAAATATCAATGAATGAAATCTAACCATTTAGCTAACAAAATTTATCTAAAAATTCAATGCATAGGAAGAATTTCAAAAGTAAACGACAAAAACAATTTTTTTTGTTCGTTAAATTACAACATCAAAGTGAATCAATTACAGTACAAATTTACCAATTTTTAAATGAGAAAAATTTTAAAATTTTGATTTTGTACTGCAAGAGATAGAAAAAAATTACAAGTAAACTATTAACGCACAAATATCAATGCTAAAAAATTTTATGGCTCTTTACGACAATTTTACGAACATTGAGACATAATAATTTAGATTGAAACATAAAAAATGCTTCACAAAGTTATAAAAGACAACAAAAAATACGAAAAACACCTTTAAATGTGATACGACACCTCATTAAAATTTTCTTTATTCTCATATTGATTTTTTAGGTATCACATTTACAAAAGGTTTTATCGTTAAATAAATCAAAACATTTATAAAAAAAATATTTTATTTTGTTGCGCAGAATTTTTTGTTAACAACAATCAAGGGGATGAAAAATTTTTTAATACCTACTTGAATTGTCAAACTTAGGTTACAAATATTTTATCAACTGTAAGAGTTACGAAATTTTGATTTTAATAAATTTTAATTTTTAGGTAGCAAATTAAAGATCATAAAAAAAAGTTAACAATAGGGGTCTAAATTTTTTTGAAATTAGAGGTTTCAATTTATTTAGCGTTTTAAATTTTTTAGACCTTTCTGATGTGTGAACATCAAAAGAAACATTTAGATTTTTTTAAAAATGCCAATACTAAATTGCAACCTAAGTGAAAAACCCAAGTAGATATTGATTTCACTCCCTTGACAACAATCAAGAAAAATAACGAACAACATCATCACACAGCGAGAATATAAAAAATTAATTTTTTTCTTACGTTTCTCAGATGTGTGTCTCTTTTTATATCATAAATGCACGCGCGTGTAGAATATAGGGAAGGATTTCTAATATGTATGTCTATATGTGAGAAGCGTGTATTTTTTATTATTATATTGTCGTTGAAGAAGACTTTCTTCCCTTGAAATTGATCTCTCTTTTTTGTTACGGTTCACTTTGATGTTTCTTTTTTTTTTTTGATGAATCACTTTTAATTGATAAGAATTTTCTTTTAAAGTCTTATAAAATATCCTTGCATTGATTGAGATTAAGCTCTAAAATTTTTTTTTTCTTTAGTAACTTTCTTATATATTTAGGTATCTATGTGAGAAATTTTTTATAATTATTGTATTTTCACTTTTTTTACTAAAATAAAATTTTTTATGTTTTCTTTTTTTTCAAAATAATTTCGCGAGTTTATTTTTTTGTATATAAAAATCACAATCTTCTTTTTCTTCTTCTAAAATGTTCTGGTTGTAGTTCTTTTTTTTCTTGATTTTATTTTCTTATGATATGAATTGATTTGAGCAAAACGTATTGGTTAAACTAGTGAAAGCTTCAAATAAATCTGCAGTCACGTTTTCGTATAAATCTGCAATAAAATAAATATACAAACAAAAGTGTTGTTGAGTGTTTGTGTTTCTTCTTCTTCATTCGACACATATAACGAACAAAAAAATATAAATGATATATAAAATTGATTTTTGTGTTACTGAAGGTGTTTTAGAGATTTTTAGCGCATTTTTTTGATATGGAAAATATTTTATAAATTTAACGGGTAAAATTAATTTAAAATTTAAAATGCAACAGTTTTTAGATTTTTTTCGCAAAATTAATATCGGGAAGTTTCCTGAAAAATTTCCTTTTTTTGTGCCTTTATTCAAATCAACCGTTCTCAAAAATTAAAGATGCTTTTGATACACGGTGAAAAGTATAATATTAGGCATCGCATATAGCAGTTTTTAAGATAGATTTTGGCTCAATTCATTATCACTAAATATTTTTAATTTTGCACGAAACTTTTGAGTAAAATTGAGTTTTTTCAACTCAAAAGTTTAGCAGTGGTTTTCTCGAAATTTTTCCATTGACGAAAAATCACATACGCATTGTAAATTAAGTTCCTTTCGTGCACTTTCTAAAACCGTAAGGAAAATCCATTTATCTATTATAGTTACAAAGTTATAAGCATTCAAAAATATGCAACAAAAAATGGAGACTTTTACTAATCAGCTCATATTCCGGTAAATACTTGACTGAATAAAAAGATTTATATACCAGTCGATCCGTCATAAAATGGGCTACAAAATAAAATAAAGCGAGTGATAATTCAAGAAATCATCATTTTCCATACAATTTTCAAAAATCTTTTGTTTACATATGGCGAAATGTAAACAAACGAAATTTTGTCAATTTTTTTTTCGCTCAAATCTCTTTTATTACATAGTTATGAGGTTTTATACTATCCCAGTTAACTATAATAAGTTATATTCAAATGTTTTAAGTAAAGTATTCAGTTGAAATCTATGTAATAAAAAAAATTTGAGCGAAAGAAAAATTGACAAAATTTCGTTTGTTTACATTTCGCCATATGTAAACAAAAGATTTTTGAAAATTGTATGGAAAATGATGATTTCTTGAATTATCACTCGCTATATTTTATTTTGTAGCCCATTTTATGACGGATCGACTGGTATATAAATCTTTTTATTCAGTTAAGTATTTACCGGAATATGAGCTGATTAGTAAAAGTCTCCATTTTTTGTTGCATATTTTTGAATGCTTATAACTTTGTAACTATAATAGATAAATGGATTTTCCTTACGGTTTTAGAAAGTGCACGAAAGGAACTTAATTTACAATGCGTATGTGATTTTTCGTCAATGGAAAAATTTCGAGAAAACCACTGCTAAACTTTTGAGTTGAAAAAACTCAATTTTACTCAAAAGTTTCGTGCAAAATTAAAAATATTTAGTGATAATGAATTGAGCCAAAATCTATCTTAAAAACTGCTATATGCGATGCCTAATATTATACTTTTCACCGTGTATCAAAAGCATCATTAATTTTTGAGAACGGTTGATTTGAATAAAGGCACAAAAAAAAGGAAATTTTTTAGGAAACTTCCCGATATTTTAATAAGTTTTTAAAGTTCTTTATAAAAAATGTAAAACTTAATGGTTAAAAAAATTGAAATGTCAGTTATTTTTTTAAAAGAAAAGTTTTTAAAACACTTTTTACAAAGTGAATCAAAAACTCTAAAAAATGCGCTAAAAATCATCTTTATTTTCATGAAACACATGTAGAGCAATTCTCTTATGAATGCAATGCTCTAGAAATGTTTTGGGAAAAGCAATCTCAGCAGCAATAGCAATAATAGTAGTAGAGAAGTCTTATTGCAAGATGAAGTGAATCGAGAAACCGAAATAATAAAAAAAATCTTTCTGCATTTTCTGTGGATTCAAATTAATCATTCACACACCAACATTCAAATTTTTTCTCTCGCTTGAACTTTACACGACCTCTTTTTCTTTGAACCTGCAGTCATTTCTATACATCTTACATCTCTCTCTCTTTCACTTCTTTACTGTCTCGTGCACTTAAATTCGATTTGATTTGTACGAGAATAAATTTTAAAAGTGTCTTAATGGCTTCAAGCGAAAATGGAAATTGAATTGAAAAGAGCGTGAGAACGAAGATTATCGCTTTTTGAATGCACAAGATGTTGAGAGAGTTCAAAATGCAATTTCAAAAAGCTTTAGTTATGATTATTTTCTATTGTAAGTGAAGAGAAACGGAAAATTTATTTTTTTATTTTCTGTGGGAAAATCCACAAGTTTTTTTATCATTTGGGAAGAGTTTGGATATTATGTAAGGATTACGATTACGTAAAAGTATAATTTAAAATAAAATATATTAACTAGTAATTTTTTTAAGTAAAAAAAATATTTTTTTTGACAAATTATCTCTAAAGTAAAATAATTTAAAATTTTTATCTGATAAAAAGAAAATAATCATTAGGTTTACGTATTAATTTACTTATCTTACGTATACGTAAGTAATTTACGTATTTAATATTAGTAAACTTTAATGATCAAAATTGACAAAATATTTTTTCCATTACATAATATCCAAAAAACTCCCTAACTTTAAAAAGAAAGATGAAATTTTAAATTGTCAGTTTCATCAACTTCATACTTCATCCTTCCTCTCTTCAAACCAAGTGAATGTAATAAATCTTCTTTCTTTACAATTTTAAAAATCAACATAAAAAACCACACACACAGAGAGAGGAAAGAAAAACTTTTTAGGCAGAATGTTGACATTAACAAGACCTTCATCTTCAACCTAGATAGTAAATTATTGAAAAAAAACTTTTTTCTTCCTTCTATTCACGTACACAAGAAGTTGAAGAAATAACATCAATCAAGTTGATACATGGCAAAAGAGGAAAAAATATTTTTAATTAAGAAATTGGTTGGAGAATGAAAGTTTTGTGTCTCTCTCTTCAAAATGACAACGACTTCTAATGAATGAATTAATGAAAATGAATGAAATTTTTTTCTCTCTCTTTTAGCACTAAGTAATGTTGAATCACCAAACTAAATAATTCATAATCAATTCTGCTCTTAAATATTTAATGTCAGCAACTCTTACAAGAAAGGCCTTGCCTTGCTTTTCTTCGCTTCTTAATGAGTGAAAATGGATGAAACTTTTTCTTTATTTTCTTTCCCTTCAATTCACTTTAATTAGAAAAGGAAAAAAAATCCACGCGCTTTTTCTCCCTTCAAATTGCTTCATTTAGTTCTACTTGCTCTCTTTTAGGTAACTGCTATATAATTTTCTTAAACGTTTTTCTTCTATGTCTCTTTTTTGGAATTTAGATAAGGATAGAAAGAAAAATAAAAAAAGATAAGAAACTTTTGAATTCAATTGAATTGTGATGAAAATTAAAGACAAATAGAAGAAAATGAGGATGGAAGTTTTTATAACTTTTCATTTAGATTTGAATTTGAGATATTTTTGATATAATTTTATTATACTTTCAAGTAAGCTATGGAATTATTCGTAAATTAGTGAATTTTATAAATATTTTATGATGAAAAAGGAAAGTTATAAATATTGCATTTCTTAGTTTGTAAAGAATCAAATTGTCAGTTATAATTTCTGCATTAAAAACTTTTTTATCCATATTTTATTCTTTTTTGTAGTTCAAATAAAAATTCTAAAAAATTCTTAACTGAAATTTGAGTTTTAAAAGTATCAAAAAAATGCACTAAAAATTCAACAAACCAGAAGAAAATTCGCTATTAATTTTATCAAAGATTCGAATTTTGATTTTTTGTATATTATAAATAATTTCAATTCAATTTTTAAAAATGTTTAAACTAAATTTAAATTAAAATTTTCATCCAATTCAATACTTGAGTTTTAATTAGAAAAAAAGTAAATTTTCTAATCTAAAAGAAAATTTTATTCAAGTTTCATTTCTTTGAATTTTATAATTGAAAAGTAAGCTCAAAAAAGGCAGGCAGCAGTAGAAGAAACCATAAGAAAGTCAAAAGAACAGAAAAAGTCTTTCTACTACTTCAGTTAAAATAAATTTTCAATTCATGAATTAATTTCACTTGAGAGTAAAGAACAAAAACGCTCGTTTGTATATACAAAAGAGAGAAGATGACGAAGAAAATTGAGCGCCAATATGAAAAGGAAGCCATTAAATGAATTAATGTTTACTTAGGACTTGTAATGTGTACATAATCAAGGCAGATGAGAGAGAGTAAAATATACATATTTTGAGTATGAGTGAAAAATATCTAAAATAACAAAACTTTTTTTCTCTCCCTTTTCTCACACATATGTTGAAAACATTTAAATTAAATTGTATAAAAAGAACATACACACAACTCTGTAGAAAGAAACTTTATGAAGCCATTTTAATTTAACTTTTCGTGTGTAGATTGGATTTTTTTCCTTCTCTTTTGCTAATTGAGAAATTTCTTCAAGAAGGGAGAGGTAGAATTAACATATTTAATGACAGCTTCTCAATATTCAATTTTTAATGCTTTGACTCGTGAAACATAAATTATATTAAAAAATCTTGTAAATTTTCATGACATGATACTGGCGCATTTTTTTTACTGTTATGCATTAAAAAGTAGGCAAAATTTTAATTATGTAAAAAAAATCTAATGAAGTTGGTAAATATTTTATTCAAGGTTAATTGTAAAAATATTTTTTGAAAATTTTCCAATTACTTTTTAAATTTTTTTGTAACTGTCATTTTTTAATCGTTAAAAATTTTTTAAAAATTTTCATTATAAAATTTGTAAGTGTAATTTATCAAATTTTTTTGAAATTCTCAATAAGATAGATAGATGGACAGACAAAATGTTTTTTTATTTTAGACATGATAGAAAAGTATGCTAAGAAAGGTACTAAAACTTTCCCTTAACCATTAAAATTAAATGTATGCAAAGTCAACAAAGAAAATTTTTCTTCAATTCTGTGTCGCCTTAAAAATGGTTTTCCAATAAATATATACAGCACATACTCAACACACGCCAATGGCAAATAAAGCGTCTTACAAGAATGAGGGTGGAAATTTTTTCTTTCCCTACCTCATTTAGTGTTTATGTGACGGTGTAGGCAATGCCTTTCCTTTTTAGCGGAAAATTTCCTTATCGTTCGCTTCTAATCAAATAAATAAATTATGTTTACTCAAAATGTAATCTTTAATTTTTATGCTTTTTCCTTCCTTTATTTATTTTATGTCTATGTTGTTGTTTTATTCTTAAAAATCGATGCATACTTCAAAGCAAGAAAAAATAATTAATTTTAAGATTTGAGTTTGAAAGTGACAAAAAATTTTTAAAAAGGACTACAATTCTCGGAACAAATCAATTTTGACAATATTAAGATTCGAATCTAAAATTTCTTGAACTTTAAAAATTACTTCTATTTAATTTTTAAAAACTTTCGACAAAAACATCAAGTCTTTTTGAATTTATATTACAGTAATATTTTTGGCAAATGTTTCACATAATTTAATTTAATTCAACTAGCTTGCTTAATGACTCAACTAAAAAGAGACAACAAAAATTTCACACTGTTTGTTGTTACATTTACACCATAAAACTTTTTTTCTATCCAAAAAAACTTTTCTCTCTCATCTTCCATTTACTAAAAATTTTCGGTACATTATCTTTTATGCTATGGCTTGCTTGCTTGCTTTTATTTAAAACAAAAATCAAGTAAACTTTTTTCTCTTCTTTCATCCTTAATGATATCGTTTTATCTTAATTTCACTTCTGTGTGCTCTGCTGTGAACATTAATTCTTTCTCATAACTTTGTGTATAAAAAGCATAAAGCATGTTGAACCCCTTCTACATTTTCTACTGATGGAAAAAGATGAGTTTAAGTGGTAAATGAAATTTTTGTGTCTCTCTTTTTGCAACTTTTTTCTTGTTCTTTTTAATAAATTTTTTAATATGAGACAAAAAAATTTATGCATACATGTTAAGCACTCTCACTAAATTAATAATTATGCACATAAAATTTACATGTTAATTTCTCAATTCTAAATTCATTTTTTTTTCGCTTTTGTTTCACAGCTGCCTTTTAATTTGTGTGCAATGAACGATAAATTTACTTTGTAAAGGGAAAAATTGCTTTTGATGAAACTTTTTTTTCTCTCTCACAAAACATTTGCTTTGATGGTGTATAATTAAAAATTCCATTTGTGCAAAATGCAACATTTCTATATTAACGTAATCGACAATGAATGGATGTAAATGTAATTTTTTAATGAATTCAAAAGGAAGATGAAGCTTTTAAACTTTAACATTATATATTGTTTGATGGATTTAATTTTATTGTTAAAAAATTTCACAATCGAAACATATTTTTGAAATTTTTTGAATTTAGAACTACAATAAACTGCTAATAAAACTGCAATAATTTTTTATAAACTACTAAAATATCATTAAAATTGCAAAAAATTTTTTTAAAATAAAAATTAATTTTAATTAGAAAAACTCAAAATTTTTAAAAACATTTTTTTTCTCAACTTCAACATTATTTCAGTTATTAACAATTGAAATTTCCTTAGAACTTCAGAATTTTTCTCACTATTTTTAAATCTCGAAAACATTAAAAAGTCACACAATTTGCCTTGTCATAAATTTCACTCTTTCATCGCTTTAATCGCCCTTCATTTTATTAAATTTCATTCATGAGCTCATTTTAATTGTTTTTAAGGTAATTTCCCTTTTACTCTCTCTATATAAATTCTTTTTAAAAACACTCCCTTTGAGAGTTATGAATAATTTAAAATTGAAAAATGAATAAAAATTGCTTTACTCATTTTATTATGAGCTTAGAATTGTGTACATTTTATGAAAGAGACACAAAAGAGTGAAATTTTTATTCTTATGTGTTTGCAATAACAGGGAGCGTCATAAAGTTGACTTTGTAATTAAGTACAAAACTTTCTGTCCCAACAATGTTCATAAAAAACTATGACAAATTTTAAAAGCAATTTCTTTTTACTTTGTCTTTTTCAACGTCAACCACAATAAATTATAACTCGTAAGCTCATAAAAGAAGGAAAATTATGGAAAAACAAAAAAAAGTTTTTCTTGTGATGCGAGGGGAGATGAAGATGAATTTCTTGACATCAGAGCTGAGAAATTGCAAAAGACGAAATATTCATTTGAAGTTTATGGTTGGGTGAAATTTCTCTTTCTCACTTTTGATGACTGAAATAATTTAACTTTAAAGAAATAAAAATAAAAGAAGATGAAGTAGCTAAAGTGAAAGATGAAGTAAATTTATTTTTTTCTCATGAGTTCTGTTGAAATATGAGAAAAAGAAAGTGAACATGTATGGAGAATATTAAAATTCTTTTTTGGATGTGAGTTAATTTATTTTTTTGAGAGAAATAAAAAAGTTGTATGAAGATGGAATTTATGATTTTTTAGTGGCTTTAAATAAGGAAAATTTTAAAGTTATTTGTTAGATAATTTAAAAATTAACTTCAAAGTTTGATTTCGAATCTTAAAATGATAAGGAGCTTTTAAGATTATCTTTTTAACTCTTTTTATTTTTTTTTTGTTTTTGATCATGAAAAACCGGTTCATTATTTTTTATTTTTAAAGTTTTTTATTTATAAAAAAATTAAAAGAATAAATTCAAAATTAAGCAGCTAAAACTCCATAAAACTCTTTTTTAATATAGTTTTATTATAATCAACCCTTCTTTATTAAAACATATACACAAAAGTCATTATAATTATGTTGCGCCCATTAAAATTATATGAAACGTGCAATTCCTCTCTCCCCGTGTAAACAAAGATAGAGAGACAGACACACAATAAACGACAACAATTTAGTGTGTTGTCATCATTTAGTCAACTCATTCTGATTGTTGTACCCACATATAAATAAATATACTTGCATGTATGAAAGGAATTTACGCGACAACTGTAATCATCATAAACGCTATTTTATACAAATGAGGGAACACTCACTTGCTTGCTTGCTTGTTATATCATAAAAAAGTCTAAATGACGACAATAATAATTTCTCCCTTGATGAGAGCATGAGAAATAATGGTGGTTAAACTAAAAGAAGACGCCAAATAACAACAGCATGAGATTTTAATGAGGTGAGAAAAAGGCACAAAACTAAATTGTTTTAAGACTTAACAATGAACAAAAAGTTTAGTTTCTTTTCTGTTCTTTTTCGGGCATGAAGATTGAAAACTTTCTTTTATGTTTCTGCTGTTTAGAGTGTGGAAAAAATATAAACTTTTCTCTATGGAAATTGAAATGAAAAGAAACTTGTCACATCACAATAGGGAGAGAAAAAAAAGTGCCATGAAAATGAAATTCAAGTCAGTGAGAAAGAAAAAATTGGAAAAGTTTTTTGTGTGTTAAATTGTTTAAATTTAGTTTTGAGCTTTCAGTACTCTTTTCATTTTGATGAGTTGTTAAAATGAGAATAAGAATGAATGTGGGATGGAATTTGAAAGTTTTTTGATTTTTTAGGAATTTAAGAAAGAGAAAAATTTATAAAATTTTAAAAATTAGTTTAAAGAAATTTAATGAGAAAGTAAAAATTTAAATTCAAATATTAAAATTTTTGTATTTTTTGCAACTTTTTACAATTTTTATTTTTATAAAACATAAAAAAGATGAAAAAATTTTCTTTTTCACTATTTTTTAAAGAAACAAAGAAGAGAAATTTTTAATTTTCATATATAAATAATTTTTTCTTCAAAAACATAAAGCAATTTCCACTTGCTGTTGAGTTATAAAACGCACATTTTCCATCTCTTCCCCAAACCAGCAACAATATAATTTTTTTATTCGCCCTCTTCTTCGTCGTCGCCTTGAAAATGGAGAAAATTTATGTTGGTATACATAAGAATATTTATTTCGCGACACGAATGGCGTTTGTTGTTGTTGATGGGTTTTTATTCCTTCTTGTCGCTCAAATCGACCCGCACACAAGTCACAAGTCGTTTTGTAATCATTAAATTTGTTTGCGTGAATGAGCAGAAGGCATAAAGCAATGCTTGTTATTGGGTTGTTTTCAAGTGGTAAATTTTCTTTTCTTGATAGTTTGAAAAATGACTTTTTGATATTTGAAAAGCTTTATTGTGATTAATTGTTGATTGATATAAATAAAGAAATTTTTGGTAAGAATTGAAAATTGAAATTGAATTTTATAATTAGATGAAAAGTTTTTACATTTAAATCTTCTTATTGATTAAAAATAGGTAAAGAATTGCATTTTTTTTTGAAATAACAAAATCCTTTTCCATTTTTTTCAAAATATTTCTATGATTTTACAAAAAATCGGATTTTTCATAAAAATACTTTTAAACTACAATATATCAATTTTCTTGATATGAAAATAAAATGAATCTCATTATATTCCGATTAAGAAAGAACAAAAACAGAATTAGGACAAAGACAGAAAATTGAAGAATAGAAAATCTTTTGTGCATGTAATGAACTCACATTATATGTCGATAAGTGAAGAAAAAGAATGAGAAAGAAAATTACAAAGCATTCATTAACAATTTTTAATTCAGTTAGAAAGTCAAACGACATTTCTTTGTATGAATGAAGGGCGGAATTGAAAGACATCTCATTATCGACTCTGTTCTGCTCTTTTCTTATCAATTGTCTGACAATCATAATGAATTCATTCAAATTCTATTCTATTAAAAGTTAGTTCTTCTCTTTCATTTACCTAAAGCTTACAATAATGTAAAAACTTGACTTTAGTCATGCGATTTTTCAATTAAACAATTTAGAATATTAATTCATGAATATATTTTTCTTTTCATTAATAAATTAGTTGATTTAAATTGCCTATTAAGGGTTTTTTTATAAAAGGTGGTAATTTAGTTTTATATTCATACATGCTTAATCCTAAATTACACTTTTTTATACCTTTATGCGGTGAAAATGATGCATGAAAGTCATTTATTATAAAAAATACTAATGATAATAATTTAGTGGTTTTCCATTTTGGTTGTCTTGTAGTATTAGGAAAATTTATGAAAAAAGAAAATTTTTCATTATAATTTGGAATTATGTGATTTAAATTTCAAGATTTTCTTAATAAATATGTTTCAATCAAAGAAATTATGAATTCAAATCTTTAAGTAATGTTAGGTTGTTGTTTGGAAACATTTTTTAAAAAATTTTAATTTTTATTTACTTTAAAATATTCTAAATATTTCCTTTTTATAAAAAATTTCAAATAAATTTTTTTGATATTTTATCTTTTGCCAAAAAAAGAATCCAGTGAAAGCTTCTGTTGATGGTAGAGATTACAAGCATAGTGAAGGTTTATAAAATTAATGCCTCCACGTCATAAAATGGAATTAAAATGTTATTAAAACTTCTCATGTTTCCTGTGTGCGCTTGTTTCCTCACTTCTGGCATGAATTCGGTATGTTTTAGCTTATTTACAACCTTGTATGTTATTAACACACACGCATGGCTTTCATTTAAAACCATTCCACTTTTATCTCGCACATTGAAAATATTGCGAGTATATAGCAGGTTTAATGTTATGATAATAATAATAATAAAGCTTGTAGTGTGGCACATACATGCTTCTTTTGTGACACCACACTCTGTCGTAAATTTACATCAAACAGAATCTAATTTCATACAGGCGTAAATAAGAAAAGTGAGTGGTTTTGTAGCGTAAAAAGAAAGCTTAAATTTATTCAAATTTTATTCATCAAAAAGCAGTGACAGCAACAGGCAAAAAATATTTCTTTCATTGAACGAAAATTTTTATTTTCATGAAATTACCAATTAATATGTCGTCTAAGAAAATCAAAAATATGCGTGTAAATTTTCATTATTACTTTGACTATAAATTTTATACTCTATAATAATAAATTTAAATATTTTACATAAGAAATTTCTTTATTTTTTACTACTTCTAAAGGGGAATATTACTTATGTCATTTTTTAAAATAATTCAAATGGTGTAATCTAGAAAGTATCACAATAAAAAATTTTTAATTTCAACATTACAAAATTTCATTTATGACAAATTGTTGTGCACAATTTTTTGCAGGCGTAATTTTTTAGTACATAATTTTCATAAAATTTTACAAGTATGGAAAGTTTTGAAATTCTATCAATAATATTGTTATGAAAAAACAAGAAATCTAAGGAAGAATTCAATTTAAAAATTTGTCCATTAAGAGACAACAAAATATTGCGCACCAAAAGTCACAAAATGACAAAAAAAACTCAAATTAAAATTCTTATTCCCTAAAATAATTTTTCCCCTATTTCTATTTTTATAGATACCCAAAAGGAACCGCATATATATACATACATAAACACAGTGTAGTAATATAAATTTGTTGTAATCAATATATATCACATGATATAAATATTCTTTATTATCATGCCATTATACATTATACACTCTTCTATGTTGTGTATGTCTATGGTGTGATACTGACGACAATTCATTTCTTTTCTCGTATTTTTTGGCCTGAGTGAAAATGAAAAATGCCACAACACCATCAACCCATATTTTCTGTCTATATTTTTTCAAGCGGGCGGGTGTGTGTATACAAGTGAAAATTTATATTGCAAGCAATAAAGCATTGCCCTATTTCCCAACGCGTGAGAGCTACAAATAGCAACATCATGAGGATGAAATCTTTTTACATAGAACTCAGGGTATGAATGAAAGGGGAGCATCATAAAGAAAAAATAAATTTTTATGAATTATAAAAAAATATGAATTTATATGTATGATTCTGTGATTATTTATGTATGCTTGCCTTTCTGCTTGCTCTTGTTAAAAAAGTGTAAATTGAGAAAATCCGGTCCCGTGTAGTTGTGAATAGAATAGAAATAGAGTGTAAAAAAAAATTAGGAAGTCGATTTGGGATTTAAAAAGGATGAAGAAAGTGGCTATTTTTTGTGTAAGTTAAAGATTATTTTTGAAAAGACTAAAATAAATTTTGTCAATGATTTTTCATGTAAAGCAATTTGTCAAAATATTTTGAGTCTTAATAAGAAGACAAAATAATTTTTATAATTTGAGTCTCAAAATAAATTTTTTAATTATCATTTTTTCGCAGACACTGTCAGAGTTGTTATAGGCGAAATTAACAGCGGCCTATAAAAAAGGCTGCCTATTTTATAGGCCGCCTATAAAAAAAAAATTTATAGGCCGCCTATTTTTATAGTCCGCCTATTTTATAGGCCGCCTATAAAATAGGCTGCCTATTTATAGGCGATAGGCGATAGGCGAAAAAATTTTTTTGTCAAAAAAATCCTATCTATGGTTTTTTCGTTGTAATAATTATGAAAACGCATTGAAAAAATATTTTTATAATTTTTTTCAAAAATTTTCCATTTTTTCCGACCAAAAAACTATTTTTTATAAAAAATCGGCCTATTTTATGTTCAAAAATTCATAACTTTTTACCAACATATCAGAAAAATATGGTTGAGCACTTGTTCGAAAGGTATTTTCACCAGCTTTTTAACAATGTATAATATGTAGCATAAACTTACAAACCATGGCCACCAAAACCCCCTAAATCATGCATCTTTGGGGTTTTTTTTAAACTTAATTAGGTAAAAAATTGAAAAATGCTTGAAAAAAATATTTTTCTACGTTTGTTTTACTTAACTAAACTTAAAACAACTTGAGAAAATGATTTGTAAAGAAATTTTCAAAAAATTTCTCTCGCTACGGTACAAAATGCTTACCCACCAAAAGCTGATATTGCCTTTGTCATAACTTTTTTAAAACACATTTTTGAGAAATGATATTTACATTGATAAAAAGATTATTTTAAGAGCTTTTCAATGATATATAATACTCCTGCATTTACTTTAAATTTTAGTTTTCCACAGGCTATTATTTAAGACATTAGGATTTTTATTCAAAATTCTTATTCATTTTATTGGTTTTTGATCACAAAATAGTTGAATTCTATTTTAAATCAACAAATTTTATGTTATGGTATATTAAAAAATTCAGAAAATATGAAATATAAATGAGGAATTGATATTAGACTCATATAAGTCTCTACTACTGCATAAAATTACATAATTTTACACATTTTTGATCATCAAGCTTCAAAATTTTAGCAGATTGCAATAAAATTTTTTGTAAATAGGAAAATTTGCTTATTTTTTTAAAAATTATGTAAGTTTTTGTCATAAAAGGGTGTAAAGCAAATATAATAGTCTAACGGCATATAGTATTGACCTGAGTACATTTAACAAGTTGTAACACATTTAATAATAAAAGTTTAACAAAAATAAACAAATTTATCTATTTGTAATAAATTTTACTGAAATCTGCTAAAACTTTGAAGCTTGATGATCAAAAATGTGTAAAATTATGAATTTTTATGCAGTAGTAGAGCCTTATATGAGTCTAATATCAATTCCTCATTCATATTTCATATTTTCTGAATTTTTTAATATACCATAACATAAATTTGTTGATTTAAAATAGAATTCAACTATTTTGTGATCAAAAACCAATAAAATGAATAAGAATTTTGAATAAAAATCCTAATGTCTTAAATAATAGCCTGTGGAAAACTAAAATTTAAAGTAAATGCAGGAGTATTATATATCATTGAAAAGCTCTTAAAATAATCTTTTTATCAATGTAAATATCATTTCTCAAAAATGTGTTTTAAAAAAGTTATGACAAAGGCAATATCAGCTTTTGGTGGGTAAGCATTTTGTACCGTAGCGAGAGAAATTTTTTGAAAATTTCTTTACAAATCATTTTCTCAAGTTGTTTTAAGTTTAGTTAAGTAAAACAAATGTAGAAAATATTTTTTTCAAGCATTTTTCAATTTTTACCTAATTAAGTTTCAAAAAAACCCCAAAGATGCATGATTTAGGGAGTTTTGGTGGCCATGATTTGTAAGTTTATACTACATATTATCAATTGTTAAAAAGCTCGTAAAAGTACCTTCCTAACAAGTGCTCAACCATATTTTTCTGATAAGTTGGTAAAAAGTTATGAATTATTAAATAATACCAATGGACATATATGACTTATAAGGCCTCCACAAGACGAAATTTTAAAAATATTTTTATGGAAATATTTTTCTCATTGTTTTACAATTATAATGAGTCTACAAAACCAATAAAATAATTTTTTTGAAAAATTTCAATTTTTTCGCCTTTCGCCTATAACAACTCTGGACACTGTTTTTGAATAAAATTTAATCTTTAATGAAATTGAGTTTTCAAATTATTGATTTCAAATTGAATATTCACGTACTACATTTTTGTCATCATAATAAATTTTGTAATATTTTTTTGTTTTATAAAATTGTCCTTTAGACAAAAAGTTTACCAAATATTTATTAAAATAGTAATAAAAGCCTTTAAAAATGCAAATTCAAATCTTAAGAACAAAAAAATTGATTCAAGAAAGTTAACATATTTTTTTATTTCAGTATCATAAAATACTCTTTTGTTTATTTTTTGAATGCTTTAAGACTACAAATTATTTTTTTCATAATTTTCTTTTTATTTTTTAGAATTCTGAATAGAAAAAAATTATGATTTAAATTTATTTCAAATTTTTTCAGAAGAACAAGGAATCGATAACTCTTGCTTCATTTTTTTTTTCAATTTTATTTAAACTTATAGAAATAGACACTGAAAAAAATCAAAGTTGTCTTAAATAACAAAAACAAAACTTAGTCAGAAAAAATGTCCATTAAATTTCTTTATTCATTTTCTGAGCAAAAAAAAGAAAAATCATCATTCATCTAAGTGACTTGTTTATAAAGCAAGGAAGGAAAAAAATTAAAGAGAAAGAAAAATTGTCTATTAAAGTACAAGCACATCCTAAACCTACATTTTATGTCTTTCATCTCAAGGTTCTTTTTTGCTGCGTGTGCAAAAAGTGTCTTGTCTTGTTATGTAACGACATTGTAACGTTAGGCAGAAAGCAGGCAGGCATCATCCCTTTATGCAAGAATAGAATCTTAATATCATTTTATTAGAGCGCAGAACAAACACATAAATAATATCTATCTAGTAAAAATATTTCATTCAAGACGAGTAAAAGGAAGAGAAATTTTTTCTCGTGCGTATGAAAATAAAAACGTGCGTTGGTGTAAATGTGAGAAATGAAATTCATAGAGACAAAGTAAGTCTCTTGTGGAGGAATTTTATTGATTTTCTTATGGCTACAATTCAACAACAAACAACCGTTATTGTATGGAGAAAAAAAAAGTTGGCTTTATGTATCATAATTTTTTTTCTTCCTTTTTGTGAGATAAGAAAATAAAATTGTAGGGGTTGTGTTGTAGTTTTCCAAAAAAGTAACAAAATCATTTGTTAAGAGCGCTTTTTTTTGTACAACTATGTAAGCAATATTTTTGACACTACATGAATAAGCCTTGTTGGTTAGCTAGTCAAAATGTTCACCACAGCAAGTTTTTATTCTCAAATCTGATGAAAAATCTGCCAAAAAATTGCTTACAAGAAAAAAAATTTTTCACATTGTCATACGCATGTTTTTTTTTGTAAGGTCTGACCTCAATAAATCTCAACCCTCTACCTTTTGGACTTCTCATAAAATAATATTTTTTTTTTTTGCAACAAAAATAAAGAAATTGATTCTTATAGACTTGTTTGTCGATTGTTCACTGAGTCATAAAGAAAATAATTGTTTGTCTAAATTCATTGCTGTATTGCATTGGTATTTGTGAGTGTGTGTATATGAATGGACATAGAGAAAGAAGAGAAAACATTTTTTTATGTGTCAGAGAGATTCTAATCGCTGACTAAATTTAATGAAATGAAAGCAACGAGAGTGAAGAATGTGAGGGAAAAAATCAATGTCGAAGGGAAATGAACGCAAAAAAGTATATAATTTTTAGCTCACTCTTTGGCTTAAGAAGGAAGAAAAAATTCTCGATTTTCGCTCACTTTTAATGAATGAATCGAGGGTGTAAATGAGAATGAGAATTGTGAAAATGTTTTTCTTTCATTTCATAGCAATTTTTTGTGTTGTTAAAGGGAAATTAATCGAGACAGAGGAAAATAAGAGAGTGAAAAGTTCATTGGACTTTTTTTTATAAAAATTATAATGGAGCAATAAACAAAGTATAATGATAACCTTTTTATGGTTTTTAAAATACTTTTATTTAAAAAAATCAGAATATTTAAAGTAAATCTTTTTCAATTTCTAAAGACCGTTAAATCTAAAATTTTTTAGTTTCAAATTTTTCGTTATACTTTTTGAAACATTTTTTTTTTTGAAATTTTGATGAATTTTTTAATTTTTTCAAAAATTTTGAAACAAAAAATTCAAATTTCAAAAAGTCGTTATATTCGAAAATTTTCAATTCTTTAGAATTTTTTCAAGTTTTCGTATATTTTTAATGAATATTTTTATCCAAGAAATTCAATACCCATTCACTCAATCATTCATACAATAAAAAACCTCGATCAATACTAAAGCTTCACTAAACTACACCACCATTCATTGTATAATCTTCAACCTCTGTAAATCTTTCTTTCTTACTCTTTCATTCGCTTTGTCAACAGTCATGACTAATCTTTTAATTGACTTTCTTCTTCTTCTTCTACTTTTTCAAGAAACGAGAAAGAGAGAGAGAGAAGAAAAAAAGTTTTTTTCTTTGCCTCACCAGTGTGGAATTCAAATGAAGGTAAAAGATGAAAATTTTCTTCTCTTTAATTAAAAAGTTAAATAAAGTTTGAAGTCATCATTCGAGTAATGTAAAATTGAATAATGTGGGTAAAAAAGAGAGAGAGATGTTACAGATGTAACTCAATTTTATAACTTCAGTAAAAAAGGAAAATTTTCATAACTATTGAGGTAAAGCTAGAAAAATATTTAAATTTTATATTTTTGGACTTACCACCACGATTTTCGCTATCCGTTTGTTTAACTTGAACAGGACGGTTCATCTGTAAGTAGAGATAATGAAAGAGGGTGATGAAAAATATTTTTATGTAAATTTTGATGTCTTAAGCTCTAAAATTAAAACATTCACACAAAATTTTCAAACATACACAAATTACTAGTAAGTAAGTTTGTCTTTCATTGTTTGTTTTATTTGAATGTTATTTTGTTGTTGGATGTTTTGCACACAAAAAATTTCTATATTAAAAATTCCAGTTAATTTTGAAATTTAGAAGATTTTTTGGGTGAAAATTTTGGAATTATTAAATAAAATTAACGATAAAAAATGAATTTAAAAAAACTGTTAAATTTAAATTTTCTAAATTATTCAAAGTTTTGAAATCTTTAAAAATATTCTAAAAAAATTTTTTCTTAAATAAAAAATCAGGAAAATATAGAAAACATTTCATCTTGAAAATTAAATTTAAAAACAAAAAAGAACCATGGCGAAGACACTCCGACTAATCGAAAAATCGACGATTCTTGCGATTTTTGGGATTTCTGCGATTATTCGTCGATTTTTCGTTTAATCGGAGTGTCTTCGCATTGAAAAAAACAAAGAATGTAAATAAATTGTTATTTTTGACAAGATTTGAATTCAAAGTTTTATGTTATAAATCAATTTATAAATTTTTAATCTTTACAAACATTTTATAAAAATCCATTTAAAAAAATAAAATAGTAGATTTTTTGCTAAATTAAGTTCAACTAAAATTACAATCCTAACTAACTAACGAGAGGCGTTTATTTTAATTAACGAAAATATACCTCAGTCAAAAAATTCCATCGCCCATAAAAAAGCCAAAATAATAATAATAATATTTACATGCATATTTAATTATGTTTAACAAAATTTTCTCTCACTCATAGAAAACTCTTTCTCTCTATTTAAACCATGAAAAAGAAGAAAAAATAACTGAAAATGGTTACAATACATAATTTTCCGCAAATTAAGGCATTTAGTAGAATGAGGCAGTCATTTAATGTGTTTCTTTGTGTGCCCTTTTCAACTCTTTCACTAATTGTTTGCCAACTCTTTCTCTTTCATATAAAAGGGACTCTCGAATGTGAAACTATTAAAACAACAAAATATATATAACATTTTTCGGCATTAACTAATTATGTAGTAAATTTTCGTTGAATTGTGCCCTTTTGATGACTTTTCATTGAGGTACTTTTCTTACTACCGTCTCATATAATCAGAAAAATAATAAAAAAATCCCTAGAAAGGGATAAAAAGGTAATTTTAACTTACTGCTATGAAAATGGCTTAAGTTATGGCATAGAAAATTAAAATATTAAAATGAAAGTAGAAGTGCAAACAGAGCAGTTTGTTTATGCTTTGATTTGGCATAAAATCCCCTCACTCTTGTTGGCTTTTAAATATGCATGAAAAGAGCGAGAATGTGGTCGATTCGTAACGGCTGTGAAAGCCAATGAATTTTCCCATTGTTTGTTATCATTAGACCTCCGCATTCCGCTTATCTACATAAAATATACACACACAGAGAGTGCTGTTACTACTACCATCAGTTGCCTACTGACGAATGTCAAAGGGATGGAAAATTTTAACGAAAAAATTTTTTGTTCAAGTATGAAAATTTATTTGTCAAATTTAACGGTATTTTTAAAATTAATTTTGAACTTGATTTTGATCTTAAGATCAAATTTTATTATCCAAAGTTTCCATCCCTTTTCTTGTAATAGCACCAAAAAGAACTCAATGCCATGCCAAAGATATTTTGCCACTGCTGTTTCCTTTCCTTCTCTTAACTTTTTTAAGTCTTGTTATCATGGAAAATTGATTTTCATTTTGTGGCATTTACATACATTCGTCCGTTCGTCCGTCAGAAATAAATACACATACAAAATTTTCCTTCTTTTTATTTTCGACTTTTTTGGGTCTCTTATGAAAATAAAGTATGTTTCTGACTACAACATGTTGTGCTGAAATTTTCCTTAAGCTTGCTCTCTGTGTTTATGTTCATGTTACATGTTAATGTTCTCTTTCTCTTTGTGTTCTTTTTATTTTGTTGCTACTATTATTGTTTGCGGCAGGGGAGAATAGGAGAGTAAAGAATTTGTCATAAAAATAATTCTTAGTTTGCAAAAGATATAACAAAAAGTTAAGGGACAATTGGGCAATGAATAAAAAGAAAAGCAACAGTAGAAAATGTGATGTAGCATCACTTTTTTATTTGAGATGCTTTTTTTTGAATTTTTTACACTGAATTAAAATTCAAATTCAACGGGTTTTTGAAATTTAAATTTTTTTTTGAATTTGATCTTTAAATTTCAAAAAAATATTAAAATATAGAAGAATTTACAGAAATTTTTTGTACAAATTCTAAATATTTTTTTCAGTGGAGATATTGTTCCTTTGTGTAGAGATTGGCAGTAAAAAATTATGAATTTTTCAATAAAAAAAATTAAATTGAAATTTAAATTTTGATGTTTAAAAATACAATTGGGATAGGAACAATAAATAATTATTACTTTCAAGAATCGAATTCGTAAATTTAATTTCCTTAAAAACTTGTCTAAATAAATTCTTGAAAAATTTCTTACAATTTTTCAATATAAGATCTTCAAATGTTGATTCTTCTGCAACAATGACATTCTTTTCCTTTTCACCTTTTCTCAGCTTCAATTATCACACTACAAATATACAACCACATTTGTGTTCTTTATATATTTTTTTATTTCCTACATACCGCAATAATGTTTTTTGATGGGGAAGCAAAATGAAATGAAAAAAATTTCCTGTATTGCCACTTATCCCATTTATTGCTTAGAAATAATCAATAATTTTTCTTCTTGTTTTTCATTTTCAACACATAGAAAAAATATTATTACTATTTTTCTTTTTTTTATTATTATTAAAGTCGACCCAAAGCCAGAAATGTGTATAACATTCAATTCCAATGTTATCAGACCATCAGTAAGTATTCAGTCAGTCATTTAGTTGGAGCAAAACATTTCAATTTTCGCTCAGTCAGTGGATATAAATGAATGAAAATATTTTTTATGTCGATGTTGGCCCCCGTTGACTAAAAGTGTGCTATGCCACATTTGTAACTCACACCCATCTTCATTTTCATTTACAAATCGATGTGAATTGTTTTTTACGTTATTGTATATGTAGTAATGACATAATAAACTTATAGATATATAAATAAATTCATATACAAGAAAATTTCAATACTTGATAGCTTAAACATAATTGTCATTGCAAAAAATATTTGTTTGAAAAATTAAGAATGGAAATTTTTAAAACAAAAAATTTACAGTTTCTTTTGTTTTTTAAAAAAGCAATTTTTTTGAAATTTTTACTTTTTTCCTTTTAAGAAATTTTATTAATATTTTTTGTTTCCTAGAAATTTTTAAAGAAATTTGCTGTGTTTAATTTTTTAAATTTACAAATTTTTTTATTATTTTTTTTTTGATTTTTGAAATTACTAATTTTTACAAAAATTTTCTTGTAAAAAAAGGTTTGAAATTTTTTTCAAAAATTGTTAAAATCTTTGAAAAAAAAAATGAAAATTTGAAGTTTTCAATTTTTATTTAACTTATATAGTTACTTGCCTGTCTACCATTGTTTAAAATCAACAACATTTTGTAATAAAAACAGAAAATAATTTTTTTTCAATTAATCGAATATGATAAAATTATTGCCTTTCACAATGAATGAAAAAAAATATCAAGATTCAAATTTTATCATCAATTCTTGCCTATATTCAAGGATAATAAATTAATTAATTTTAATCCCCAATAGTAAAATTATTTCACCACGCACAAAAAAATGTAATGAAAAATTTAATGGACTTTTGCTACATTTACTATTAAAAAAGTTTTTTATCCACTTCGTTTTTTTGAGGGTATTGAATTTTTCAAAGCTAGAGGTTGGGCATACCAATAAATTATTACTTAAATGGCCTGTATGCTTGTGGAGAAAAAGAAAATTTCTTTTTTTGTCACATACATTGAATGAGTTCAGGAAATTAGTTTCAATAATAAATTTTCAACATTCAACCGCAATTAAAAAAAAAAGAAATTATGGATTTTCGATATTTTTCCACAATCATCATCAATTTAATAAAAAAAAACTTTTACCTTTTACATTGTGCAGTGAAATGGTAAAAAAAATAAAATTGTAAATTGAAATCCACTTGAAGTGAGTGTGTGCTGCTTTCGTTCATCGATTAATGAACAACTTCGCTTGTGTGTGCGGTGAGCGTAGTGTAATGACATTATAATGACCTACAATTAAATCTCAGTCCCTTTACAGTAACTCTCAACCGTCATACAAAAATAATTTTCAATTTAAAACTCGAAAGAGAGAAAAATTTGTATTTTCAATTACAGGGCAATGTTTTTATGTTGCAATTGTTGTTTTGTGGTTTAAAAATCATCAAAATGAACGACTGTTGAAAGAGATAAAAATTGATTTTAATTGCACTTAATTCGCGACTAATTGGAAGTCGTGTTGAAATTTTAAATTTTTTTTCCGAATTTTGTAATGTTGTTTGAATCTTTTTGTTATTTTGATAAAGTTTTCAGCTCTTACATTTTTAAAAAAAAAATATTTTGCACTCCAAAAATTTAAAAAGTAGAAATTTATTAAATTTCCATATTTTAGTTCTTTTTCAAAGTAAAAACTAAAAAAATTGAAGGTAAAAAATATAAACGAAAAGGTTTATTCTTTTATATTTAAGATTTGATTTTGTGATCTTAAAATTCTATTTATATTTACAATTTTAAATCTTAAAAATTATTTACAAATTTGTAATTTTAATCTCAAAACTTCAAATTTATTTTCAAATCTTGTCCAATCTCATACTAAACAAATTTTTTTATTAAAATAAATTTTTATCTCTTCATTTTATTTATTTTAATTTTCTCTTTTCCATTCCCAAATGTTTTTATTTATCGAAAAAACAGCAAGAAATGGCAGTAAAAAATTTATATCATGCGTTTCTCCCGCGCATCAGTTGCTTTTAATATTTTATGTTTATGAAGTGAGTGAGAAGAATTTTTCTCTTTCATTTTTGATGACACATTCACATCAATTTCAAATATGCATCTTACTTATTTTATGACACTCTTTTCACCCTCTTGTGGATTTATGTTTACATTTATTTTCAACTACCATAGCACAGTGTGGGTGATATAATGTGCTAGATTTTTTATATTCGCGTATACGCACAAGTATCCTGAGTGAGATCATTCGTTGTCTGGAAATTTTTTATTTTATTTCTTCTTCCCTTGTGGATAATGAAATAAATTCATCATTGTTTTTGTGAAGGAACTTTCATTAATATGAAGCAACTTTTTTGCATATTTCAATGCAATTGATCGTCCTTTATTTGTCTTAATTATTCATTGTAGTAATGTGTTTTTTTGTTAGTCTCTTTTATTGTTTTTAAAAATGAGACAAGAACTTTTTTTCGAAAATTCACAATTGTTCTTGATTTATGGAATCTAAAATTTCTAAGTCAAGTCCAAAAATCAAGTCAAGTTAAAATAAAGTAAACAAGTAAAATATAATCAAGTATGATCTAAATCAAGTTGAAAATATAATTAAGTCAAGTTCAAAATTTTAGATCAAGTGAAGTAAAAATCAAACAATCAAGTTCAATATTTTTTGTTCAAAATATTTGTCAAGTTTTATACAAAGAGTCAAGTATATGAACAAAGATATCAAAAATGCTATGACATAAAGTTTGAATTTTAGCTAAATA
The DNA here is from genome assembly GCA_018290095.1 of Polypedilum vanderplanki. Taxonomy (NCBI): domain Eukaryota; kingdom Metazoa; phylum Arthropoda; class Insecta; order Diptera; family Chironomidae; genus Polypedilum; species Polypedilum vanderplanki. The sequence goes on along the minus strand of CM031380.1, from coordinate 30,690,325 downwards.
ATTTGTTAGTTGTAGTTTTTCATCATCATCGAAGATGTAAATATTTTTTTCTGACTCAATCATAAAATGTGAATACTTTAAAGATTTTGAAGTAGCAACAGCAATAGCAAAAAAATCAGATTACAGTAAATTTGCAAGAGCAGACGTAAAACTATGCAAGTAAAAAAAAGTAGCAAAATCATTGCAAAGAGCAAGAAAAGTTGCCATTTGGGGAGCAGAAGAGCAATGGCAAAATGTAATAGAAAATTGAAGAATGAAGAAAACTTTTTCATCATCATCATGTGAGTAGCAAAAAAAAAGAAAAAAATTCATGCATTCCGAATGTAGAAAAGAAAAGTTTTAAAGAAGAGAAATCATTATCGAGGAAATTGTATCTCATCTATTTTTTTGGGAAGATAGAGATAGAAAAGTCATGAGGCAGTGAGGAGACATGCATGTTTATATGGAAAAGATGATAAAGTTTTAAACTGTTTATCAGGAACAATTTTCTCACAAAATATTTTTTTTTTCTCTTTCTTTCCTTTTTAAAATCGCACATTCTTCAATGAGCGGAAGGATGGCAGGAAGGAAGAATGAGTGGTGGAATGTGATGATGATAAAAAAAACTAATTGAAGAAAGAACTTTTTCTTATGCTCGATTTATGTTTGCTTGAAAACAGAAGAAAATTTTTTTGTACTTGCTGTTTGCTCTTCTTTTAATGAAAATTACCCTTTTCCTTATTTTTCTTAAAAATCTTCTTTCTTTTCTAATTTTTTCTTTATTTTTATCATCATGTGAAATTCAGGGTTTTTCTATATTTTGTTTTTTTTGGTCTACTTAAGTTCTAAGTCAAAACATGAAGTTGATTGCAGTTTGAAATTTAAATTGATGAAAACCGTTAAGTAAGAAAATTTTTGAAAATCATAGTTTAATGAATTTTTGATTTATTTGAAAGTTATCAAATTTGTTAAAATTATTATTTGAAAACAATAGATTCAATTTTTATAAAAAAAATTAAATTTTCAGAATACGTTAAATTTGAAAATTTCATTAAGAACATCTGCAGTTCTTATCTCATTTTAATTTAGATAATAATCACATCTTCTTAAACCCTGTGATGAGATAGAAAGCAAAAAAAAATCATTATCAACAAAGTAAAAAGAATTCATTGTTACATACACAAAAAACAAGACGAGAAAAAGAAAGAAGAAAAACATTGAATGGAAAAGGAGTAAAGTTTGAACATTGCAGAAAAAAAGCTACTTTTTCCATACCCCCGAAAAAAAAGATTGGAATTTTTTCTTTCTTTTTAAAAGAAATTCCATAAACCAAACTTTTCATTTAAATACAATTAATCTTCGTTAAGAAATGGAATTTTTTCTCATCCTTTTTATTTTTGTTTTACCATTGCATTCATATATGTGTTTGTAATCGGCACATGTTGATATAAAATTGAAAATAAGAAAATGTATTTAAGAAAGGGCTAAAGAAGAGATAAATATTGATTGTCGCGAGAAAAATGGGGAGAAGAATGCCATTAAGCATTCATTGTGTGAGTTTGACAATTTATTTAATGAAAATAAATTTGCCACAAAGAGACTGATTTCCTTTTTCAAACCAATGCCATTATATAATTTTACTGAAAGAGATAGAAAGAGAATTCACAAGAGGGAGGAAAATTTATATATATTAAGCCATGAGAATGAATAATTTCGACTTTACCGCAGTGAAACTCATTATACACAATTGTTGCTGTATACTGAATTAAATTGAGAATAAGAAAAATATTCTTCGCTTTTACTAGCGGCTGCTGTGGTGGCACATGCATATATATACATCAATTTATTTTTTTGTGATTGAATATGATGAATGGATTGAAATTATCATTTTTCTTATGAAAATCTCATTCAGCGTAATTACTGTTGATTTTCTCTAAAAAATAAAGCAAAAAAATATTCTACTTAATTAGCATCAATTTCGATTCGAAAACTGCTTAATATTGCAGAATATAAGATTGAAACTCAAGGGATTTTAACTTTTGGCAAATTCAAAACAAATTAAGTATTGAAATATTTTTTGTAAATTTTTTGAATATTTTGAAATTTTAAATTTTTTTGTTTTTGTAGAAAATTTTTCAATATTCCTTTTTGATTAAAAGAAAAAATATTTCATCCCTTGTAAGAAGAAACCACAATTTCTTTATCAATTTCTGCTGATATTTCAGAGATATAAAATTGAATTGAAAAATGCTATTGTCATTCATTTCATTCTCTGTTAATATCGATCGATTGAGCTCTCTATCAAACTTTTAATTAGTGTAATGTAAAATAATCATTTGAAATGGATTCATTTCATTTATTAGAACTTTCATGTCTGTAGAAATTGTTGAAATTGAAATTGTTATGTTATGTGGGGGAAGCAAAATGAAAGAAATGAGTTTATTTATTAGAAAATTGATATGTTTATGAAAACTTTTTATTATTATTATTTTTTGTTATTTAGAGACAATGAAGAATTTTCTCCAATCAATTTTCTGTTTCTTTTGTTTATTTAATTAATTTCTTCTGTTTTTATTATGAAAAACAAAAAAGAAAAAATTAAATTTTAGAAAAACGTTATTTATTTAGAAATTTTAAATTCATAATTTCATTTCAATCAAATCAAAAAATTTTTAGATATAAATTTGTAAAATCTGTTAACAAAATCAAAAGAAATTTTTTGAATTTTAAAAAGCCGTTATTTTTAAAAAAATTATTAGAATTACTAAAAATATGTCAATTTTATCAAAAATTTGACCAAAACCATGAAAAAAATAATTTTTAAACTATGGTAATATTTTTTTTTCTATTCCCTCAAATATTAAAGTGGTTATTAAAAGAGCTTTATAGGAAGGCAGAAAAGAAAAAAAATGAATAAGAGAGAGAAAAAAAAGTTTTCAATGAATTCACCCTCGTGAAAAAGTGGCATAAAAGGCATAAAACTTTTTCAATTTTATTACGATTGCTGTAAGCTCAACGCGAATGTTTATGTCGGCTGCACACCACCAAACCAAGCGAGATAAATTTCCATTTGATGGCTTCACAAAAAAAACTTCTCGTTACTCATCTTCACAAAGTTGTGTGCGCTTAAAATAATTTATAATTTCCTCATTCACTCAAAACGGCGTCCGTGAGAGACAAGAATTCCTACTTGAATTATTATTGATCTCATTGTCAAGAAAAATCACTGACTTGTCAGATTCAATTAATTTTTTTTTTGTAGTCATTCAAAAGTGACACTTATGATTGTGAAATGCCGGATAAAAGATGAAAATTAAGAATTTCTTCTTTCTCGTAATATAGAGATTAAAAGTTGAACAAAGAAAAGAAAAAAATTGTTTAAATAAAAGTTTTTCTGATTAGAAAAGAATTTTTCTCTCATTATTTCATATTTGTAGAAAGAATTTTTGTATTGAATAGAAAGGAATTTTATTTTCAAAGGTTTTACTTTTTAAATAACGGCTTTTTTGAAATTTAATTAATTTATAGTTGTTCACAACAAATTTTACAAAAAAAAATATTTACTGAGACAAAAGAATTCAGATTCTTTAGGGTTAGGCACTTGATGCATGTAGTCAAGTACATGCGCATGTAATTTTGCAAGTTGCATGCAAGTAAATTTACTTGAAAATGTCTCTAATTCATACAAATTTTATTAAATTTAGTCAATATTTTGTCAAATTTATATGAAAGTCAATGATTCTTAAGTTAACATAGTTTTGGACTGATTTAAACTTAATCTGAATGAATTAGAGACATTTTTAGGAAAATTAACTTGCATGCAATTTGCAAAATTACATGCGCATGTACTTGACTACATGCATGTCGCAAAATTCAAAATATTAATCAAAATTTAAAATCTGTATTTACCTAGACTCCAAATCATTAAACGATCGTATAGTACTTGTTCAATAGACTTAATGCTTTTAGTTTAATATCAACAAAGATTTTAAGTAAAAATTTTGATTACGTCATTTTGTTAACATCGCAATGTGACATGTTAATAAGTACACGGAACATTTTGTCATTTGTATTACGCAACATGTCATTTTTGCAAAAGCATACAATTTGTCGCTGTTTTCGTCATTTGTCAAAGTAAATCAAGTTGATATGAATTTATATTTATATTTATACTTTCAAAAATTCAATTGTTTAATAAACAACTCTGTCAAAACAAAAAAAATTTTTGTGAACTCAATTTTAATAATTTTTTAATCTGCAAATCATTTGACAACATTTTAACACTTGAAAAAGAATTTCATATTTACGAATGATGGAATAATTACAAAAACAGCACTCCAAAAATTTTAATAAACAAAAAAATTCTTTTCAGTCCCTTAAAATTTTTTTTCTGCTGTTGTTGTTGACATCCGAGAGTGGAAAATTATGAATGTGATTTTCTACCAGCTACATGGGACGAGGCGAGAGAAAAAAGGTACAATTGAGTGATTTTTCATTTTTTTTCTTTCTGAACCTGAATATTTTTTTTTATTTTCAATTTCCACTTTTCAGTGCACAAACATAAAAACCCATTTATTTGACTTTATTTTCACAGCGAGACTGCGAAATTTATATTTTTTACAAAACAAACTCACTCACTAATCCCCTCTTTCACTGTGCATATACATCTAAATCAATTTAAAATTTTCCAGTAGTCACAACAACTCATGAGAGTTCAACTCACTCACAGCAGCAGCAGCAAGAGAAAATTTTATTGTTGAGGAATTTTTTCATTTCGAAAATAAATATAAAAAAATAACATACATTCACACAAAAAAAGCGGCAGCAACAGCAGTTAAAGTACCACAAATACAATGTTGTTAAAAAGGGAGAAACTGAGCGAACTGAAAATCAATTGTATGTTGGAGTATGAGGTAAAATGGTTGATGGTGGGAAAATGAAATAAATAAAATCAACAGCAGCAATAATAATAATCGAGAGAGAGTTGAGAGCTTGAATGTTGGAAAAAAAAGAAATAAGAAAAGAGCATAAAGCGGATGAAATATTTTTTTATATACATGAGTGGAGCAATATTTATAGAAATTTTCACAATGAATGAACTTTAAAAAATGACTTTAATAAAGAGATATAAAATGTTTTTGGGCTTTTTTTATCTAATCTACATGAAATTGATAAAACCACTTGATTATGTGCTACGAATGTGAAAAACACCCCATTGATATAAATATTGATTATTGAATGCATGTCTGAAGTGCTTATCTACTAATATACTTGAAAATTGTGTTTGTATTTTGATATGGAAAAAATTTTTCTGATGAAATTGAAACATTTTAGTAAAAAAAAATAAATGAAAGTGAAATAAATATTGCATGCTGAAGGAAATTTTGGAATTGTTTATTTATGTTATTACGTTATTAGAATTATTTATTATTAGGAAATTGTTCTGGATATTTTATCCAAAATTTACAAGGTTTAAGTATGAAATTAACAAAAAATGAAAAATTTAATGATTCAAATTTTGAGCTTTCAATTGCGTTTAATAATTTTTTATCTAAAAATTTTTTACACATTTTTTTAATTTTTATAATTGCTCAATTCATTCACATTCTAAATAATCGATTTGACTTTAGAGTTCGTATAAATTTTATTTTAGTTTATAAATTTAATTATAAGAAAATGTTTGAAAAAAACCGTAAGTCGTTAACTATTAAAGATTTCGAGCGCCTCACCAAACATCCAAAATGTAGATACAAGCTGCATTATTGTTCCAAAAATGCACCTAAAATCAATTTCAAATATTGCAAAATTTTGAAATTTCTTTGTCTTGATTTGAATAGAAAATTTTAGTTTCATTTTTGAATATTTTTTATGATAAAAAACTTAATTATATAAAAAAAGGATAAAAATTGCAATCTTATCAAATTAATTTTTAAGTCTAGTTTGAATCTCGAAGAAATCTTAATATAAAAATATTCAGAAAAAATTTTATTTTAATCTTGGTGAAAAATTATTTTTTGTTTTCATTTGAAAATTTAAAAAAAAAATATCTATCAAAAAATAAAAAAGTAAACAAAAACATTTTCCATTAAAGTCATTTTCATTTAGAATTTTTTTTCTTCAATAACCTTCATGCTTATCTATTTCATCCCCTCTATATAAGAAAGTATACCATCACCACACACATATACAATCATCCAAAACCATAAATTACGCATCACATCCATAAATCGAGAAAGAAGAGCAAGTGTATTTTTATATGGAACGTGAAAATTACTTACGATGACTTGCGGAAAGTCTACCTTTCCAACTTGTCTAACAATTTCCAACATATGTACCATATGGAAAGAAATAAACACTTAAAATCAGTTTTTTTTGCTGATGCTGGTCTTTGCTTAATTAAACTCTTTCTTCTTGAAGAAAATTATCGAAAAAAGTTTCTTTTTTTTGAAAAGGGTTCAAAAGCTTTTTGCTCTCTCGAGTAAATTTTAATTTTCTCAGAAATTCTATGACAAAGTTTTTTTGCACTTTTATCACTGTTTTGACCTTTTCACTTGGGTTTTTTACCTTCTTCAAATTTTTTAAGTTAGATTGTTTATAAATATTCAAATCTTTCGTTTTTCCTACTTAACGGCGAACGACAAATTCAACAGAATTCTGCCAAACACACATCGAAAGAACGAACATAAATTTTTTTATTTCTTTGACTTTTTCAAAATTTCTTTGCTCTTTTTGAATTTTATTTTTTAATTTTTAATATTTTTTTATTTTTTTGGTTCCAGAAAAAACACACGAACGATATACGACGTAATTCTTAACTAGTCAAAAATCCACAGAAGACTGAAAAAAAATTTTTCGTGATAGGAAAATTTACTGAAGAATTTGTACTCTATTTCGTGTGTGCTTGTGAGGGGATGAAAGGAGAGAAAAGCAGCAGCAACACTCACACATATGCATCAAATCGGCCGGAGAAAAGAAAACTTTTCGTGTTCTGCTGCTGCTGGGGAAATTTCGAATAAAAAAGAATATTTTTCGTAATTTCGAAATGAAAACATTGTAAACATTGTAATTTTTTTTTTGTTTTAATGTAAAAACATTGTTGCATCATCATTTGTTGAATATCAAAAAAAAATTTTATTATTCAAAAACTTTTGTTCAAAATTTTCAAATTTTTTTTATCATTTTCAAAATTAAATAAAATTTGTTCAAAATATAAATAAATTAAATTTTTCCCATAAATACATCGTAGCATATCGTGAAATTTTTTTTCATACCGAACGTGCGCACGATTTTCCTTTTACTCATACAATGATGATGTTTTTACATTCTGTTGATTCAATTTTTATGTATTAATTAGTATAAAAGGTGAAAGCAACAACAATAAATATGAATGTTGCGCATAGAATTTCGATCATTTGAATGTGTTGTTGTTTTCATATTGTTTGTTGTTGTTGTTGGGGAAGAAAAGGGCGTCAACGAATGTGAGTGTCTGTTTTTGCTCTTCTTTATCATGATCATGCGTAAAAGTGTCATTTATAGACTTCAATTCTCCTCACTTTACTTACTTACATTCAATTGTGATTTTTTTGTATATATGTGAGTTACATGGTTACAAAGAGCAACACATCAAAATATTCTCTTGGAAATTTTTTTTTCTCTCTTTCTCTCTCACTTTAACCCACAAAAAAAAATTCGAGTTTTTCACAATGAATTAAATTTAAAGTCACTTTCTCTCTAGCAGACACTGGCTTTAATTTTATTATTATTCTTACTGACTTGCAGCTTTTTTTTATTTTTTTCTGTTGAGTGTTTCTAATTTATGCGTGTATGAGCGCGCTCTCTTCATTCGTAAAATCAAAATTTGTTGTTGTTTTTTATATGATAAGCACATTGCTAACCCTTATTGTTATATAATTTAAATTTCGAGTACTTCTATAACTTTTTTTGTTGGATTGAATGAATGAATACATAAAAAGGGACATAAAATAAAATAAAGGTGAAGCTTTGGCTTTAATGTTATGAAAATATTCTATTTTTGTGTATTCTGCTTTCCATTTCCTTTCTTGAAGGTTAAATTTGACATTAGGTGAGGTGGAGAAGACGTGACATTAGGTTGAAGATTAAATTTATTTACTGACTTTTTTGCGTATTTTTTCTTTTTCTTTTGCTTCAATACATAGAAAAGAATTTTTTTCTTATGGTGAAAATGTCATGCGTTCTTATGATAAATTGAATAAAGTCTCTGAGAAGACCTTGAGATTATAAATATTTTAAGAATTTAATATTTTTTTCAATAAAAGAATTCATATTTTCAAGAAATAACTTGAAGCTCTTATTAATGACAACAATGCAACCATTAAAAAATTTAAAAAAATTTGTATGGAACTATAAAAAATTTCTTGATTATTTGATGGATTTTTTGATAGAGTTGAATTCTTGATTTGAAGAATACTTTTAATGAAACTTTAAATTTTATAAAACCGTTGTTTTAAAAATCTGAAATTTTTTTTATAAAATAAAATATAAAAATATCTTGATTGTATTTTGAACAATATTTTCTAATTTAATATTTTTTCAAACATAAAATCTTGAAAAAATTCAATTTTTACAAATTAATTATTTTAGTTGAAAAATATAAATTTATTCAAGACCTGAAAAGTCGTTGGTCTTTTGTGTTTTTTTGTTGTTTGTGATTTTTTGAGACTTTTATTTTTTGAATTTATTTTAAGTTAATTTATATAATAAATTTGAAAATTATAAAAAGTTTTCAAAAAAAATTTTTGTTTCAAAATAAATTCCAAATTTTCATTGACGGTTAATTTTAATATTTTTTAAAAGAAATTAATTTAGTTCTTTTTAACTGTTAAGAAATCCTAAAAAAACGTCAATTTCCCAAATCAATAATAAAAATAAAAATATGAATATCCAAAAATATCGAAATTCTAAAAAAATTATTTCTGCTTTTTCCAATTATTCTATTTTTTCTAACCTATCATATGGAAATATGTTTTTCTTGTCACAATCAAAACAAATCATTTAAAAACAGATGAAAATAATAATTTTATTGCTGATAAATTATTTACTTCATAAAGTCCATCCTAATTATAGAAAAAACAAACAAGATGGCACAACTTTTTTTCCATTAATCAGCTTCAGCAATTAGTCCCATGAAAACAAAACGTTAATGCAACATACTTGAACAATTTTCGCTTAATTTGGATAAAAACACTCCATTAAAATCCAATTCGTAAGTTATTCAACTGGTTCTTTTTTACTTCATGTTGATTACACTGAAAAAGTTTTTCTCGCAATCATCGATGAGCTTTGCTTCAACTTTTCAATATATGAGAATTTGTACACATATTGAATGTTGTTATTGAAGTCTTCCACCTAATTTCAATCAATTATAGACGAAATGAGTTGGAAAATATTACAAATGTGCATTAGAATGAATGTAAATAAACATACAAACTGTATGAAGCAGAAGAAAGAAAAAGAAGAAAAAAAGTCCCTCTCGAAGGAGTTGTTTGTTTACCTCAATTTTTTCTGCTTTCCTTTTAACTAACAAATTTGTTGTTTGGAACTTTTCCAAAATAAGAATTTTTTTGCAAAAAAGAGAAAAATAAGCAAAAAAAATGTTGAAGTTTTCTTGCTTTCATGTTGCTTGCTTGCTTGTTGGTATGTACTTATGGTAGAAGTAAAAAACATTTTTCATATAAACATTATCGAAAGGGGATGGACTTCTAAAATGATAAAATTTTATTTTTGCTAAAGTTCCTAATGGTTTGAAATTGTTAAAAATTTGAATTTTATATTTAACGTATTTTAAAAATTTAAATTTTTTTGCAAAAATTAATTTCTTAGTCAATTTTTTTTTGATTTTTTTTCAAGACTCGAATTTATAAGTTCAATATTAAATTCTAATAAAAGAATAATTTATGTATGTGACCATCCCCAATAATGATGTATAAAAGCAAAAAATACTGCAAATTTGCAGAAAACTCATTGAATCGACATACACAGAGGAAAAGTTTATCACAAGTCTCAAGTGAGGTGAAAGGCGGGCGAACGAACAAGATGTGTATGTGATGTGAGTGATGCCATGGGAAAAACGAGTGGAAATTTCTGCTTTCATAATTTATGATTTTCCATCACATTAATGTGTTTGCATATTTCGAAGAAATTTGTTTGCTTTCACTAAAAATACACACAAGCGAAAGTGAATGAATGGATGGATGAATAATATGCTAAAAGAGGCGGCAGAATGAAGAAATCTAAATGATGTTTTTCACTCTTTTATGTTTCTTAATGCTGCTTCTTTCCCTTGGGTACAAAAATGAAAAAAAAAATTTTTTTCCAAAATCAAACTGATTTTTACTTTCTTTTTACGCAGCACATCATCGTCATCTTTGAAACCCGCATATTGATATTTACACACATCACATCATGTATATATATCATTATTTGGCAGTACTCGCAATTTTATTTTATTTTTAGGGAAATAAGAGTTTGATGATGAAAGCAAAGCTTTTTTTATAGAATTTTATGTTGATAAAAATGAAGGGAACGAATGAAAAATTTAGATTGAGTTGTGTGGAGACAAAATTAGGTTTATGGAATAGAACTTTAAAGAGGAAGGAAAAAAAATTTCTTGAAGAGTTTTGGGATGATTAAAGGAGGAAAGAATTTTTTTTGTTTAGAAAGTTTTGGGAAATTTCGAGGAAAGAGAATTTTTTTATAGTTAAGTTAAATCTTGATTTTTTTTTAAAATTAAAATGTTTACATTTGGTTTATACTGTTGAATTTATGATAACATAAAACTTTAAACTTCAAAAGTAATAATTTTCTGAAATTTTTCAATAATTTTAGTAAAAGTCAAGTTGAAGTCAAGTTTAGCTATTTGATAATCAAATACTTGTCTTCTACTTGATTTCAACTTGACTTTAAATAAATTAATTGTGAAAAATAAATTTAACATCCCTTGAAAATCTTTTCTTTAAAAAATTGTCAACTTTTTTCTTTCCTTTTCTTTTATTCAATTCTCATTTTCATTGTTAACTGTTTGCTCAAATTCTCATGATGATCATTGATGAAAGAAAGCAGAGAAATTTTTTTTCATTGTGTGTGTTTCAAAAAAAAAGAGAAAAGTTATTTACAATATACTTTTTTCTACAAAAAAAATCGAACGAACGAGAGAAAGAGCAGATTTTTATGTTTTCATGTTCACAATGCACTCTCATCTTCTCATTCCCATCTGTTTGATGTTTTTTCTTTCCATAGAGGAGTAAAAATGAACCTTTAGCTGATGGGGCGGATGGTTGGTTGATTTCGGAGTTTTTTCTTCGAATAACTTGTTGTTTACTTTCATTCTCATACCCTATTTACCACCCATTGAAATCCCATTTCACTTTATGTATATATGTATATTTTAATATCAACAGCACACCAAAAATAAAGTCTTCTTAAAGTAAAAGCCAAAAAAAAAAATTTCTTGAAAGTCAGCAAAAAGCAACACCGCAGTCATATACGGAGAAAAATATCTTTATAATTGGCAAAAAAATTTGTCTTTAAATTGGTAACTAATAAGGCAAAATCAGTATTTAAACTGTTATAAAAATAATTATGACAGTTTTAAAAAGTTTTTAACTGTTATAAAATTGTGTGTTTTTAAAAATTCAACTTTTAGGCCTAAAAAAAATTAATTTAAGAATTGTTAAGAAATTTTTATAACAATTATGACAGTTTTATAACAGTTCGAAGAATATTTAAAATTGTTATAATTAACTTTTGAGACTTAATAATTTAAATTTATTATGAAAATTTTTATGCCAAATTCAAAATATTTTTCTTCAGCTATAGCAACAAGAGCAAAAGAATCGATGAGAGCAAGAAAAGCAAATTAAAATATTATACGTAAACACAACATGTTTAAATGAAAAGCGAAAAATATATGGGGCGCATATTTTTATATCATTATTTTATTATTCTTTCTCTTCTTCTTCTTATACTTTGGTGCTTCTGTTATAAATTCACTTATTTATTATACATTAAGGCACTTTTTCCTCCTTACTTGTTGTTGGCTGCTGCCAACGTTATTGTTGTTGTTATTATGCTTTAATTCATACTCGAGTACTTGAAACATTTTTTTTCCTCCTCTTCTTAACATCGTGCAATTTGAATAAAAGTCAAAAAGATATTGAGTACATTGTTAGTGCTAATCCACTGTTTAATAATTCTTTTCATTCAATCTGGGGTGAATCAAATCATGATGACGATGATGATTGTTGTTAAGTTGAAATTATGATATACTTACATAACAAGCATTATATTATTGGGTAATGAATAATTTTTTTTATGAATTTTGAAAAAAATTTGAAATTCTTTCAAAAGCCAAAAAATTTCTTACTAATTGCTCTCTTTTCTTTTTTTATTCCAAGAAGCTCTATTACTCCATCCCTAAGTTATTTTTATCATGAAAATCTCTTCTTCTTATTTCTTAATAATAAATACTTTCATAACAAGCCGAAAAGTGTGCTGTTGAGTGAAAGCGAATAACAACAATTTTTTTCTTTCGTTTTTATTGCTTTCTTTTGCGCGATTGGAAATCATCAAAGTCTTCGTCAGTGAGTGAAAAAGAGAGAAAAATAATTTCCAATTAAGTGAACGCCTTCATCAAAGCGAGGTCTCATTATTTTCTTGTATTTTTGCTTGGAGGCTTTTGAAAGTTAAAAAGAAAAAAATTTCTCGCTTGAACCTTTTTTAAGATAAAAAAAATTTTTAGTCACAAAAGGAGATTTTTCAATCAATCAGTATCAAAAGAAATTGTTGAAATTGCAAGATTGTAATTAAAATGCCTCTGCGTGAGTGTTAAAAAAGGCTTTTTCCTAAGAAACTCGATTAATCATTAAAAATAATTTCAAACTGGTCTTTTTATCCTAAAAAATAATCTATAAATAAAGACAGAATTTGTCTTTTGAATTTGAGAAAAAAAAAAAATAGATAAAAAACCAAAATGAAAGATGACTAAACATTTTTGTGCCTCTATGAATGGAATAAGCAACAGTTACAAAGTATAAATGAAAATAGAGTAAAAATGTCATCATCATATAATAAAGACGTCTTGTTGTGTGCTTTTTACATAGAAAATTAAGATGAAAAAAAATATTGAAGGGCAAGAAATTGGTGAAAATGTTTAGAAAAATTATAAGAAAATTTTTAATTTATAAATTCAATATCGAAATTGGTTATTCGAATCTTGATGAAATAAAATTTTGATTAATAATTATTTATTATTTTTTGCTTTAATTTTTTAGTATGAAAATTTAAATTATAAAAAATTGTTAAAATAAATTTTTTAATTTTCAAAATTTTTTTATATGAAATTTTTATTTCAAATTTTATTAATTTGTTCCCAAAAAAATCAATGTCCATCCCTTTGGTTTCAATGGAGAAAATTTTAAGGGAATTAAGAAAGCTTTTCTTCTATTAGACACTTTCGTATTTCTTCCTTTTAATTTAATACATCAAAAAGAATTTTTGTCATGGTGAAAGTAGCAATAACAACAATGATGATGATGAGGACGAAACAATTTCTTCATTTTACAAATTTTTTCGCCCATCGGAAGCTTAACTTACGAAAAAAAGAGAAATAGGAGATTAATGAAATGAGATCTTTTTTCTTTTCACTCTAGAGAGAGCGAGAGAAAGAAATTAGAAATGAAGGAGAATCCTTAAGTAGGCTTTTCACTTTTTCTCTCTTCTCAGTGACGAGCGCTTATATGTCCATCAACAGTAATAATAAAAATAATAAGTTGACGGCAAAAGCGAAATCGCATATTTAAGCACAAAATACTCGAAAAAAAAAGCGAAAGCGAAAGGAATTTTCAAGAGCACCATAAATTTTAATTTTGACATTTTAATTTATTTTCATTTCACTGTGAATTTTCTGTGTTAAGTGGTGAACGCTACAATTGTGACGATGAGGAAAAATAAGCAAATTTTGCATTGTTTTGGTGGGGAGAATGAGAAAAAATAAGGCGTAAAAAGATGAGAAAAAAATCTAAAATTCAAATCATTTCATTACATCATCATCATGATGATGGTGAAGATTTTTTTTCAGGAATGAAAATATTTTTTTAAAGTTGAAAAAAAAGAATTTTTAAATCTTTTTTAAGATTCTTAAACTAGCTGTAAAAAAGAATAAATTTCAATTGAAAATTTAAAATTTAAAAATACGTTAATTTTGAAATTTTGTTATTTAAAATATTATGAAAACTTTAAATTATTCTCATTTTAAAAATTTAAATTTCAAATCTCAGTTATTTATAAAAAATCAGTTTATCCAAAATCCCCATGAAAATCAACAGAAGAAGAAAAAAATGTACAACAATAATAACAAAATCACCACATAGCAAAAAAAGAACCAAAAGAGACGACTTTCCGAGAGTTAGGAAGAAAAAGTGGATGGAGAGAATCTCTGAAAATCAATATCATTAAAAAAGAATTATATCAAGTTGAACAGCAGCGAAGGATGGAAAGCATCTTAATGTCTCCCTTCCTCCCTTCTCATCATCTTTTTCTTTTCCTTATGATAACACACATATACAAAATAAGAAAAAGTGAAAGCGAGTAAGAAAGAAAAAGAAAAAAGAAGCCTCAAGGAAGAGAAGCAAAAAAGGAATTGAAATGTGCGTAAATAACAGAAAAAATAAGAAGAAATCGAATCATAGGCAAATTGTGTGAATGAGAATGAGAATTAGGAAAGAATTAGCGACGTGATGTTGATGATGAAGGGAAATGAGAAAAATCTATGTCATTGAAGAGACACAACAGACAATTGAGGATGAAAAAAATTAAAAAAAAAAGATTTTCTTGTGTGTTTGACTATGAGATGATGTAAAAATATAATCACATTTAAGTCAAGTTGTTGAACATTATTTGAGGAAAAATAACCACAAGTAAATAGTCATTTCTTATTTTTAATCTAGATTCTAGGTAAAAGTAACGAAATTTTGTAGGAAAAAATATTTTCAATTAAAGCAATTGTACTCAAGGTCTGAGAACTTTTTGATTTTTTCATCATATCCTAATTAACGAATTAATTTTGTTTTATTAAATGAAATTAATTTACACTGCAAAGTAGTAACTCGATTTTCATTTGACTTAAGACAAAATTGTAAGAAATGGAAGAAAATTTTCATCAAAGGTTTTGAATAAAAAAGATAACCTGCTCTTTAAATAAGATTAGAATCATAAATCTCGAGTTCGCAATAAAATTTTCAAATTTAAGTCTTGATTTCTAATTGACATTTTGTCTATTTAATTGAAATTTTTTTGTTTCAAAGTTCCAAAAAAATTTTCATGACCTTCTAATATGATTTAAGGTTATATTAAAATAGATAATTTTTTACTATGAAATATTTCTATGCCTTACATATGTATAATAGTCAATGTATGTGTGTATGTGAATGAAAGACCTTTTGACATCAACAGAGGTTTTGATTTCAACCATATATGTATGTATGAAGAATTTGACATGTTATAAACCTTCAGGGGAGCATCAACATTGAAGCTACTCAAGCACACACATTGAAAGAGAGAGAAAAAAACTTGAAATTAAACTTCAATCATTTTTAGATTGAACTTACACACTTGAATGCTATAAGATGAAGACGGGTATGTTCACATATCACATTCAATATCGAATCCTTTCACTTCTCATGATAGAAATTTTTTTTCTTTTCGTTGGCAATGAAAGTATCAATTTTTTGTAATTTTCTTTTTGAATGGCTGTTATACTTACATGTTATACTGAGTCAAAGAGAAAAAAAGATGATGAAGGAGGATGTTGTCTCAAAAATAAAAGAGGAGTTTTTTTTGATAAGAACATCATCGTATAACTTGAAGAAAAAAAATTTGCTTGAGGAAAATTTTTTATTAGGGCAAATAACAACTTTTCAACAGCTATCTTTATATGCTTATATGGTTTCAGTAAAGTTATAAATATGTGTGTATGTGTGGTTTTTCTTCACTCTAAAAAAGAAGAGATGATTCTTTCCTCTTTAAGAACGTGATTTGTGAATGAAAAGAAAAAATCTACACGTGTATGAAATTTTTTATTTCTTTTTTTAACTGGTGTTTCTTAGAGTTGTTCTTTGATGGAAAATAGAATGAGATTGGAATTTATGATAGGAAAATGTTTTAGAAAAAAAAACATATTTTATTAGTTTAAAAAGATTTATTTTAAATAACGTATTTTTTTAAATTCGAGAAAATTTTTTTGATTTAACGTATTTTTGAAATTCAAATAAATTTATAAGAAAAATTATAAATTTTTAGAATAAAGATTTATGCAGAATTTTCAAAGCTTATTATGCAAAATTTTCTAAAAAAATCAGTCAAAAGAACTTTATTTTAAATTAACGTATTTTTATGATTTAAATTTGATTTCAAGTCAATAAAGATAAATTAGGTTTGTCTAAATGCTTAAATTTCTCAGTCAACTTTCTTTTTAAAAACAGATTTTTTTGTTTTAAATTTATATAGTTTTCAAAAAATTATTTAGAAAATTTAAAAAATTTTTCAAATCATCAATATAAAAATAACAAATTTTTAAAATTTAAATTTGTAAAACATGATCAACTTTATATATTTTTAGTAGAAAAAATCTTTAAAAAAAGAATAAGAGAATATTGAGAAAGATGGCTGAGAATGAGCGATACATAAAAAGGCTGATAGGGATTTACTTGATATATATTTTATTGATTTTATTTCACCTCTTTCATTCACCCTCACTTACATTCGCATACTCTAAATGGCATTTTAACCCCTTTTTTACTCGATTTTTCAATTCCTTTAGAATTTTTTTTCTATTTTATTTTTTGATGTCGCCCCCATTATTAACGCTTGTTGCTCATTCTCAGTAAAATAATCTGCGTGTGCAAAAATACCAGAATTGAAAAAAAAACTTTTTTTTGCTCTCACACGCACATGTAATTTTCACTCATTTGAAAAAGCAGCAGCAACAGCAAAACGGAATGTTTTTGAGAGTCTGCAAAAGTCTTGTTGTTGAAATTGTGGAGGGAATTATACAAAGCGAGAAAAGACGAGGAATTTTAATATAATTTTAATTGGTGAAATTTAATTGGAATTTCATTATCGCATTCAAACATTTAATTTATGTACATACCGAAACAATACAGAGAAATTGAAAATTTTCTCATACTTTGCCAAGTGAAACGGAAAAATATCGTTTAGGGAGAAATTCTGACTTAAAATGAATTACATCAATGAAACAAAGCCGAAAATCACCCAAACAAGATGCTTTTACATTCTTTTCGATTTTATTGGAAATTTTTTCTGTTTTTTTTTGTATCAATCTACTCATTGTGATACATTGTTTTTATGTTCATTGTTAAACTGCTTGCTTTCAAGATAAACAAACATCTTTTTTTTTCTTTTTAAATCCTTTTGTTGTTATGACAAAAACATAGACAGTAAAGAAATCTTATCTTTATCTTCTTGTTTTTTAGATAATGAAAGAAAGTTGAAAATTGGAAAATAAAAATATGATTTGAAAATTTTCCATTCGAAATATTGTTTTTATTTAAAAAAAGAATTGTAAAATTTTAAGTCAAAATTATAAAGAATTGTGACCTGCTTTGATAAGAATCTTGAATTTTTAAAATATTTTAAATTCAAAACAATTTATCAATCACAATCACATTTTTGTCAAAACAATGGACTTCATAATTACATAATAACATTTGAAGAACATGTTTTACTTTATTAAGAGTTTTTAACTGAGTTTTCATTTTTAAATATTCAGACTTAGAATAAAACATCAAATAAAACTTTTTAATATTATAAATAGCTCCAAAGCTTTAATTTGATAATTTGAAAGATTTAGACATAAATTAACATTTTGTCCATTTTTATGAAGCTTCAAAAAGTCTTTTAAGCTTTTATGAGTTTGTCTGTTTATAATTTTTGAGTAAATCAAATTATAATCAATAATAATTTAATAAATTTTCCATAAATTGAGTTCAATCATTAATTAGCTCACCATTGATATTAAATCACAAAGCATTCACACAATTTTTTTAATTGAGCACAAAAAAGGTGATAAATATTTACCTGTAATGAGAAGAGAAAAAGAAATAAAATTGATTAAAACTTTTTGTAATATAAAAAATGTTTGATAAAAAGAAGTTCAGGTCATTTTGATATTTTTAGTTCTATATTTTTTTATACATTAAAATTTTATATAATCATAAAAATTCAAATTGTTTAGTGTTATAAAAAATTATAACAACCATAGGAAAATTTCTAACTGTTATAATTATTATAAAATAAATTGAAAATCTGCACAATTGAATGAAAATTTTTAATTCTTAAATAATGATTTTCTCACATGTTCAATTCTAAAAGCATAAGCAAATCTTTGAGCAAAAGAAGAAGAAACGTAAATTCAAACATTAATGAAATAAAAAGTGAATTCAATATAAAAATTTTTTATTCTTAAGATTCATTCAAACATACAAAATCACATAATTCAATTTTTTTCTCTTCTTTTATGATGAAAGTTCAACGAGTAGAGCACAAAAAACTTTTCATCGCCTTTTCATTTCTTTTATTTCAATCGCCAAGAAGCTTATGGTAGAATTTTTCATCATTTCTGACCGCGCAACAGTGTTCAAATTGGTAGCATTGTAAATTTTGCTCAGTCATGCAGACATAAATTAAGTACTTTTTAAAAAGTGTTGGAAATTGTACTTTAATGACTTTTAGTTGCATGTTGAATAAAAAATTTATGAAATATTTTTCATGATTTATAATTGAGAAATCTCAGATTTTTTAAGACTTTAATTTATAATTTAATTTTTAAAAAGAGAATTCTAAAGTTGAATCTTGATTTTAATAAATAACTAACATTAACATAAAAGGAATCTTTTTTAAAACTATTTGTTTAAAATTTGGTCCTTCATTTTAATTAAATTTCTCAAAATTTACTTTTTTTTACCCCAACTTCATTTTTTAATGCAACCCCAAAAAAATTTTAAAAGTAATTTTATAAGTAAAAAATATTGACGCCGAGTTGATAATCACCCTTTCAAAGGGAGATTTTTTGTGTCCTTTTTTTGCTGAGTATGGTGAAAAGGCGAGAAACAAAAAAAAGAAATTCAGAAAAAGGAGCGAAAAAGTTTATTGACAATTTTTTTCTTCTCTCTTTCTTTTTCTGTCTCGCGTTTGTCATTTAAATTTTTATTTTTTTATAGCTATCGTTTGCAATAAAAAAATATCATTTATGATTTTATAAGGACACAAGTACAATGATCTTCGTCTTTTCTCCCTTTTTTGAAGAGAACCTTTATTTCAAAGTTTAAAGGTTAAAAATTTGCAGTTTGTCAAGAACAATTTTGAAAATTTTCAAACGAAAAGATAATTTAAGGTCAAAAAATGTAGACCTAATATACGGGAAATTGTTTTTGTAGAATATCATGGCTTGTTCAAAAATTTCAAGATTTTTTGCTTTTGATTCAAGATTAAATAATTTAGATTAAGATCAAGATCAAAATTCAAATTTTGAAAAACCGTTATAATTGAAAACTAAATAAAATTTGTTTATTTGAAAAACTTCATAAAAAACGCCTAAATTTGAAAATTTTTAAAATCATCGATTCATAACAAAAATTGCGCTTTAATGACAAATTTAGAAAAGATTTTCTGCAATCTCAAAAATATATAAACTCTTATTCAATTGCAATATATTCCATCTTTCACTGTTCTGTGAAGTTTTTATCATTTTTTTTCCCTTTTTATGTTCATTTCCGTTTCTTCAAATTCAATATCATCATCGTCTTACTGCTGATGCTTGTTGTGTGGAAATATAAAAAAAATTATATATCACATACTTTGCATTACCATTTCCATATCTTATTATTATTATCCCCTTCATACAATCCATCCAACCAACTCTTTCTTTTCTTTTGTGTGCCTTTCAAAATATCGAACAGAAGCAGCAGCGGATGATGATAAAATACACACACAATTTTTTTATTTAGAAAACAAATTGTTGAATCGACTGCTTGCTCCTTTTCCCATCAATATATAAAAAAATTCAATGACGACAACCGAGGACTGTGAATGAAATAAAATGGATGAGATATAAATTCATGCATAAATGTATGTAGTTGAAGTATATGATAATAATGCTCATTGTTCTGACAAATACCACCTATATGATATGTCCCAACAAAAAAATTTAGAAATTTAAATTTTGCTCATTCACAAAAGAATTCAAATGTTGAAATTGATAATAAAAAATGTATTGTAATAATTGAATAATCATGTGTCATACATTTCTTATCTCTCCAACAACTGTCTTGCCTTCTGAATTTGATTTTCCCTCAATTTCTTTTTCAATATTTCATTGAGGTGGAAAAGGAAAAAAATTTCGTAAAGTTGTGAATTTTTTATGAAATGATTTAAATATTTTACACGCATAAAAGAGAAAAAGAAAAATCAAGGATTGCAGAACACATTTTTTTTTACAAAATGGTAATTTATTATATAATTTCTAAAGTCAAGTTTTTTTAATCAAAATTATTCTTAAAATTTTAAAAAAACTTTGCAAGGTCGGGATTAGATTTTTAAGACACCCAAATAATTCATGATGACCCCAGCAGATATAAAAAATAAATCTTTTTAAAAATTAACAATCCTTGAAATTTCATTCTACCTTCTTCAAATATGGAATGAAAAGTGTGTGTGAATGTATGTGAAGGATCCCATTTTCTTTGATAAAACGAATTACAAACGGTCGAAATGATTTGAAGCTTTTTATTAGGTTGAATGATTTTTTCAATTCTTCTCTCTTTTAAATTGGGTTAATGTCATTTTTTTCATAGTTTTCTTTCAATTTTTAAGTCGATTGGATTATTCTCACTAAACAAAAATTGAAATACAAAAAAAAACTGATGGACTCATGTGGCGAATGAAAGAATGAAATTTTCAATTCAAGTGCTATTGCAATAGCAAAAAAAGACCCATTCTGTGCTTTGTAATGTATTCAAATGAAATTCGTAATTTTTCTAGCGTGTAATTATTTCCACTTTCCATATTATTTATATCCTATTCTCTGTTTCTCTGTTTTCTGTTCATCATCATCATCATCGTTAAAAATTGAAAAACAACACACATACAAAAAAAAGAGAATAAAAAAATTTTAACTTGCAAATTTATGCGTTTAGCGAAGGATAAGAAAAATATTTGAAAGTAAAACATGAGTGAAAGGGAGAGCTTAAGAAAACATACACCAAAAAAAAAGTTACAGAAGCGAAAGAAAATTGGGCATTCGGTGCTGTTTTGTTGTTCATCATTCTCCAGTGGCATTGCTCGTTTTCAGTGATTGTGTATGTCCCAAATGAAGGGCAAAAAGAAAACGAAATTGTATACATATAAAATTTTCTTTTTCTAATGTAGAGAAAAAGCAGCTGCTACTGCTGGGAAATGCATGAATAATGAATACACACATTGGTTGCTTGAAATATTTATTTCAGCTTTAAATAATACTTTTTAAAAAGCTGGTTATTTATTTTAAAAAATAACGATAATTTTATATTTGAATTTTTATTTGTTGAAATTTTTGAAGATATTTTTAGTTACTTTATTTAAAATTTATTGAAAATATAAAAGAAGTTTTTATAAATATATTTTCAAATTTCAAAATAATCGTTTGTTAAAATTTTTTTTTGTTTACATTAAAATTTTTCGTTAAATTTCTTGAAAATTTAATTTTTATCTTAAAATTTCATTCATAAACTCCAAAAACTTTTATAATAATTAATTCCCTTTATGGTCATCATCATCATCCACTAAAACTAACGAAAATCGAGTTTCATGCATATTAATGATATAAGAAAAAATGCACATTCATTCACTATACAGAAATATCTCTCGTTCATTCTTTCATTAAACTGTAATTATAATCAAAATTTAATTAGAGACACTGACGGCGTCTTTTTCTCTCTGATATTTGTATTTTTATGTGCTCTTTCATCTTCATGTTCACATACATAAAAGCTTATTATGTGTGTGTTTTTTGGCTTATGAGAATCATAGCAACATAGAGAGAATAATGAAAGAAGAATGAGCAGCTATGGCACCATAATGGCCATTAAATCTTCATCTATACCTTACATATATGTAATAATATTATTATATTTTGTCAACGTGTCATCTCATACAAGATTGATATTAAAAATACTTTTTTTGAGTGAAAAAATTTTGTCCAATTTCCAGCAAAGTGTTATAACAAAAACATACACACAAAAAAGGGTGTATTAAACATAAAATGTCGTTTTGGGAATAACAGAGGAAAGAAAGATATGTGAGAATACTTTATATTATGACTATTGCTATTGTTATTATGGATTGGAGCAAGGTGCGAATAACAGCATCTGTTGTGGCAACATCTTTGCTCAATTGCCTTCCGTTCACTCTCTCAGTTATTGCCAATTTTCGAATTTTCTCCTTTTTCATATATTGCGATAAATATAAAAAATATAGAAAGGGAAGAAAATCATACAGGTGAAAATTTTATAAACAACTTTTTATCTCATAAGTGCATTTTTGTTGGCAATAAATTTAAAAAAATGAAAATTCGATTTTTACAAGAGAAATTTTTTTATCTTGTATGAGCATGCACATCTCGAAGGAGACACATAAATATGTTTATTAATGAAAGTGCCACATAACTCAGATTAAAATATGTTCGGTAGACGTGAAACTATCTTGCACTTATTCACATGTAAAAATGAAAGTATATTAAAGTAAGAAAAAGAGAAGGGAACAAAAATTATGGAACTATTGTTGAAAAATAATAAGTAAATGGAGATGAAATGAGGAAAAAAAATTGGATAAAAAATCATTACACCAAATTAAATGATAATTTAATTATTTTCTGCAAAACTTTATGATAAATCATTTCCTAATCTTTTCATTTTTTATTTTGAATTTTTTTTTAATTTTTATCCAGGATGATATAACAAAATATTATAGACTATTTTTGAGCTACTTAGTTAAAAAAAAAACAAAAACTTTTAATTTTTCTCTGATTAAAACAAAAACTTATTCGATAGACAATCGACGTTATATTAAAAAACATTTAAAATACGTTTTTAATTAAAGTTTTATTGAAAAGTAAATTCAATCTATTCTCTTAAAAATCTTATAACAAATTTTTTGAATATAATTATTTCATTTTTTACGAAAAAAAAAAAAAAAAATAAAAAAGTTCGAAAACTGTTACGATGTATATTTTTTTTAAATTTTAGGAATCGATTTTAGATATATAAGCAATTAAGTTATTTTCAATTTCAATTCTTGTGTAACTTTCAAAGTTTATCAATATAAAAAATCTTTTACAAAATTTCTACTACAGCATATAATAATTTTTCTTAAATACCGAAAATTAAAAACTAATCTAAAAATTACTTCAAAGCTTTGAAATAAACTAATAAGCTATCAATAAGTAAAATTCAATAATTTGTATCAATTTATATGAATCATCAAAATCAAAGGAAAAGAAAAAATCCCATTATGTTCGTGCTCTTCATTTAATATTATTAATTTTAATCCAATTTCTAATGGAAATTCCTTCATAGACTAAGATATATATTTTTACATCCTGTTATTGTCTCTTTAGTAGAAAAAAATATTTTTCTCTCTGTGTCTGTCAAAAGAAATGTTATTTCATATAACGAAAACACGAACACTTGAGTATGTCTGCAATAACAGAGAGGAAATAAGAGAGAAGAAAAAAAACTTTAATCTCAAGTGAGTGAAGTGAATAGGAAAAGAAAATTATAATTAGATTTCCCAACGGAACATTCTTTGTCCCTCATACCATCATTCAAGTTTTTTTCAGTTGATGGAAGTTGAATGTTAAATAGTAACAAACTGTTACAAGAATTTGCATTTTTTCACAACTTCTGTCTGTGCAAAAATCCAATCAAAAGTCAGATGAGAATTTTTTATTTTCTCCATTGCACAATAAATGACTTTTCTCACTGCCATTTCTGATAGCTGTTCATAAAAAAATGAAAAATGACTTATGAGAGGAAAAATTGCTTGAAATTTGCAGTTTATGCTTTTATGCAACATTTTTAGCTAGACATTTATTAGCCTTTCACTCAAGTCAAGTCACTGTCATAAGTAAACTATGAAAATTGTATGAAAAAAATATCAAGGAGAGCAAACTTCATTTAAAAATAACTGTTTTAATTTTTTTTAAACTAAGTTGTCTTTTTGTGAGTTTTTTCTTTTTTTACATCGTTTTTAGAATAACTAAAATTTTAAAAATTTTTGAGAAAGTTCAGAAGTCGATGACAGTAAAATTATAAACATTGTTTTGCCATAATTTAAGCAACTGGTTTTAAATTTAGTAGTTCTGCAATTGCATTTGAATTTTTTGTTACATGTGACAAGAAAAACTTTGCACAACATAAAATTTGACCGATACATTATGAAACTTAAAAATTATTTAGCTAAATAGCAAAAGTTCTTTTCCATTGTAAGAAATGATGTAGCAACAATGATTAATTCGCTTGTGATTTGAATGAGATGAATGAATGTTCAACAGGGAGCGATAAAACATCACACTGCCACATTAGTATTTGTTATATCAAGATACACACATATATACATCCCCAAAGTCATTATATAAAATGTGCAGCAAAAATTGGCCATCAACTACTCTAACCATGTGTATGTGAAAAAGATGAATGAAGGAAGGAAGGAAAAAGGGCGACAAACAGAAACGCGAAGCAATAAAATTACATCATTAAAGAAAATTAATTTTATCGATTACTACATCAATGAATGGCCATAATATAATACAATAGAATGTTAATGTATGTGTTGTATAGTAAGCTATATTGGACAACAACATCAGGTAAAATGTAAATGTTTATGGACTTTTCCCTCACCTGTCTATAAGCATAAAATGTTTTTTTACATCTAATGATATTATGCCGCTTTTTTATCGCAAAGCTATAATAATAAAAATAATAATTTTTTTTGTTCGATGAGTTGGAAAAGTTTTAAATTATGAAACTAAATGTGAATTTGTAAGAATTAAAATTAAAATGTATTTGAAGAATTTAAAATAATAAATTCGAATCTTGATGATATGTAAAATTATTTGATTTTATTTCCGGATTTTTTTTTATTTTTTGAAAAATTTTCCTATTTCTATTTTTACCATGTAAAATTCAAATTAAAAATTCAAATTATCATATTTGGTTTATAGTAAAAATAAATTTATTTTTATGTTAAAAACGAAATTTTGAATTCAATTCCATTTTCTATTGTTCAATGGCAAAAAACAGCACATAAAATCAGTAAAGATTTCCATAATGCACTCATTTATTGTTATCTAATGAATGATGAGTTGAAAACTCATGTAGGTAGTAGTAGTGGTAATAGTATTAGTAAGAAAGGTGGAATGAACGAAGCGACATAATAATCAATATGTATTCATCGCCTGTTACATTGTGTGTACATTTCCCTCCCTCGAATTCATTTCTCTATCTCTCAATGGAGTTGTCTGCGGAATGTTATTTTTTGAATAACCATCGACCTGATTATTAATTCCAATGTTGTAGCTTACGCGAAAAAAGGGAGATGGAATGGAAAATTTTCCTTTTTTTGTGAATGAAAGAATGAAGAAAAAAGGAAAGTTTGAAGTAAGGCTTAATAATGAATATTTTTGTAAAGAACATTAAAAGTGCTGTTATCGTAATGCCTTTTCTTACTCTCGTTGTCATCATTATTATATATAGAATGAAAGAAAGAAGCTTTAAGGGTGTGGTGATGATGGTGATGATATTTCTTTTTTTGGAACGAAAACATCATTTTTATATGCATGAGAAGACTGCTCTAAACTAGAATTATGGCTAAAACCAACAACTTTGAACAAGAAAAAAAAAGTAATTTTGACCCTTTAATCCTTTATGTATTTTTATTGCTTGTAGGCCGAGTGGATTTTCCTTGTACAAAAATATACATGTGATGTGTTCCCAATTTACTACTAAGCAGCACGTATGTATGTAAAAGGGGTAAAAAATTACTTTTTTTCTTCATTCGGATGGGAAATCGAGAAGGTCATTAAGATAATGATTTTAATATTGGAGCATGGCAGTAGCAGAAAATAAAAGATTTGGTGTTGAGTTTCAATTTTGAGCGCATTTTTCTTACTTTCTAAAAATAACAGAAAATTTGAAATTAAAATATTTTTTTTTAGAAAAACCGGGTTTTTAAAATTTTTTGTGTAAATTGAACGAAATTTTTATTTTTTAAATTTAACGGTTTTCAGAAATTTAAACTTTTAGCTCAATTAAAAAATTTTTAAAAACTTCTTTTTTTTTAAAATCGACTTTTAAAAATTTAAATTTTTTGGCCGTTAAAATTCAACAATAAAAAATATTTTTACAATGCACAAAACGAGCTAACAATAAGAATAAAAATTTGTTTCGGAAATGGTCATAACTACAAATGAGGGTTATATAAATAGCATTCATTGACCTAAAAAAAAAGAAAGAAGAAGCGAGTCGTGCTGTGTTAATGAATCGTATGTTGACATTGTTATTGCTGGCAGACACAAAAATATACATAGAATGGACTAGAATGGAATATCTTTTAAAAATGCCTACCAAACCCATTCTTTCCTTTTTCCCCGCAATCCGTGAACATCCAAAAAAGCATCATTATCATCTCACTATTGCCATCATTATTTCTTTTCCCTCATACATGTCGTCATGGAGTAACGAAATCAATTTGACGAGAAATTTAATCCACATTGTGTTCCTTTTCTCTTTTACTCTCTATGTATATCTCATCGCCAATTCTCTTTTTATTGCTTTTTTCCGCATTATATACTTATTACATACATCCACCAGCATACACATACACAGCAGTATAGACAATAGTAGATATTTTTCTTCGTGTTATTAACATACAATGTTGAGCCATCGATTTTAATGTGAAAAGTTTAGCGAGTTGGAAAGAAAAACAACATTTTGTGATGGTGCGCGAGGAATGGTAGAAGAAGTAGAGAAGAATGAGTCAATGTATGGCATCAATATAAAAGAGAGGGAGTTCATGTATGTTCTTGTTCATTTTCTATTCAGCAAATGCATTACAATAAAGTTTATTTTTATCTAAATTTTGTTATGTTGAGGGTGAAATTTTTTAAAGCAAAACTTTTTTCTTGTTTTAAAACAGAATTCAAATTTAAGAATAACAAAATTTTAGACTGAATTTATTAAAAATGTCTTTTTTACAATGTTTTAAAATTCATCTTCATTTCCAAAAACTTAACAAAATAAGAAAATTTTCTGTTTTTGATTTGCACTCTCAATGTAATCAATTACAATTCATTTTCATTGTTAAACTCTTTCTTATTCATTTTTCAATCAATTCATTGTTTTTGCAAAAAGAAGAGTAAAAATTGAAATTTCTCTCAATATTTCGATAACAGAATCTCTTCAAAAAAGTTGGACTAATTAAGTGGATTTGAAAATTTTCTCGTTTTCTCTCTTTTATACTCAAAAATCTTCCAATTAAAAATGAATCCACATGCTCGATGTCTGTATTCAACTCTTTGTTCATATATGCAGCAAAAGCATATCTTTTACACTGTTCATTCATATAACAACAGAGTAAGAGATAGAAAGAGAGCTACAAAACTACAGGAGGGTGAAGCGCAATAAAAATCGATTTGTAAAATGATAAGGCAACAACATCAGTAGCAGCAATAGAAAATTCATTCTCGAAATTCGAGCTTTAAGCAAAAAATTAAAAAAAAAACTTTTATTTTCCTATTTGGATGAGAACAAGCGAAAGCAAAAAAAATTCTCATATTTCAAGATCGTAGAAAATAAATAAATAATTAAACCATTGGTAATTAATCATACGGTTGTATTGCTATCTATTTTTCACGAAACAGTCGTTTTACAAAAATCTCAAATATGTGTGAGTGAATGAATTCGAATTTCACTTGGTTAGATGGATGAAAGATATGAAAACAACAGCAATAATCAATTTTCATTGTCATGAGATAGCTAGACGACGACGACTGCTGCTACTGTTGGTAGAAAATTCAGAAATTTTTTTTTTTGCAATCATCCATCACCAAGTGAGATCTGAGTGAAATATAGAAAAAAAGAGTGAGAGGCTTACCAAAAAAAATATTCTCAAGGGGTATAAAGAAATGGTATATTTTGGGGTATTCTAAAAAACCTTTCTGTATCATTCCGAACTTGATTTTTGGTAAAATAAAATAAAATAAAAAGCAGTTACTTTCTAACGTATATTTTATTTTTAAATAAATTTTTAGCAACATTTAATTTTATGCAAATTTAAATTATGATCTAACCGACACCAAAGCATTTAAATTATATACTTCGCAAGAGTAAACAGAAATTTATTATTTGTGATTATTACTATCCCTTCAATAAAATTTCCCATCTAAGAAACCACACAGAGAAGTTAAACGACATTTTAATGAATTTTTATGACTCGTGATGGTTAGCCGATGTGCTAAAACTATAATAAATTACACTCACACTTTCAAGTATTAAAAAATAATATAAAAATTCATTTGTAGTGAGCAAGTCGTCGCCACAATTTCCATATTTTCTCTCTTTTATGCATAAATTAATCATTTTTTAGCACAAAACCAAAAATTTTACTGCGAGGCGCGCCTCAAAATAAAAACTATATGTAGCTCTTTTTTTGGCGTTCAATTAACTTATAAAGTGAATACACACATGGAAAATTTTTGCAGCTCATGAATAATACAATGTGCGGGATACAATAGTGAAAAAAAATTCAGTCATAACCAGAGAAACCACAGAAAATAATATTGCAGGGACAAATTTTCCCTTTTTTAGGCACATGGCACATTCGAATTAAACGTGCTAGCATTTTAAATGTTGCACACATATATATGATTGCTATTGGTCAATGGTTTTGCTATACAATATTATAGTTTATGAAGTAAAATAAAATTTTTAAATAAAGGGTTAGAAAATGTGTCAAATATTGAAAATTGCAAGAAAAATTTAAAACTAATAAAAAATTGTTTATAAAGATTTTTTTTAAAAAAACTCGAATTTTAATAGATCAAAGAAATTTTAATGTTTTTTTTCTTCAATATTTTTAAATTTTTATTTTGGAACTTTAATTTTTAATTTTTTAATTTTTTTTTTTTTAGTTTCACTCTGGAGTTCGCAGTGGAGTTTTAAAAAAACCATGCTTAACGACGAATATACAGAGATGCTTTCATAAGGAGTACTTGACCAAAAAACAAAGAATTCAAATTTAAAATTCGTTTGAGTTCGACACTTTCAAAATGTCTTCTTTTAGTTTAATTAGAATTAAATTACCCGTATTTAAATTATTTTTGCATGTAAAACTGATAAAAAGTAACTTTAAATATGAAATTTAGTAAATTATTTACAAATTATTAGTTTATTTAGATATAAAAGCATTGAGATCTTTAGTTCAAGTCCTCATTACGAAATAATAATTTCATTTTCTGTCTTCTTTTATTTTTTCTAACTTTTTCTTACTATTTCTCACTTTTTCTCTTATTTCATTTCAAAATATTTAAATAAAATAAATTGTTCACTTTTTTTAAATTTATTCAAATGTATCATCTTTATCATGGTATATAAAAAAGTTAATGTAGTTTGTACGCACGCTGCAGTTGGTTTAACAATGAAAATAATCAACAGTTTCTAAATATTGACGAGTGACAAAAAAATCAAAAATCAAACAACAGCACAAAAACAAATTTATTCATATATGCACGACCCCAACTTTTTTCATATTCCATTAATTTTCACTATTTTCACTCCCTCACTTAAAACATATAATATATATGTATGTATGTGACTCAATGTGGCGGCAGGAGTCCGCACATGTACACATGCTGAACAATAATAATCATTATGGAGACGCTTAATAAGTTTGGCACCGATATGTCAAATAGCAAGTTCATTTGTATGCATGATACAAACTCATAGCTTTAACTTCAATATACAGCAGACACATATACACATATAATACAGTTTTCCATTGTGAGTACAGAACAACTAGCTGTTGCTGTTTACTTGTAGTCATCACATCACATTTTCCATTCTCGGGTTATCTTCAAAACATGCTGCGTGTAATTATCAGAACATTCTTTCTGCTTTTTTTTGAAAGAATCCCAAATGATAGCTCAAATATATAAAGCCCCTTTAGGGATTATTAGTGATTCCATATGCATTTCGACGACATTTCAGCACACAATTTTTCCTTTTTTCTTCTCTTTCTCTGCATGTTTCAATCGGATTAGTTTCTTTAGTTTTGCTTTTATTCCTTTCCATGCTCAGCAAGAAAAAAATATTTGTTGCTTTTGCTGCTCACATAACATAATTTAAAGTATTTATATTTTCTCCATTCTCTCTTTATTGAACTACTTCATGCAGTCACAAAACTTTATTTTGTGATAGCTTTAACAAGAATTGAAAGAATTTGACCAGAAAAAAAGATGAAAAATTGAAGATTTGAATGTCAAAAAGATTTAAAAAAATCAAAATTTATGTTCTAAAAGTTGATAAAAATTTAATTAAATTTGTTTAAAATTTAAGACAAATTCAAAAAGTCCGGTAGAACCTTTCAAAAACAATTTTGAAAAATATCAAATCTTTCAAGAACTTTAAAAAGAATTTTGCTATCACTTTTCTTTTAATCAATTCACTCTGGACAAAAATAGAAACTCCATAGCAGTTTCTTTCTTCTACATTCATCCATATGTATACAGATTGGGAGGCAAAAATACAAAATTACCATAATAGAATTGATTTTCGTTCATTCGTTTTTCTTTTTCTATTTTATAAATTCAATGTGTATATTCTATGTTATGGAATGTTCATATAAATAGAAAAAGTGTCGTGTAATGATGAAAAGTTCTTTTTTGACCATAAAAAGTATGACTTAGGAAGAAAATTTTTTTCATCTCAAACCTTTTCATAAATAAAGAAAAAGTAATTGGAAGCCAATATTTACCTGCAATGAAAAAAGAGAAAAAATATTCTGATTAGTTTTTGACTTTTGTTTATTTAACATCAAAAAAATTTCAACATTCATTCATCAACACAGATTTTTTTCTAATCAATTTCTTTCTCTCTGCAAACAAAATATCTTTAATTGAAATGATTGAACTTTCATCACAAGAGAAGAGACTTTTAAAAGTTGAAGAGGTCAATTTAATACACAAATGAATATTCAATATTTGAACATTTTTTTCGATCTGCAAATTGGTTTCAATTTTGAAACTGAATCTAAAAAATGAAATTAATTGAAGTTTTTTAATTAAATTGCATTTGAAGATTTTTTATGGATTCATTTGGATTTAGCGCTGCAGTAAATGTAATTAAGGACGTTTGAAGGATTTACTTTCATAGGATTTTTGTAGTGTTTTAACTTTATTGCTGTGTTGTAAATATATAAAAAAAGTTTTGTAAAATTGTAGCATTTTTACAAGTTGTGATTTTTTGTAACTTTTGTAGATTTTGTGTGCTGTTATAAAATTTCTAGATTTTTAAAAAAAAAATTTTACAATTCATTACAGTGTTTACAATTTTGTAGAATTAATTGTAATTTTTGTAGATTTTTTACAATTTTGTAATATTTCTACAATTTTTCATAACAATTTATTATAAACGGTTCTTTTAAAAAAGTTGAATGAACTTTAGTAAAAATGTACATTTTATTTTTATTTATTTTTGTTCCCTTTGACTATTACATCGATCCATCATTAAACTTTATTTATCTTTCTGTCTGTCTCCATATATATATAAAATGATTGTCAACAAAAAATCCTTTTCCTTTTTGATCTCGTATGCACATCAAACAAACAAACAAGCAAGAGTAAGCAAATATCATGAAAACAGTGAGCAAGAGAGTAAGAGAAACTGACCAACTGAACTTAATCATGTTGAAAATTTTTGTGACTAGCTTTGACTTTATCGTATGTGTGTGTTCAACGAACTCAATTCTATTTTGAACATCATTAGAAGTCACAGAAAAATTTATGAGACGTAACAAAAAATAAAGTAATGTTACGTGCTGTGTTCATGTTCTATATTATTTTTTTGATAATAAAAATAAAAAGCCAGCCACATAAGATGCTTTAAAACACTATACGGCCATTACCTGCTGACAGTATTTGAGATAGCAAGCAAGCAAGTGAGCACTTAGTGTGCAACATGAATTGTGAATTGTTGTCGTCTCAAAATGATTTGATATGTGTGTATGTTCACTATGAGATAGTAATTTAAGTGTTATTATGTCTCAGCGAACGAACAATGGAGAAAAATCTCTGGACATGAAACATATTGTTGCAAAGCGAGCAAATATGTATATACGAATAACAGCTTCATTTTTTTTTGGTATTGTGGCCGAATAGTGACCACTTTCGTACGTGAGCTCGTTAAAAAAAATCTCAGGCATTTCGTGACATTTTTAAAATTCTCTGGCTTTTCATACATCCTGACTGACTCGATTTTGTTTCGTTTGCTCGGTGCATTTCACAGGAAAAATAAAAAAAAACTATATATAGCATGTATTTTTTATGTGTCAAGTGGGACTTTTTTTTGAATAGTTTGAAAGAGAGAGAGAGAGCAAAAAACTAAAATTGCTGGCAAATTGTGCAATGAAAAGGCATATATACAAAGTCAGTCATTCATTACATATCATGAAACTATAATTTTCGTCTTGAATGAATGTGTTGAAACTGGTAGAAGTTTGGAATATGATTCTTCATTCTTATTTAATGCTCCATCATTAGTTTTCTTTTATTACACAATGAAGACAAGCAGCAAATGTTGTTGTGTTTCATTAAATGAAATTCGAGGAAAAATAATAAAAAAGGGACTTTAATGGGAGAATTTCCTTTTCATTTTTGAATTATTTAGAGCGAAAAACTTGTAGAATTTAGAAATTTAACGGAATTTAAAAATAATTTTTATTGCAAATTTAAAAAAACGGATTTTCAATTATGAATCAAAGTTCCAAATTAGACTTTTGTAAATTTCATACACAGATTTTGACTAATACATAAATAAACTTTTATTTAACGAAGAGTGAAACTTTCGATAAATTTTCGTCAAGTTCTTATTTTCTACAAATTTTTGTTAGATTTTAGGAATTTCCGTTATTTATGATG
This sequence comes from Polypedilum vanderplanki, assembly GCA_018290095.1. NCBI lineage: Eukaryota > Metazoa > Arthropoda > Insecta > Diptera > Chironomidae > Polypedilum > Polypedilum vanderplanki. The sequence goes on along the minus strand of CM031380.1, from coordinate 30,657,069 downwards.
AAATTATTTCAATACAAAATCTTCCCTTGAAGCAATAATAACAAAAAAATGTAATCAATGTGTTTGTGCAATAACTCATGAAAATGAAAGAAAGTCAACACTGATAATCTCATTTGTCCTTGAAGCTTTTTCTCATTTCATTTAATTCATTGTGTGCCATTCGATTTAACCATAAATGTCGTCAAGATGTTCGTTTGTTCCACATACAGACAAAAGTCGACTCTATATCATTTTTAATGAAATGCGAAATGTTCATCGTCGAACATAAATGAAGTCCCATGAATTACTCTCGTGTCATTAATGCAGAATAACAATATTGACACCATTTATTTTTGAATTCATCCAGCCCCCTTTTTCTCTTCCTTTTTCGGAACAACATAATAATAATAATCATCATCATTACGATGTCATGTCGTCAAAAATAATAACCCTCTAAGAAAATTTCCCGAATATTTTTTTTTTCTTTCTTTCTTTTATTCGAGTAAGCGAGTGATGGCTAAAGAATTTATTTGCTGCTATAATGAAGTGCCTTCTCTTCTCTTTCTATTGATAATGGATGAGCAAAAACGACGTTAGACGAACAATGGTAGCTACTGCATTAAGTTAGGTTTAAGTGTCGGCCAACAGTAGCGTTTTGATGTCTATAATTATGGGCTGGAAGTGTTTGTGTTTTCGTTGCTTTTATGTATTCATTATTTCTGCCGCTGTTCAAAATGGAATTGTTTATGAGGCGATATATGTGAGAATGGGCAATGGAGAGAATTAATGGCATTATTCAAGAAACAGAATGAATAAATGATAGACATTTTGAGGGAGTTCTAAGTATTGATTTTATTGTAATTTGAGTTTTATTACTTATTGCTTCGAACTTTTGAAATTTTATTACTTTTTGATACGTTTGAATTTAAAACTTAAAAGACTGTTAAATTTAAATTGGAAAAATGTATGATTAAAATCACTAAAAATTAAATTTGAAATTCTATAATTATCACAAAAAATGTAATAAAATTTCGTCGTAATAAAATTTAAGAAAATTTATGTTAGAGCTTGAATTTCAGTACAATATGAAGCTTTTATAACTACGCAACATAAAGATCATATAGAGAGAACGATACTACGCCATAAGGTAAATATTAAATTTTCTTTAAACTTTTTAAAATCAACATTAAAAAAGAAAATTAAATTTTTGCAATACGCAATTTCTTTAATTTTTTAAAAATTTTTGTACTAAAAATATTTGAATTTAGCACATGAAAAGCACATAATTTTTCAAAGATTTTTAGCGCATTTTTGGAACAACAATGCAGCTTATAGTTTCACTTTGATCGGCTGGCTGGCTGGCTCACGGCTGGCTCACGGCTGGGTGAGTAATGAGATCTCAAAAACTATAATGGCTAGAGACTTCCGGTTTGTTGTGTTTGATTTATGCTATCGAATTATTGGGGAACATCATTAGAATGCTGTTACTTATTGTTTTAATTAGCAAATTGCGAATTTAAATTTCCAAATTGAAAAATGTAAAACAAAAATTTTTTTTTGCACAAACGATTGCAGCGCCACCAACGGCAAATATTGGAACTACAAAATATTTTGAATATTACTCAATCGTTACTTTCTAGTCAACAAAATTTATCAGAAAACTCTATAAATTGAACATCAATTAAAAACGTTCGCCGTACTTTTATGCATCAAAATTTTATAAACATGAATTTTACTGTATTTTTTATTTATTTTATTTCGATCAAAATATTTTAAAGTATGAATCTGTTTTCTCAAATGAATCTAATAATTCTAAAATTTGTTTACATACACTGATCTAGACACAAAAATGCGCTTAAGTGTCCCCCTACTACGCACGGACACTTTCTATGTCATTTTTTTATTTTATAATTCATGAAAATAAAAGATTTTTTTTAGAATAATAAAGAACTGTTTTTCCTTAAATTTCTACACCACCATCATACACATATATCACAAACTTCCATGCTGTTTAACTTTATGATCAAATAGTTGACTACACTTTTACTCATTCACAACATGTGATTTGATTCTTATCAAGATTTTGCTACAATCCATTGAGAAAAAAGTGCTTGCCATTATTACCGATCGATATGTGTGAATAGGGATTTAAAGAGCAAAATTTCACCGCATTTTTTATATTGTTTTACGATGTTTAAGAAAAAAATTTATCTTGCCTCATGCATGTGCGTAATATATTTATAGAATTATTGGGGAGCAAAAAGGATAATAAAAATAAAGCAAAAAATCGTGTACTTCTTACATTCAAGAATTATGGTTGCTTTCGTATTTTTTTATGAGCTCAAAAAAAAGAAGAAGAAAAAAATTTCTGTTTGAGCAAACAGCAGAGCAGCACAACATATTGAGTGAAGAGCGAATGATAACACTTTGAATTCCGGAAAAGATGAAAAAGGAAAGGCAAAAAATCTCTTTTTTCGGCATCATCAACATAAGAGAGGCTTCCACTTCTTGAAATGACTTTTCAGCAAATCTTCACAAGTAAGCAGCAAAAGAGAGAAAAAATTTGTGAAGGAGGAAAAAATTGTAATGTGATTATCCGAATTGGAATTTAAGTTTCGTTCGGCCCTTATCTCGCAATACATTCACTTCAGCCTTTTGCAAATGGCTGCTGCTTCTGTTGCTATTATATGTGTGAAAATTTATGTATGTTTACGCTTATGTCGATTTTCAGTGATGAGATAAGAAGATGAAAAAAAAGAATTTTCTCTTTTTATGGAATTTAGAAGAATTCAGGAATAAAAAAAGATTTTTGAAAGGAGATTTTCTCTAGAAAATATTCTTGGATTTTCAAATAGACTGTAAAAGTGAACAAGTTTTCTAATGTTTATAAATTTATTATTAAATTATTCCCAAAGTCACTTAACCTTAATGCAAATATACTAAATAGATTCAATAATTTTCCCATTATCTTAATTTCCCTTAACATTTAAAAATCTGTTCTTTATCATTAGAAAATTCCCCACTGGAATAAGCAAAAAAGAGAAAGATGAAAAGAAGAAATTTCATCTTCAACCTTCGTTCAATCTTAAAAGCCCATTTAATTTTCTCTTCTTGAAGAGTGAAATGAAAAGAAAAGAAGATTTGTGAGGTATGTGAATGTAATTGCTCTTAAAGATGGAAAAATAGAATTGAATTGAAATAAGAGAGAAAGAAATCTTCACTCTTATAGACAAGAAGAAGAAGCAAAATAGAGTAGAAAGTAGAAAGAAAAGAAATCCGTCATATTGTTGTAATCCATTCATCAATTAGAGAATGACGTTAACATTTGGAATTGGAAATAGTAGAATAAAAATAGACAAGATGCTGTAAGGAGAGTGCACACATAAAGTGCTTGTTATTATCGTAAAATCTCTTACAAATATCCCAAACAAATTCCTATAATGCTTTTTACTTCTTCTTTTTCTCTTATCGAATTGAAAATACATTTTTATGCACATTGATTTTAAAAGCTTTCAACAGCAACAAACATTTTTTTTCTTCTTTTGTTATTTATTCAATCAGCAATTTTTTTAACTCTTTTATCTTAAAATATTTTTACTGTTGCTGCTTCTGTTATAGAGTGACTATCATAAAAAAATTCTTTACAATTGAATCAAAATTAAATTGATTGTTCGCATTTAAAATTAATAAAAAGTGTTCATTAAATGTCTTTCATTAAACCTTTAATTAATTGATGATTTCTTTTACAAGCATAAATAATTAAGATTGTGTAAATTTAATTAAAAACCTTCATTAATTATTAATTCTATTGAAAAATAAATACTGGTAAATAGAATCACTTTAATGGTAAAAGAATAGATAAACAAAAATAAAAAATTTGCTAAAAGACGAATTGCTTAAAAATTTGCAAAAAAACCAAAATTTTTAAAATAAATTTCCAATTTTTTTTCATTCATTTGAAAATAACAGTCATTCTTAATTCATAATCAATTTTAGTCAAATAAATAATCTTTGGTGTTTGGAATTTTATTAAAAAATCATTTCTTCTACGGCTTATCAGTAAACTTACAATAAATGAAATAAATTTGATTAACAGCTTAAATTTAATTGTAAAAATTCTGTTTAATTAAAAATTTTCAGTAAATATTTATAAATTTCTATCTTGTTAATATGTAATGTATTTGATATGTAAGTGAATGAGAGTGAGAAAGCAAACAATTATCATAATCACATTTTATTTGCATAAAATCTCTATCTATCTGTAGTATATCATCTAGAATATTTATTTATTTATTTAGATTGGTTGGCAAATGACAGGAAGATGTGGATATTATGTTAAAACTTCACTTCAATGTCATTTTCTGTCTTTTATTCACATGCATAATACAGCGAGTGTGCACACAATTCACAGTTTATTTAATGGTTGAATGGTAAAGAAATTTGCTATGGTGATATGAAACTGTCCTCAATTTTCTTCTTCTACTTTTCTCATATATGGAGATATTTATTATGAGTGCACATGACTATGATGATTATTATTATTATGAAATGCCATAATAATGCTCCATATCTGCCATTGACAACTTCATCATCATCCCGTTGTCATCATCATGTCCAATTGCGAATGGCAATGAATTCAATTCTGAATCTCATGCTGAAGTGAGTTAATTTGAATATTTTCAATTGTTGCTATGTGTCTCAACTTTCTATATGAAAATTTAAATTCTCAAGTGTATACCTGCATGCATGCACAAAAAGTTTATCTTTCATTTTGTATATGGCTTATGTAAATATTATTTCAACTGCAAAAGCCATAAAAAGCGATCAAAAAGTTGTTTATTTGATTGCAAATCAAATTCAAATGTGGGAAGAAAAGTTTCAAAGTTTTCTTGTGAATTTCAATGTGAATTGAATTGGAATTAAGTGAAATAATATAAAAAAACGTAAAGAACTCAAAAGATTATTTAATTTAAATTTAAAAATGAAGAATTGGTTTTTGAATAGTCTTTTGGCTTAACAAGATTTGATGTCCATTAAAATTTGTGTTTTATTTTATTTCAAATTATATTTTAAATTTGTTGCCGCCAAAATTGAATAAAAACATTTTTTAAAAAAAATTAAACAATTTTTATGTGTTGTGCTAAAATATTTTTGTAGAAATTTAATGAATTTCTAATTTATACATACCACTGAAAATTAGAGCAAAAAAAGTTAATAAAGATAAAAAGGGTAAATTATATACATTTACAATTTTTTTTGAAATTTGTAAGACTTGAATTTGAAATTTATTCGTAACATTAAACATTTAAATATCAATTTTAAAAATTCACCTGCAAAATATCAATTAAAATTTTTTCCTACTAATTTAATTCAAAAAAGTTCATTCAAAGTAAATTTAATAATCTCAACTTACTTCAAATCTTTAATAAATAAATAAATAATCTCATTTTACTAAGCAAGCAAGATTCTACCTTTCATAATAATCATCATGATCGAATTATGTAATTAATTTGAGGCTGCAAAATGTAAAAGTTTTAGATTTCTTTGGTCGCTTTATCAGTTTTCTATTTTCACTCGAATAGCAGCGAAAATTTTAATTCACAGCAGATTTACTTTTATATTTTCAATTGCTTCGAATGTGGTTGAATTGAGGAAAATTTTCGAATGCAAAACATGTTTTTGGCATACACAAAAGGCATGATATGATGAACTTCAATCTGCCTCTCTTAATATTTAAATTTTTCATTTAAAATCCTCTTTATTTGCAAGCTGTTGTGCTGCTATAATAAAACATGCATGTTCAACATAAATTTTGTATTTTGTGAATGAAGAAGTAGAAGAAATGCCTCATGATTTATGCAACATTGCAATGGAATTTATTTAGATATCTTTTGATGCTTTTTGCCTTTTGTTGATTTTCATACAGATGAGAAATTTGTGAGAATCTTTTGAATGAATGATTTTATACTCTAGCTAATTTTTTGAATTTTCTTTGACTGATCAACAAATTATAATTTTCAATTTTAACGGATTTTATGAATTTGAATTTTTAATATAAAAAGTCAACGAATTTTTATAGAGAAATTAGTATTATTTAAAATTAAACGCTATTTTAAGTTTGAATATTTTTTATGTAAAATTTAATTTCTAACGTATTTTATATTTCGAATAGACGATTTATGTAAATTCTAAATTTCTTATCGAAACTTTAACATTTGAATTTAACGGTTTTTAAAATTTTCATGTTTTCAACAAAAGTGTTTAATTTCAAATTCTCACCACACTATCGTACAACGCTTAAATCATAAGTAAATAATGGAAAAAAAGATAACAAAGACAAATGCATGTAGCAACATGGATAAGATAAAAAATATTTGATATTTCTAGGTGTGGTGTATGTGCTCGCAATTTCATGTCTTGAAAATTTCATATTTAACTTCAGTCATAGTTTCGGGTTTGAGTTGTGAAGAGAAAAAAAATCTTGGCAAAGAAAGAAGAGAAAAAAATTTTGCAATAAAAAAAGAATTTTTAAGAATTGAATTCAAGTGAGAGGAAGAAGAAAGAAAGAGAGAAAAATTCAATTTAATTTAGTTAATGGTGAGTAAAAAAAGTTGCATAATATCTAATTTCAATTTATCCAAACCAATCAGCCAGTTACTCACACTAATTCAGTAATTTGATACTGATTGCACAAGTTAAATCATTCGGGTGTGGCTTTTTTCTTTTCTTATTCTATTTTTTCTTATTGCATTACAATATTGAGACATAAATCCATGTGATAATTTTTCTTCTTTAAGTTTCAATTTTCAATTGGATAAAATTGAGTCATTAACAAAAAAAAAATTTAACCAACCCAATCATTAATAATGATGAATAATGTTATGGATAAATTTGAAGGTTTCAAGTTCTTATCAATTTACAGAAAAAAAACTTTTATGTACACCTGACTTAGTGCTGATAAATTTATTTTTTTGGTGTATTTGTTATGTACTTTGGTATATTTCAAGGGCTGTCATTTTGATTTTTACAAAGAAAAGCATGGAAAAATTATTTTTTTTAAATGTTTATAAAAAATAAAAATAAGCATGCAGTTAATCGACTATATAGCTTTGCTGCGGCAATAAGTTTTTTTTTCAACTCTTTATTAAAAATGAAAAATAAATTTCGTACAAGGGGTGGAAACTCTATCAAATTATCAAAAAAGCATTGTATTGGAATTTTTGATAGTTTACATGAAGTAGCCTGGACAACAGAATTTTTTCAATGCCTACTTTATGAAAATCATCAAAGCTCCCATCCGTTGATTTCATATAAATTTTTATATTCGAAAATCAATTTTTGATTTCAAATTTGAGAAAAAAAACTGAAATTTTATTTTATAAAAATTTATTATTCAATGAATTGATTTCGGAAACAACTTTAAGATTTTTATCACTAAAGAAAGTTTTCACATTTTTTTATAAAAAAGTCTTATCTAAGAATTCAAATGAAAATCTAGTGTTTCATAAATTTATTTATATGTGAAGAGTTTTATGATAACAAATACACAAATACAAATGTAGGTTAGGTATTATTATTTCCGAATATCTTATCATTAAAGTTGATTGGCGAAAACAGAATTTTTATTTATTTATTCTACCTTGATTACGTCATTTTTCAATTATTTCGTCATCCTTTAGATTGTTTTGAATTTTTCACATGAAAATGTGAGTCATTTTAGGAGTAGAAAATATAAATGTATGAAGATGATTAATAAACCAACACAGGATGAATGCATAAATAAAATATTTCCGATAACATCACACACTTGTATGAAACATAATCAATGAAAAGTCATTTAGCAGTAAAAAAAGATATTTCAATATTTTGTGTAATCATTGGATAAATTTCTTTAAATGTGTGAACTTATCAAACAAATTATGTTAAGTGAATTCTTTTTTATCTATTTTTGATTAATCTAACTTATGAAATTGAATTTAAAATTAACTTAAGCAAACATTAATGGATTTTGTAGAAACTTAGTATTTTGATAAAAAAAATACTAAAAAATATCGCAATTTTCTTGAATCATTGAAGTATTTAATAAAAATATAATTGTAAATAGCAACAATTTATGGAAAATAATTACGAAGCCTGAAATTAATTTGCAACATTCATCAAAAAATCGTTTAAATAAATTTCGTTAAATTTTTAATATTACCAACGAGTAAAATACTAAACGTTAAAATTAGAAAACTAAATATAACTCATGAATTAAAGTCTTTTAAAATAGCCAAATTTATACCATCATAGATTTATTTCTAAAGAACTTTTTTATTTTGTTGGAAAATTAATTTGACTTTTTTCTGATTCCATTAATTTTATGCATCCTTTTAAAAAAAATCGCTTCTAAAAACTCTGCAAAATAAAATTGATTTCAATTTGAATAAATCAATAACAATTATTCTCTATTCTCACTATTTTCAGAGAAACTAAGAATGAAGTTACAATTATTATTACTATTCCTCGCTTTATCGTTGATAAATGCACAGGATAATGCACAACCAAGAATTGCACCAGCATTAAGAAGATGTTATCAAAATCGAAATATTTTCGAACGCGACAATCGTTTGCCAATGACACCACAAATGTTGATTGAATTAATAAGAAAAGTTGAAGACAGTCCTGGATTCACTCTCAATATGCGACAACTTGCTACAAGCATTCTTTTTAGATTCAAGCAGGATGGTATTTTACGTAAGTAGAAAAATGTGTCATGAAATTCTTGATTATTTTGCAAGCTTTAGTCAAGTGTAATGAGAAATGATAAGGCAATGAACTGATAACTAACACTAACATATTTCTTTTCTTTTCTAGCCTCTAACTCTGGTGTAGCAAGTTCACCCGATATTATTCCATTCGCTGTAAGTGGATTTAATCATTACAAACACCGCGTGCTGCTGACTCGCTTAATTCAGGGAAATGCTAATCAATTTCCAAATGGAACATTAAATGCTGAAGAAGAAGTAAGTTATGAATTTTTTATCAAATTTTATGCTTAATTTAAAAATTTAATTTTGTTTTTTTAAAAATGTAAACAAATTAAAATGGCGGAAAATTTGAATTTTTTAAATATAGAAATTTAAACCATTAAGAAATAAAAAAATGTCATGATTTTAAAAATTTCAATCATAAGTTCACGAGAAATTCGAATAAAAAAATTTATACTTTAACGTAAAATTTAAATTTTCAAAATGTAAACAAAACAAAATTTTGCGGGAATTTTAAAATTCAAAAAATTCTTAATTAACTAAAAATCAATTAATTTTCCTTTCCAGTGCGCACTTCATTTTATGCTTTCAAATTCAATAGAGACTCAAGTCCGTGGTGATGAAGGTACACGTTGCAATCAATTGTCTCAATATAGAGCTTCTCGTGTGCCACGTGAGATTGGAAGTGAAGATGTAGAATTATTGAAAACACCCGAAATGGAGAAAATTAAGAAGAGAATGCACCATAAATTTGGAAGATATCAAGAGGAAGAAGAACAACAGCAACAAGATGAAAACGTTGAAGAAGAAGCGCCAGCTGATAATCAAGAAGAACTCGATGGTGAAAATGAATTGCTTGATCCAGAATTGCAACAAGGTCAAGTTGATGGAACACAAACAACAATTAGTCAATGCCCAGTCGAAAATGGTGTTTTACATTCACCTTGGGGTTCATTCTCAGCTGGAACTACTTTGGCTGGTATTGCTGCTGGTCTTTCACCACAAACAGTCACAGTTCGTGAACTCATTGCTGATGATCATATGGGACATTATAAACTTGCAAGACAAACAACAGGAACAACTGTTGATAATCGTTATGCTGCAACACTTTCAGGTGACATTGCTGAAGCTGTTTTGAGACAATTACCACGAACACCAATTCAAGTTGGTGCTTCTGGTGCTTGGAATATTACATCAGTTCCTCATTGGTATTTCCTATCACAACGTAACAATTTTGAACAAACTGATGCTGAAATTCGTGCTGGTCTTGATGGACTTTTGCTTGCATTAAGAATTCAAGATTGGCACAATCAAGTAAGCACTTTGAGACTCAGTCAAGTTCTTGACATGTATTACTCACAACGTGGAATGTTTGGATCAAGTGCAGTTACTCCCAATGATGACACATCAATTCGTGCTTGCAATCGTCGCAATATGTTTTCAACAATCAATATGCAAACTTTGAGACAACAATCAATTGCATTTACAACAGTTTTAGATGGTGAAATGGCTTCTTCTGTTACATTGACACCTAATTCAACTCAAAGATTTGCTACTGAAGCTACTGATGCTTTACAAACTTATATTGGTAAAAATTTAAATTTTTTTTTTTTGATCAATTTAAATTGAATAAATTTTTAATTTTATAGCAAGCACAATGAATGATTTAACATGTGCTAGTACACAGACACAAGTTGGAAGTGAAACAATTTGGAGAACTGCAACTGATATTTATATCTATGTTGACACAACTTGGCCTTTCGTACAAATTCGTGCTCTTCTCGGGTAAGTTTTTTAAATTTTCAAAAATATCTGTCAAAAAAAAATTTTGAAATTTTTAACTTTTGTAACAGTCAGAATACTTTTAAAAATTATTTGAAATTTTCCTAACGGTAAAAATAATTAATTTAAAAGTTTTCTGTAATAGCTTAAATTTCAATTTCTTAATGATTAAAAATTTCAAAATTCTCATTTTAAAAATGTAATTTTAATGATTAAAAAGAATTTAATTTTTTAACGGTTTAATAATATTTGAACTATAAATGATAAAAATTCACGAAATCTGAAAATTTTTTACTTATAATGAAGATATAAAAAAAATTGTTTAATAATTTTTTTCCATTAGTCATGTTCTAAACAACCTCGATGTCGGACGTTTTGGATCAAATTATACAATTTTGAATGCACAAGATGGCACAGTCATTGTACCCACAACAAATCAATTGAGTGATTTGTATACACTTTGGAATCAATCAATCCATAACATGCGTATGTATCCAAAATTCACCTGTTGAATTCACACATATGAAAAATTTCCCATTCATTAATTTTAATTTACTCTCTGCCGTCCTGTATTATAAACATTAATAATTTATTGTTATGGCACGTGTCGGTTTGAAAATAATTTCTTTTTTTAATTAATTTTTTTTATAGATCCACAAGGTCTAAATCTTGCCAATGTCGTTCGTGAAATGCGAAGTTATTCACAAAGTTTCTTAAATAGAGAACGAGAAGAACAAAATTCTGGTGGACGTTCACTTATTTCTCTAGTCATTGTTGATTCAGCAACAGTTAATGAAGCTGATTCAAATTTTGCTGCAGAACAAATTCAAATTATGCGCGAAGAAATGCCAGATTTGAGATGGATCTTTTGGGCAGCTGGCTCACCAAATCGTTTTGAAAGATTTGTTCGTGAAATAGCACGAGACTTGTTTTTGTTACGTATTGATTTACAAGGCATTGGTGCTGATTCAATTCAAACTGTTGCTCATCCTGTCATTCATCGCATTCAACAGGAACCGAGAAGAATCATTAATCACAGGTGTGTGTGTAAAAATGTCATTTTCATAAACCCCTCTCAAATATACATTTATTCACGACACAGGAAGTAATTTTGTCTTTTTTTTTTCATTCAAACTTTCTGTTATTTGTAGATGTGGATCGAATTGGGAAGGAGATTGGGGTGATGTGCAGATGACGCAATATGTTGAACCAAATGGCGTCATTTTCTATCGAATTCATCCAAATTATTTCTTTGGCAATGCAGATCGTCAAGCATTGAGAATTGTTGGTGCTGGATTTTCAACTTTGACTGTTTGTCATTCGAGATCGATTGAAAGACCGAGGTAAAATGTTATTTTAAATTTGTAAACATTATGCAGGAATTGAAATTTGAAAATAATTTTCTGTCATTGGAAATCTGATGACAAATCTTAAAGTTTTTAAATAGAAATATCTCTTTGCTGCCGCAAATTTTTACTTACTTTATTTCATTTTAAAAAAATTATATAATAATAAAAAAGAAATTTTAAAGTTTGCTAATTTATACTATAATTTGGAAAGTTTTCTATATGATCTAAAATTTGTTATATTAAATCAAGAACTGAATTTAATTTTTAAAGATCTATAAAAAAAATTAAATATTAAATTTTATGAATCTGAGTCATTTTGATTTTTTTTCAACTGAAGAAATTTTATAGTCAAACACAAATCCTTTAAAATTGTTTTTATCAAAATTTACAATCTTTTATTTCTTCAACAGAAGAAACTCGACAAATCAAGACCAAATAACATGTCAAAATATTGGAACAGATACAGTAGAAATTAGTTTGCGTGATGCTTGTGACACAAATGGTTTAATTCAATGGTGTGGACCACTTTTTGTCTCAGTCGAAGCAGGTGCAGATCAAGGCGTAAACATGCGATGCACAGATCGAGATTGTCGTTTCCCAGACAGTTCAAGATTCCAAATTTTCGGTGACAATCTTGGATGTTGGAATAGTGTAGGAACTTTAGCTGCATCAATAGCACTTATTGCTCTGTCTATCATTATGACAACTTTCCAATTTTAAGAGCACAAAATTGAACAAAATAAAAAATAAATTCATTCAAAATGTCATCGTGATCTCCAACCTAGTACTGTCCTCCCATCATACCATATTATCACCATATATTTTTTATTTGAATGAAGCAACTAGTTTTAAGTACATGAATCCTTAGAATTTGCATACAGTTCAAATATCTAGCACTGTACAAATTAAATCATGATAAATTGAACACAATTTTTTCTTGCTTCTGCTTCTCTTGTTACAACAAGCATTTTTTAAATGAAAACTTTTTTCTGTATGCATATTTTCATATCAGAATAAAATAAAAAAAAATTTTAAAACGAGAATAAAAAGTTTTTAGTTTTTTCGTCGTTTTCTTCTTTTTAAATTACACAGAGAAAAAAATGTTTTGTATTTTTTTTATATAAAAATTGCCCTTTAAACTAAGTATTGAAATGAAAATTTTTGACTTTCATTAGATTTTTTTAACGATTAGAAAGTTTTTAAAACTATTATACTTTCTTTTTGTAGCGGTTACATATTTTTTTAAAAAATAAAATTTAAATAAAACTGGTATAAAAATTTTTTATAACAGTTTAAAACACTTTTTTATTGTCATAATTGTTAAAAAAATGTTATAACACTTGATAGAAATAAAAAAAATGGTTTTATAAGCAAAAAAACTTTATGTCAGTTATAAATTATTTTTTTCTGCATTGTATAGAAAGAACAGCGCGTAGCTTTTTGAACCTTATCGCTCTTTTTCTGTTCTCATCCTCGAGGCAGTGCAACTAACTTTCCATTTGAAATGATTGCAGTTATTCGTAAATGTTCAACATTTTTTCTCTCTTTCACTTTTTTTAACTGCAATTTAAAAGCTCAAAGTCACTCTCTCGTTTGCTTTGAATGGAGAAAAAATTCCATTTATTTTTATGTTTAATAACAATTACTCTCATCTTACAACTTTTACTTTTTTCATTCTGTTCTGAAATTCATCGCATTTTTGAACAATTTTTTTATCATTTCGAAACATGCATGGAGAATGATGATAGATAAAATGCAGAAGACTGGAAAATTAATTAAATTTTTACATTTGCATGAAATAATTTTTTTTAATACTAAAGGCCTCATTAGAAAGGAAGTTTTATAAAATTTTTTATTCTTTTGAATGTTAAGGAAAAAATTTGTTGTAACGGCCTTTTGAAATTTAAAAATTTTGTAATTAACAGTTTAAAAAAATTTAAACATTTTAAAAACAAACGGATATTTCAATTAAATTTTAAAAAAGTTTTCAGAGTTAAACATTTAAAACCAACTTATGTTCCAAAAATTACGCGTCGCTGTTTTGTCCTTTGATTAGGAAATTTTCCTTCTACATTATTAAATTTTTTTTTTTCTGTCCATTCATTAAGAATTTCTCTCAATTGCCTTTTTTTTTTGTCCCTCCCTTCACTTTTCAGCTGTCGCTCTCTATTTCCGCTCTTTCTGAATGTTCAAATTATCATCATCATCATCTTTCATAATATATTAAGCATAAGCTTCATTCTTATGCCTCAAGAAACATCAAAGGAACTTCTCATGGATAGATTTCCGCTTTACGTAAATTAAAAGCAACTTTTTTTCTCTCTTTTTGGGTTGTGTTTGCAAATTATTTTCTTATAATAAAAAAGTGACAAAGCATACAAATTTAACCTTCTAATAATCATCTTAATGTCATCACATAAGCTTAAAATGATAATGATCTAGAAGGAATAAAATTTATTTCGACTTAACGCGTAGAAAGAAAAAAAAAAGACGTGAAAATGGAAATTTGATGCTTTGCATTTGTCTCAAGAGAAATGAAAAACCAAAAATAATATTTTTTGATTTTTTCTATCATCCTACGCATCATAGTGGATCGAGGGATTCTTTGGTAAGCTTGACTGTTTTCGTGATGATAAATAAAATAAAGTAGAAGAGAAAAATGCCATAATGATGAAATAATCATAAAATAAATGCCAGACATTTACATTAACGCCTCATCATCATCCCCACTCAACAATGTGTTCCCGGTGTACAGCACAATGGAGTCACATAACACATTAAAATAATTTATAGACGACTCGCGGACTCTCGTTGAAAATCAATGATAATAAATTAGCAAATCGTAAAGTGAGATACGAAAAGTTTGCGTGCGTGCATTTGGGGACGAAAAATGACAGTGAAAAATTTATTTTTATTTTGCAACAATCGTCAAGTTTCACACATGAATAAGTGATGATGATGGATGTTTATGATGTGTCCCATTTTCATTGGATACTTTTAATGTTTTTTATGAGTTTGTTTATAGAAGTGAAAATTTGTTTTTATTGAAATTGATTTTTTTATGAAAAACAAACAGTTTAAATGATTACGAAAAAATTCATAAATAAAATTTAACTGATACAAATATAGTACTAGAAAAATTAAACTGAAATTTTTTTGACCAAAAATATTTGAAATCAATTTTTCAAAAATTTGTTTTTTAAGTAAGAAATTTTGACGAAACTTTCTTTTAATGTTTAACGAATAATTTTATCGAAATCTTTGCAATCAAAAAATTTAACGAAACTTTTTAATGAAGAAATTTATCAAATATTTTATAAACAGAAACAACGAGAAAATGGACTGTTATTGGAATGTTGTTTTTCAACTCTTTGAACTGTTATAACAAATTCCAATCAACAACTTGTCTGTCATAAGCTAAAAAATTAAAACCTTCACAACCAGCATTCAAATAAACTTCCCCTCCCTCGTTACAAAGAAAATATCAAAAGCATTAGTTTTCTTTCTTCCCACAATTCTCTCTCATTTATCTCTTCCCTCACCTAACATAATATTATTCTTCAGCCATAACGAACATAAATTACAATGCCAAAGGATTATGATTAATTGATAATTTTCACAAGTCGGCAATGACACCAGACTTTTATGTCATTCCCATTCTATTTCATTATTAGCACAAAAAAAGTGTGTTTGAAGTTCAGTAAACTCAACAACTTTTGACTATCTGTGAAGGGTGAGAACAAAAAATATTACTATTACGACTGGTAAGTGTGTTTGAGTGTTTGTGCAAATTTATTTATTGTTTTCGGTAGTGACATTCAGGACATTAATTAGTCTGTGTCGTCTTTGCTGAGATGTAAAGTAATTTTTCTTTTGAATGAGTGATTAAGATGAGTTTATTTTTATTTGTTGTTACATAAGAGATTGTAAATTTATTAATAGAAAAAAAGTTTGTCTAAAAAGATTTGAAATATGAAAACCAATTTGCAACAAAAATTATAAAAAAAATGAATTTAAAACTTTTTAATCGATTACAAAATTTTAAAACAAACCTTGCTAAATCGTCTAAAAAAAGCATTTTTTTTTATTCTTTAAACTTTAAGCTTTGTTTATTGAGTTTTTATTTATTTTGCCTCTACATATTTTTAAAGTCAATTAAATTAAAGATTAGAATTTTTTAAAAGAATTTTAAGACATCAAAAAAGAATAAATGCAACCAAAATCATTGAAACTGACACAAACTTGATGTTATTAGCTGAATTTTCTAAACTATCCCAAATAGAATATCTTTTAAGATATAATCCTTGTTTCTCAATCAAATGTAAGCCAATATCCAAATAATATTCATTCTCATTATCATGTTTTGGCCAATGCATTTCATTCAAAATTCATCATTTAAATTATTTGGATTTCCAGCTTTTGCAAATTTGTCCCAAATTCTCGTCATTCTTTCAACCATGAAATTTTCTGGATCATTTTCTGTTATGAATCTTCCATCAAAAGCACCATGAGCGATTGTATATTGGATGTCATCAACATGATGTACACCATATGGTCGATCATTTGGATAATTAAAAATACTAAACCTTCCGATGTATGAAAATTTATAGTAGTAAACATCAGTAAATTTTGATGCATAATGAACTAGTTTATGCACACCATAACCAATTGTTCCATCAGCACAAAATTGGCTTAGGCTTTCAAAAACCCTCGCATCAATTTTGTCATATGGAAGGTAGTAATTTCTTAAAATTTCAGCTTGCTTTTCAGTTGATTCATAAAAGAAACATTTTGAAGTAAATTCAGCAAAATTTTCATTCAATTCTTTTAAGGAAGTTTGATTATTCAAAATGTCTTTGACTGGTTCAACAAATTCATTCGCTGTGATACCAATGAGAATAGGGATTCGTAAGAAATTTCCATTTTTGAAAAGTTCATTTGGTTCAGTTTTTAAAAATCTTTCTTGACCTAAATCAGGTTCAATTACAGGACCAAATGGCATGATCTGAAAAATGTACAATTTAAAAAATAAATTTTGATATTCTTTACAAATTTTCTTACAGGACAATTGTGATATTTAAATGCTGCAGCCATTGTGATTTCTCTGGCTGTTTTTTGTTTAAAACATTTGATCATTTCATCAACATCAATTGGACAATTTAAAATTGCTGCTATTTCTTTAGCTCGATCAAGATTATTAGTTTTTAAACCCATTTGCCATGTTATGGCACCACTTACTGCTATCACTCGATGAATTAAATCTTTTGACATATCAGAAACTATATGAGCAGTGTTAGAGTATGCACCAGCTGATAAGCCTGATAATGTCACACTTTTAGGATCACCACCGAATTTTTCAATATTTTTTTGAATCCATTTCAATGCCATTACTTGATCTTTCAATCCTATATTACCAACAGCATCTTTCGTACCTATTGCAAGAAATCCCAAAGCATTGAGTCTGTAATTCATGGTTACAAAGACAATATCACGATCCATCAAATAGTCTGGACCTTGTTGGTTTGCAGAGTACAATTCAAAACCACCACCATGAATGTAGACAATGACTGGCTTAAGTGAGTTTGGTTGAAGATCCTTTGTGTAGACATTTAAATGTAAACAATCCTCTGATTGCTCAAAATTATCATATTCAATTTTTTGATAACAAACTGGTCCATAAGCAGTTGCATTTAAAATTCCATTATATTTTTCATTCTCAACTGGTGCTTGAAATCTTAAATCACCAATTGGTGGTTTTGCAAATGGAATTTTAAGGAATGCATGAAAGTTTATTCCTTTCCTTGACTGCATTGTTGTTCCTTCCATTTGTCCATCTTCAATTTCAACAAACACACTTAGAGATTTATGAAATAATAAGAGAAAAAATAAAACGTTTAATATGAACGACCTCATGATTGTGACTGAAAAGAAAATTTTTAACTGGTTAAAAAAATCAATATAACAAGTGTTTTTAACGTATCACATTTAGAATCAAGCCAATACAACTAAAAAGTTACAAAATACAATTAATTGTTTTGTTTATAATGTAATCACCAATGACATTTATGATAAGACAAAAATCATTGCTTCCAAAAATATTTTTAGTCATAAATTTTATTCTCACTATTAAGTTTTGTCGCTTTGGCTTATTTGGAAATAATCACAAAATTATAAATTTGCAAAATAAAAATTTCTTTAGGTTCTTATTTTGCATACCAATATGGAATTTGAAGATTTTTGATTGAGTCAAACGTGAATTTTTGTTTTTACCGGTTATTTTTTTTTTGAAATTCATTAATTATGACTTATAAATATGAAGCTTTTCATAACAATCATTTTGTTGACAAATAATGTTTTTGAGTTTTTAAGCTTTTGTTTATCTCTGAAAGAATAAAATGCAATTTTAATCAAAAGTTGATCAAAACAAAAAAATTTTCTTTTCAGTCACAATCATGAAGTCGTTCAAATTAAACGTTTTATTTTTTCTCTTATTATTTCATAAATCTCTAAGTGTGATTGTTGAAATTGAAGATGGACAAATGGAAGGAACAACAATGCAGTCAAGGAAAGGAATAAACTTTCATGCATTCCTTAAAATTCCATTTGCAAAACCACCAATTGGTGATTTAAGATTTCAAGCACCAGTTGAGAATGAAAAATATAATGGAATTTTAAATGCAACTGCTTATGGACCAGTTTGTTATCAAAAAATTGAATATGATAATTTTGAGCAATCAGAAGATTGTTTACATTTAAATGTCTACACAAAAGATCTTCAACCAAAATCACTTAAGCCTGTAATTGCTTATTTACATGGTGGAAGTTATCAATTTGGTTCTGCAGGTGATTCAAGACCTAACTATTTAATGGATCGTGATATTGTCTTTGTCACAATTGGTTACAGACTCAATGCTTTGGGATTTCTTGCAATAGGTACGGAAGATGCTGTTGGTAATATGGGATTAAAAGATCAAGCAATGGCATTGAAATGGATTCAGAAAAATATTGAAAAATTCGGTGGTGATCCTAAAAGTGTGACATTATCAGGCTTATCAGCTGGTGCTTCTGCAAGTACAGCTCATTTAGTCTCTTCAATGTCCAATAATCTTATCCATAAAGTGATAGCAGCAAGCGCTGCGATAACAAGACAAACTGGTCTAAAAAATGACAATCTTGAATTAACAAAAGAAATGGCTAAACGTTTGAATTGTCCAACTGATTTAGACGAAATGATGAAATGTCTAAAACAAAAAAATGGAAAAGAAATTGCATTGGCTGCTGATTTTGGATATCATCAATGTGTTGTAAGAAAATTTGTAAAAAATTTCAAATTTATTTTAAAAATTGTACCTTTTTTTAGGTAAGACCGTTTGGTCCTGTAATTGAACCTGATTTAGGTCAAGAAAGATTTTTAAAAGCAGAACCAAGTGAACTTTTCAAAAATGGAAATTTCTTAAGAGTTCCTATTCTCATTGGTATCACAGCGTATGAATTTGCTGATGTTGTTAGAAATATTTTTAATAATCAAACTTCCTTAAAAGAATTGAATGAAAATTTTGCTGAATTTACTTCAAATTGTTTTTCTTATACACCAACTGAAAAAAATTCTGAAATTTTAAGAAAATATTATTTTCCATATGACAAAATTGATGGAAGATCTTTTGATAATTTAAATCAACTGTCCGCTGATGGAACAATTGGTTATGGTGTGCATAGACTGGTTCATTATACATCAAAATTTACTGATGTTTACTACTATAAATTTTCATACATCGGAAGGTTTAGTATTTTTAATTATCCAAATGATCGACCATATGGTGTACATCATGTTGATGACATTCAGTATACTGTTACTTATCGTGCTTTTGATGGAAGATTCATAAAAGAAAATGATCCAGAAAATTTCATGGTTGAAAGAATGACGAGAATTTGGGAACAATTTGCAAAAGCTGGAAATCCAAATAATTTAAATGATGAGTTTTTGAATGAAATGCATTGGCCAAAACATGATAATGAGAATGAATATTATTTGGATATTGGGTTACATTTGATTGAGAAACAAGGATTATATCTTAAAAGATATTCTATTTGGGATAGTTTAGAAAATTCAGCTAATAACATCAAGTTTGTGTCAGTTTCAATGATTTTGGTTACATTTTCATTATTTTTGATGTCTTAAAATTCTTTTAAAAAATTTTTTTTGTCATTTATAAAATTGGAGCAAAAAAATAGAAATTTAAAAAACAAAACTTAATATTTAAATTTTGAAAAAATGGCAACAACATACTTTAATACAAGATTAGATTTAATTTTTTGATTTGAATAAAATTTTGAAATATAAATTTTTGATTTTCATTGCAAAATGAAATTTTTATTTCAAATCTTTAAAAAGTAAATTTCGAATATTAAAAAATTGTTTGTTTTAAATGCTCTAAATTTGTTTTACACTAAAGAAATTTTCCCACTTCTATCATTTGTGTCATTTACAGTATAAGCAGATAGATGTCAACTCATTAAAAAATTTTACTGCAATTTGCCTCAAGTACAATAATCATTTATATTCATGAAAATTATTATTTTTCCTTCTTGTTTTTTGTTACACAAATAATAAATTGAAAATGAGAAAGCATAAAAAGTTTTTCATATTATAATTTTAATTGGAACATTTCGTGTTGAAAAGATAGAAAATACTAATTATTAATAATGCAGCAAGCAAAAGAGATAGAAATTGCAAGTGAAAGCTTGAGGACAAATATAATTAATTAATTAATAAGTCCTCAACACTCACTTGCGTAACTGTCTATCAAATTCACTTCAATTCTCATTTTTTATTCACGACTTCGCTTACTGACAAAGTTTATTACTTAAACAATATAAAATTCATCAATCAAGTAAGCAACACGAGCTGTCCATTGTCCGCACTAGAATTTCCTTCCTTTTCTTTTTCTTTCGTGCAAGTTCTATCTTCATTTTCATCTCTATTCATCAAATTGACTTTTATTATTTAGTATCGAAGTCTATTGTTGTTGATAGATAAATAAAAATAAACAACCAAAGGTGACGATGATGCTTCTGCTACTAATTTTAGATGATTAATCGAAAAAATTCTCCTTTTATAAAAAAATTTCTTTCATTGAATGCCAAAAGAAGGACACAAGATTTGTGCAATCATCTGAAATTAATCGGACAATTTTCAATGCATTGAAAAGAGAAGGAAAAAAATTTTATGAACATTTATGAGAAAAGAAAGCAGACCCCAATAATCGTTAACATTCCATCTTTTACTATACATATACACATAATGTACATCAATTGATTTGCAATTGAAATTTTATCGGAAGGAAAATTGTTTTTTAGTGGAAAAAAGAGAGACACAAGAGAACATAAGCTTCGTTGAGTAAAATCCATTAGTAAAGAAGTAGAAATCATTCATTTTTGTGCTATGCATGAATTTATTAAACAAGAATATTTACATTAAGATTTTTCGTTTCAATTTTTAAATAACTTTTAAATTTTGAAAAATGACCGTTATTTTTCTAATTTCATATTTGACCGTTAAAATAAAAATTTATTATTTTTGTAAATCTTTTGTTACTTTTATTCTTTTAAAAAACACCAGTTTTTCATTTGCTATAACTTTAAATTTATTTTTTTTGTTAAGAACAAGTTCAAAAAATTCTTTCCGTTATTTTCAAAAATCGATCAAATACCAAGATAATTCAACCCATGATAAATAAATTTTGCTACACTGTTATTATAACCGCTTTTACATAGAGCAAGACAAGTTTCTTTCCTTTCCTTTTTTTTCTTTTTCTACTTTGTGTGAGTTAGAAAGCGGAACGAAGCATTACATTTATTTTTAAAACATGTCTTTACATTTTAATGACATTATTTTACATGTTTCTACATTGTGGGAAAAGCAGCAACTGACACAATGATGACAAAGTATAAAAGAAAATAATTGCTTCCATCAATGTCCATATACTTTCTCTCTCTATTTTTTTTTGAATATATACATAAAAATATGCTAAATCGTTATTGAATCGATAAAAATTGAGAAATTTCCACATGTGCTGATGATCCGTCACGTCTTGCGCTTAATGATGATTTTTATGGCTCGCTGCGAGTGGATCAAAACTTATCATTGGTTGAAACACATAAAAAAATGACGATAAGATAAGGATGAAAATTGATGGCAAGCAATGATGATGAGTTTAATGCGATTAAATTCTATGTGCAGACATTGTACTGCAATGCTTGTAATAACTTACTGTATTATGGAATGGAGATACGAGAAAAAGATTATTCATGAATGTATATTGGGAGCTATTATTCTTTATGAGCACAATAAAAGTTTCAAGTTGCAACTGTGCACCAAAGCTTAAACTTGTACTGCACTATTTGATCAAATAATCTTTGATTGATGAGCTTGTGAATCATTTGTTATTTTTATTATGAAAAATCTTTTTTCAAAAAATTTTTAATTTAAACTCAAATATTTTTAATTTAAATTTTAAAAATCGTTATAAAAATATTTAAAATATTTGAAATTGATTGAAGAAATCAGTTGAAGAAAAGTGAAAAATACAAAAGTTTTATAATAACCATTTTAAATTGTCTAATTTAAATTTTGAAAATTCGTTAATTTTTTAAAACTTTTACTTCTTTTTATAGAAATCTTTTTTCTAAATTCTAAACTAAAAATTCTTTAATTCTCAAAAAAGATTATAAAAATTCGTTAAATTTCAAATTTGTTTATTTTTAATTTAAAAAAAAAACCGTTAATTTCAACTTTGAAAACTTTCTTAGAAAAACAAAATTTATATTGCTGCGCAGGCGATTAATAATTGATTGATTTTTCTCCATGAATGATGAATAATTACAAAAAACTTTATATCCCTTCATTTCTCAATATAAAAAAAATCCCTTGGCATTGAAGATAATAAGGAAAGAAAGTAGAAAGTTTTATTAAAAAGTGTGACCCTCCAATCTCAATTTTTTTTCTCTTTCTCATCCTTTTTATAAAAAAATGAGCGGAAAAAAGGAATTTTTAATAAAGACGCAAAAGAGAAGAAAATCTCAGTTCTCAGTAGCGCGCTTTATAAAGATATAATCAAACATCTGGTGCAACTATTGTTACAGCATTTTCCACTTTATACACTTTTAGAAAAAATGAAAGCCATTGCATGTTTCGCTTATTTCACATTAAAGCTATTTAGAATAAATTTTCATAAATTTTTCCTTCTCACTTTGGTTGTTGCATGCAATGAATGTGAGCGGAAGGAAGAATGTGTAACTTTTATATAATAACAACAGTATAAGGGCAGCAGCAGAAGTAGCAACATAGCAATACACAAAAAGAGTGCCCGGGCGTCAATCTATTGAAAGTATAAAGCAAGTAAAATTACGAGCATTGAAAACATTACCGAAACATGACACGAAAATGGAATGAATGAAGGAAAAAAAGTTGAATATGAGCCGAACTTCGATGGTTGGAAGAAGGCGGAGATGAGAGAGGAAAATCGTATTAAAATATGACGTTTTATTATTCAATTTTGTCCTTCTAATCAAACCCTCCTTTCATACAATTTTTATTATTGTGTATGCTGTTGCTGCTGCTGCTTGATGTCCTTTCAGATTTTTTTTAATATTCATTCACTGACGCTTACTTGCTTGCTGTTCATTGATAACTTTTCTTTTTTGATGAATATTTTGTTTGGGAAAAATTGATTCTCATTCATACATACATGATTATATTTATAGAATCTTGATGGAAATTTTATATTTACCTGCAATGAGAGAAGAAAAATAAAAGAATTTAGTTGCTGTTTTATAATTATTTAAAATTTTAGTTTAGAACAATCATTATTGATTTTTAAGAAAAATATTTTAAAAAATAGTAAAACAAAATAAATTCTAGATCTTACAATTAAACAAAAACTCAAAAAAAAACTTTCATATCTATTATAAAAAATTACAAAATAATATCAAAATTCATGCAGAAATTTAATTTTTATATCAATGAAAAAATCAGTTTATTTTCATCCCTTTAATATCAATTTTGGTAAAAAGAAACTTTTCGTCACACTTTAGGTACTTCCAAGATTTCTTTTCTTTCTTTTAACTATCAAAAAAGACCTCTTTTTACTTTCTTTTTAGAAAAGAATTTTTTTCTATAATGAAATTTTGTGTCCCATCATTTGATGTCCATTGAAAATTTAAAAGAAAATTTTTTTTTCTACAATTTACAGTCCATTTCCTGCAGAATGTTTTTTTCCTCAAACATTTATGAAAGAAGTGTTAAATTGTGTCTCTGCCATGTTTGGTGAAAAAAGTTTGAAATTCAATTTTTGAAAAGATAAAAAATTCTTTTGAACCAATCAATGACAGAAAATGAATTCTATTGAAAATGGACAGAGTTCTTTAATACTTTGAGAGGCTTTCATTTCAGAACAATGGTTTAAGCTTCTTGTAAATGGTTGAAAAGGTACATAAAAGTTCCCTTCGTCATTATCACTGTTAGTTGCAATTTTAAACTACCCAGAATGTTATGTCTAATGTGATATTTTTAGTCAGAATTTTTCTCTTTATGAATATCACATGACTAAATTACTTCTAATATTTCAAAGTGCAAACAAATATCTAATAAATGTAAAGTTTATCTGATAATGAAATATGAGTTTCTTTTGAGAAAATTAAAATTAAAAAAATTTTTAAAGAAAATTTAATTAGAAAAAAGTTATTTTAAAAAAAATTTCTGAAAGTGCATTAAGAAAATCTTAATATTATCAAGATTTGAATCTGAAATCTTAAATATAAAGTTATAAATTTTAAAATTTATCTTAATCAATGTTGGGCCAAAACTAAGATTAAAATTGTAAAATAAAAATTTAAAATGAACTACAAAATTCGGTTCTTTAAAGAATTTCAAGTGACTTTCTGTTTTTTACAAATTTTTTGTATCAAAAAATTTTTTCTCTAAGTTTTCAATTCCTTTAACTGACTAACAAATAAAATATTTTTTCTTAGAAATTTATCCATATCTCAAATACAAAATGTAATATATATTCAAAAAACAAAAAGGAGAAGAATGAATGGGCACAAAAATAACAGCACATTTGAGAAAACATATTTCGATTACAGTGAAATTGTATGTTCATGTGTGGATGAAAATGAAACAAATACTCTTGTGAATTATCAAAAGGCTCTCAATTGCACAAATGAAGTTCGATATTGTTGTATATGTGGTGAAATATAAAGCACAAAGTGATCTCAATGGAAATAAAGCTGACATGATATAATAGTCAAAAGATTTGTTAGATGAAAATATAATTTGTAACAAAAGTCAATTTCAAAGACATTCTATCAATTTGATTTCACAAAGAGCTCTCAATTACAAACATAAAGCAACTTTAAAAGGCAAAATTTAAATCTTAAGCATGAATGTTATCCATCCATAAATTTCCATAATTTTGCTTCATCATGGACATTTGTGAGTGACAATGAGAGCAAGAAAAAAAGAAAGCAAAAAGCGGAAGCGAGATTCTTGAATAATTTTCAATTTTCTCTGTCATTCTTAAATTCAGTAGAGAGCACAAAACACCCTCGAAACACAATAAAAATATGACATAATCCATGGAAATTTTTTTCTCTTTCTCTTCTTCTGCCACTCAGTATTTTCTATTACATACACATGACATGAACATATAGAAAAAAGTGCAAAATAAACATGGCTTTCTTTCTCACTTGTGCACACATACTTCAACGACAAATTATCAGCCTAAAGTTGACAGACATTGATATGATATAAATTATTTCTCTAGTGCTCCTTCACATCAAGTTTTGTCACCTTTTTTTCCTCTTCTACCTTTAAAAAATCTTCACTTTTATATCGACCAAAAAACAGACTTATACATAAAAATTTACGCGCTTTGCTATAAATCATCGCTTAATTTTTATTCATGCCCTTTTCTTCTTTTTCTTTTTTTACGTTTTACTACGCATCTGACAAAACGTCGTTAATACCACCTCAATTTAAGGAAATGAATTCTGTGAATTTGGGTAAAAAAATGTTTGATGTCCGAGTGGATTTATAAATGTTGCATATACAAATCAATAAATAAAAAATTCAAAAAATAACGATTTTTTGTATTGTATTTATGCATTGGAAAATTTAAAAATTTCTTTGTGAAAATATTTTGTTAGATAAAAATTCTTATGATAAAACTTTTAATCCATTTTCAAAATTTTGTAGCAATTTAATGTAAAACGGTTTTTTTAAATTCAAATTTTAAAGTTAAAAACTAACGATTTATTGGCATTAAAAAATAAAAATGAATTAAAGAAATAACGTTTTGAATTTAAACGTTCCGAAATTATTTTATTTTATTTTTTTTTTTTGATAGAAAAAATTGAAGCAGATATCAAGAAAAGAAATTTTTTTCTGACATATTTTTAAAGAAAATATTTTTTGTTCTTCTTTACTTTTAAAATTCCCCACAGGGCAGAGAGAAATTTTTTTTTCCTTTTTCTCTTTTACATTCAGAATTCATGCCTGCCCAACCAAACTGACTGAATGTGTTTTATTTTCTCGAGGCATATTTTCATATCTTTTTACATTCCTTTTATTTATATATGCCTCATACAGAACAAGAAAATTTTTTATTTTATTTAACAATACAGAAAAAAATAAAGAGAAAGAAGTTTGACTGACTGACTTATGAGGAAGCAAATTGTTAGGGCCACGCATTCATGCCTCTTGCTGTTATCTCGAGTTAAATATGAGAAAGAAAAAATACACGCCAAATGGAATTATTTCAACGGTTGCATTTTTTATGTATTACAAAGCAGCTGTGTATATGTGAGGAATGATGCACTGAGAAAAAATATTTCATACCTGACATAGAATTTTTTCTATAAAGTCTAATTTACAATCGATAGAAAGTTTTTTATAACAATTTTATAACAGTTATAGCAGTTTTTTTAAGTGTTAGAATTTTTTATAAAATGTTTTTAAAATTTTCAAAATTTTATGCCAGTTATAAAATATTTTCTCTCTCTATGATAAAAAAACTTTCCTTTTCTGTTTCTTATACATCAAGTAAAAAAATATTCTTAGGGTGGATGAAGATGCAAAGTTGAATTAACAAAGTAATATATTTAAGCTATATGTATACAACAACACAACACAATGTATATCTCTCTCGGGTGATTTATTAAAAAAGCATGCCTGCTTGCTTTCTTGCCGTTCGTCTACTGTTTTGTTGTATGCGCATAATAGCAATAAGAGTTTTTCACGTATTTTAAGGTAAAATAAAGAAGATTTTTAATGAAATTTGAAATTTTTTCTCGCATTTCACATCAGTATTATGCTTTTACTCATAGTTGTTATGTATGTCGTTCACTTGGGAAAATTTTACTTTCTTAAATTGAATTTAATTTTTTGCCATGATCTTAAAGTTAAAATTTAATCTCAATCTACCCAAGTCTCATACTGCTGCTGTCACTAACTAAACCTTCTCACTTAATATAAATTTCTCTGTTTATTGAAGGCATAAGTCATGTAGAGGGAAGAATGAAAATGGAAAAGACATTTTGAGGAAAATTATTGCCATCATTACACGCACCAATGTGCCGCTTTTTGCTGTTATATTAAAGAAGCGTAAAGCAAAAATGAGACCATTATTATTAGTAACATGGATAGACATTGAGGGTGAGAAAAAAGGGAAAATTTTCAAATTCGGAGCAAAAATAATTTTTTATGTAAGTTTTGAATAATTTTAAAATTTAGTAATTTTGAATATTAAAGTTAATATTAATCGTTTTTTCAAAAATTGAATTCTTTATTTTTTAATGCAATAATCATATTTTAATTTCGTTTTGAAATATTTTTAAATTTGAACAAAGAGTCAATGAACTAAATCTTTGGGCAAGTAAAGTTATTACTATTTCACAGGATACGTAGATTGAAACACATACAAAGAGTCGAAAAATAAGGAAATGATTCTATGAAATGACAAACATTTTTAATTTGTTAAGTTTAAGTAAAATTTTAAATTTTTAACTAAATTTATTGTAAAATGAGCATTTTTATACAGAAAAGTGTCGTAAAAATTGATATTTTGAAAGTTTATGATACAAAAAATGAAAATTATGGCAAAAAACACAAAACTTTTATACAGTATAATTTCAAGATTTTCAAGATTTGAAATTCATATTAATTATTTGACATCAATTGCGAGTGAATTTCATAATAATTAAACTAATTAAGATTTATGAATCATAACAAACTGTAACAAAAAGAATTTTTTCGATCATAAACTTCAGTAAAAAAAGATAGACAAAGAGTGACTAAAAGCAGAAAGAAAATGTCGCCCTAAAGGAATAAAAGTGCACTTTATGACTAGCGCAGTTAAAAGAGAGCAGCAGCAAAGTGGCGTCTCTTAGATACAGTGCATTAAATTTATGCTGGTTGCATATAAAAAATAACATTGCAATAGAGTAAGAAAGCAAAGAAAACTCGTATGATTGTGTGTGAATGTCGAAAGTGTTTTTTAAAAAGAGAAAGAGAAAAGAAACTTCTGCACATGTAAAGGCACTTGGAGCCATAATTTTTGATTTTTATTTGATTTTCTTCACTCTCTCTGTTTGCATTTAATCTTCATTCAGTGCTTTGCTCTATAAATGTCTTCATAATAAAAATTTAATTAAAAAATGTCGCTCTATCTTTCTGGTAAGAGCAATTTGCACAAGAAGGAAAAAAGTTTTTAGCCACAAGAAAAACATTCACTACATCCATCTCAAAAAATCTTTTTTTTTATTTCACAACTAAATCTACTCAACTTTCTACCTCTCTTAATCTGGATGATGAGGCACTGAAAATTTGTTGTCATTCACAAATATACAGACGACTGAGCAGATGGACAAGTGGATGGTAGACTCTCTTTTTACTATCTCTTATATACATGACAGAAAGATTAAAGAGTGAACCATTTCATCAGATTATGTGATGAAAATTAAATTACGACAAATTTTCTTTTTTTTACTTGTGAACTTTTTGTTTGTTGAGGTAAAAGATAAATATGGAAAAACTTTAAAGAATTTTTTTATAAAGAATAAAATTTTGAAAATTCAAAAATACGTTACTTATAAATCTTTAAATTTAAAAGGCGTTAACTTTCAGAAGCTTTTGAATTCAAAATTAAAAAATTCGTTAAAATAAAAATGTTAAAGTTTTTTATAAAAGTCAATTCAAATCAATATTTAAATTGTTAAAAATGTCTTTAAATTCAAAATTAAAATCGTTAAATTTAAAATGTTATTACTTTATTCTTTAAAAAATTTTAATATGAAAATTTTCAATTTATTTTTTATTTACAAATAATAAACTATATCAAAGATTTTTACAAACTATTGATCTTTAGAGTTTTGAATTTTCAATCAGTAAAAAGTTTAATCCCTACCGGAAAATTCATTCACAATATTACAAATATTGCAATGTCAATAAAATCTATACATAGGTCTTAAGAGACAAATAATATAACAATTCTAAGAATTTTTTAGACTTTTTTTCAAATGCTTCAAACACTCCCGATATTCTCTTTAAATTTAACATAAAATTTATTTCATACCTTACATTTTCCTCTCTCTTTTAATACTTAAAAGTTTAAAAATGTCGCTCTATAAACACTCATTCTGTCTATCTCTTTTTTTCTGCTGTTGCTTACATTCATTTACAATCTGGAATTGGAGTTTTTTTGCAGGCAGTCAACATGGAGTTTTTTATATACACAGATAGACAAATTCATAGTGAAAAAAGAGAAAATGAAAAAAAAAATTAAATCACACTAAAATTGTCCAAAAGATTAAAATTACTTAGTGGTGGACAGGGATTTTTTTTTCTTTCTCTCGCTATTGCATACTACATACGTTGGTTGTCTTATATAATGAAAAAAGGCATAAAAAAATGCGACAAAATCTGAAAAATTTGCTTAAATTCCCAAAGCTTGTAACACAGTAGCAACAGCAGTAGAAATGGAAGTGAAACTTTTAATTTGCCTTCTCAACAGTCGTCAAGCGTATCATTGCAAAATGCACTGTGAATGTATATATGTAGAAAACCTTTAATTTAATACGATTCTGTCTCATATCGTTTGTCGTTCGTTGGCGGCACCACCAACCAAACCACATTACACACGAAAATCCCCAAAGAAATTTTTTCTTCTTCTTTGCTCAGTTCTCGTGCAAATGTAAAAAAATTAGAAAAGTTTTTTATTACAATAGAAATGTGATATGACGATGATACGATGCATGAAATAAATGCATTTTACAATTACTTTCGTTAACCGTAAAGAAATTTTAATTTTTTTTGAAACATGAGACGTATGTATACATATGGAATCTATGGCTTTTGTTAGAAAAAGTTTTTTTTTTAATTTCTCTAATGACAGAAAAAAGTTTGAAATGAAATTTGTAAGGTAGAAAAATTAACTCAAACTGAAATGTTAATGCATGCATGTTGAAAAAAATTTGTTGTTTATTTGCAAACTAAGGATGAAGCTTGTCATATAAAGCAACTAGAAAAAAAGTTTACTCCTTGTATTTTTTATGTTGAGTTTAAGAAAATAAAAATCGAAACGAATTTTCAACTTTTTAATTTGTTATAAATTTTTTTTATATAAAATGTTTTTAAGGGATCTTATAAACAAAAAAAAAATTTAATTTGTCTTTTTAGACTTTTAGAACTTTTTTTAGAAAAACATGTTTTATGTTTTTGATTAAACGTATTTTAAAAATTCAAATTTAAAATTTAACGGTTTTATGCATTTTTAATTTCTTTAATCTAAAATGTTCTTTAGTTTTTGACATTTTTTGCTCGTTGTGCTTTATAGTTTTACCATTTTTTCCAACTACTAAAAATTTTTAAAACATTTTTTTATCTTAAAAAATTCCAAAATCAACTCTAATTTACTTAAATCCACTTAATTTTCCATAATTCACTTACTCGTTCACATAACAAAAATTTTTTCATTCATTATACCCCAAAACTCTCACTTCTTACCCCAAACATTCACATATATGCGAAAACAAAGCATTTCACGCTGATGTAAATTCATTTTGACAAAAATGTCATATTAAATTTTACCACTTTAACTTTTATTTATTTTCTCATATTGTTGTTGTTTTTTCATTGCGTATGTGTGTGAGAGTAAAAATTTCTGCCGCATCATCATTAAATTACTGGTTGCTTTTGCTCTCTGTCATTCACGTTGTGTTTTAGTTTTTTATGGTATTTAATTTAAATCAATAGAGAATTTTAGTATGAACGAGACAAAAATTGACATAGACATGGTTTGAATGTGGAGAGTTGTAAAGTCGAAAGTTCATTAGTGCCAATGCATGCACATGCTGATAATTATTGTGTATGGTAACTGTGACTGGATGGTAAATCTTTTTTATTTGATTAGAAAAAATAAAAATTACAAAATGCAATACAAACCCTTTTATAAAAATTAGTTTACTTTGAAGATTTGAATTAAAAGCATTTTAATGTTTACAAACTTATCTAATTCAATTTTTAAATTTTTTCTACAAAAAGTTCATCCCTTTTTTCTCTTTACTAAACTATAACAACAATAGGCAGTGTTTATAATCCAAAAGATTAAAAGTGCCATCTGCAGCTTTCAATGTTGTAAATGACATTGACTTTTTCAATTCAATGCATGTGTTTATATTTTTAGTATATGTAGTATACCAAATGGTTTTCTCATGATGATAACATTACTGCTATTGATGCTGTTGCTGTGTGAAAAGTCTCAACTGCTGATGTTTATTATTATTATCATCATTGTATGCGATTGCAAAAACACATTTTATTTAACTATCCTCGAGTGAAATGAAAATTCTTCTTTTCATTTTCAGGGTGCGAAACGACAGCGTGACAAAAAATTTTTTTTTCAAAGTGTCATGTGGAGGTCGAAAATTAAATATGCATATTTGCGTTAAACTCACAAAAGCACAAAGCTCTATACACATTGAGTGCTTGCCATGAGGTTCAAATTGGATTTTTTATCATCACATGTACATATGCGACTAAATGAGACTATGACAGAGTAGAGAGTGTTGTGATGATATAAGAAAATGTCATCTGCACAAAAAATACTTTTGTGCGGTTTTTTGTACTATGGAGAGATTTTATGCATATATATGAAGTTTGATACTTTGCACTTCTAAAAACCCAAACTTTTCACTTCTCATTTTAAAGTTTTTCTCTTTCTATTTTGTTTGTGGTGGCGAAATATTACGAAAACTACTTACTCTCAACTCAGTTTGTTGTCACATTAGTAGAAAGAGAGAGAAAAATGGAAAAGCATTGTGAAATGCCAAAAATGTTTGTTGAAATTTTTCAGACAGCTCTTTCTCTTGAAATATAGTTAGGAAATTTGAGACAAATGGTTTGAATGTGATGAGATGATTTGAGAAATGGACAAATGTAGAAATTTTATATTTATTTATTTTCATCATCAATTTAGAATGGTTTTGAGTTGAAATCAATAAACAAAGTTGAATGGTCTTTGGAATTTTGTATATTTAATTGTTTTTAGCAGAAGATATTCAATATAACAGAAAACAATGATAATTTATAACCTTTGTCAAAAATTGCAATTTTTTTCTATAATGACAAAAAGTTGTTCGTGACATGTGGCGTTAGCAAAAATTTTTCATCAAAATGTCTTTCTCTTAGTGATATTTCATTACATGCAAAATATTTATTAGAAGTAAGAACTAAAAAATGTCCTTATCAATCTAATCCAAAAAGACGCTTCTTTCTGTTTTTGATTT
Source organism: Polypedilum vanderplanki (assembly GCA_018290095.1). Classification (NCBI taxonomy): domain Eukaryota; kingdom Metazoa; phylum Arthropoda; class Insecta; order Diptera; family Chironomidae; genus Polypedilum; species Polypedilum vanderplanki. Next base: position 30,624,368 of record CM031380.1, on the reverse strand, counting down.
AAAAATTGAATGCAATGTAACATATATATTATGTCACAAAAACACATTTGTTATGTTGCAAAAAGTAAAATGACAAATTTTGGCAGAAATGTGCAAAAATTATAATTTTTTTCAACGTTTTTTATTCAAAAAACTAGAACGCTATTGATTTGTTTCACTATTGCTCAAATTGAAAATTTTAATACTAAACAGTCAATATTCAAATTACTTAGAAGATACAAACTTGATCCTCATTCTTTATTAATTTTTGAAATCTTATCTTGCGAAGTATATAATTCTTTTTTTGTAATCAAAATTCAATGGATTTTAACTACAACAATAATCATTATTTTTCTTATCAAAAATGAAAAATTAATTAACATTAAAATTAAAAATTCATGACTTTAATTTTGATAGATTGTTGCTAAACACAACTAAAATAAAAATATATTTTCACTTGACATGCATTGCTATTTTTCTTTTTTTCTCATTCTTAATTCACTTAACTATTTTATCATTAGACCTATTTCTCTGTCCATTAGTGTATTAAAGGATTCCAACAATTGAGTTAGCTGCATGCAATATAGAAATTTATCCACACAATGTTTTTATTTCACATACACACATATTCATGTATAAACAGAAAGAAAGAAGCTTCAGCAGTAGCAATTCACTCAAATATCAAAAGCCATCTGCAAATAAACTTTCCATTAATCTTAATTTGCCTCTTTCATTTTAGTCAGCTTAAAAGACGAGAAATACGTATTTGTATGTAGCAGTAAGGCATCCCAAGGGATTGTGATTTAATACGTGTGCATGTGATGCGATACACACTTTCTGTCTATCTATATCTGTATCTCTTTATATTTCTCCTTTTTAATCAAAATAATTTTTTTCTTTCACTCAAAATGTTGTTTATGAAACATGAGATTGAGATGAGATAAGTTTTTTTTTTCATAGAATGAATGAATTCACATCATAATTAGTTCAGACTTGCTCTTGAAGTTTTGTTGGTTGGTCAGTTGAACTGGGATGGCACATTAATAAAACTTTTTTTTCATTTTCTCAGATCTGACTGCTTTTGGCCAGCACATTTAATACAACACACATAGGACATACATGTATGTGTCTCTCACATACTTTACGACTTTAATTACATTTTTTTTCTTCTTCTTTGTCTCTCATTCTGTATGTCTCATTTTTATTATTAAGTTGTGTGAGAATATTTAGCTTTTGGTTAGCAAGATAAGGGATAAAGTGTCCAGTGGAGATAATTGCTTTTGGAGTTTACTTTATGCCTTTTCTCTTTCTTTTATGTAGGGTGAAATAAAAAAGAATTTTCTACATTGTTGCTTTTTAGGGAAAAATTAAAGTTGATTAAAGAAGAAAAAGCTAAAACATTTAAAATATAAAATAATTTGTTCCTTTTGAAGATTCAAATACAAAACTTGAAATTTTTAGAAAGAATAACATGTAAATATTGTAAAATATTTTCTACAAATTTACAAATTTTGTAGAATTTTCTATAACTTTGTAGAATTTTTTACAAGTTTTGAAATTTTTTAAATTATTAATGATTAATAATTAATAATAATAATATTAATTATTATTGATGTATTTTTCTACAATTTTAAAATTTTAGAATAAATTTCTTTTTACAACTAGAAAGTTTTGTTTTTAATAATAAATTTTGGAAATCAAATCCTGATAAAGTTCAAATATTGAAGATAAAAATCTACAAAACTTTCCAATTTAACAAAATGTTGTTTTACAGATTTTTAGTTATTTTGAATTTTTTCATTACAACGCAATAAAATTATGGATTGAAGACACACATCTATATCATATGTACTATATTCTGTTCCATTTCATATTTTTTCATGTCATTTCTACAAATTGCCAGCTCTGATTCGCATTGCAAGCAAAAAAGCTAGGAAAAATAACATTTGAAAAATAAAAATATTCTATTTTTTGTATACACATGAGAGAGAAAGTCAATTGATGTAGGAGGAAAAAAGAAATTTTTTAATTAAAGTCACACAAAAAAGCGAGCAAAAGCAACATAATAGAGAGAGAAAATTTGATGATGAGAAAAAAAAATTGATGGAAAATTGTAAATGAAAAAAAAGCGTTGAATCAAAAATAGGGGATGACAGTTTGATGAACATTCGAATGGCTACATAATAACATTTTTTATTCCATAAATACATGTATGAGAAGGAAAGTATATGAGCGAAATATGCGACAACATCAAATAAATGAAAGAATGAGAAAGATATACAATTTTTAATGGAAAAAAAATTTGAAAGAGAAGGAAAATGCATTAAAATTGGAAAATTATAAATTGGAATGAGAAAAATATTTTTTCCTCTCTGTTTGTTGAAATGAATGGGAAAAAATATCACATCAGAGATTGATGCATGAAATTGCTTCTCTCATGTTTATTTTTATTTTTTATGCCAGTGAAAAAAATTAAACATTTTTTTTAAAAATATTAAAAAATTGGAATTAGGAAAGTTTGGATGACGTAGAAAAATGTTATTGAAAAATTGATTTACTAGTTTTAAATCTAATGAAAGTATTTTAGTTTTTGTAAGGAAATTTTTAAATTGTAATTTAAAAACTTTACTTTCGATTTAAAATTTGTTGTTTAAATCCTATACTGATTTCTCTGTGACACTTTTTTGCTGGTTGTATTCAAATCTTATAAACCTATTTTTTTTTTGTTAACTTTTAAAAAAAATTTCAAATCCTTAAAAATTCAAGAATATATTTTTTTATATTCTTCACTGGGTTGTCATATCATAATAAAAATTATTAACATTCATATAGCATGAGAGAGAGAAACATTTCATGCATAGCAACACGTGTATTTGATTGTATGCTCAATAAGCCAGAATAATTATTAAATTCTTCTCCCACATATATCTATCGTACCCAATATTCGATTTATATATCTGTATCCAACTCAACTCAACTCAATTAATTCAATTCATCCCTCGAGGTGGAAAAATGTGCATGATAATAATCTCTATCGATACTACTCATAAAACTTTCATATTATTGATCAATCTTTATCAAATCCAAAATTCTATCCATTTAGTTGGGATGTTTCGAAAAAAAAGAAGAAAAGAAGGCATAAAAAATGTTTTACCATATCAGATTCAAGGAAGGCAAACTTTATTCAAATAAATTACAAAGAATCAAAAATTTCAATAATGTTTTAAAAAATTTAACGAAAAATAAAAAATCTTAAAAATTTTGATTTTTTAATTCTTTTTTTTTAAATTTTTCTTGAAGGTATTCTCAACTTCTTAAGCTTAAAAAAAAGAATTTTTTTCCTTCAGCAAATCAAAAGTGAAATGTATCATGTTTCATCACAATCAAATTCCATCTTCATTATTTTCAACCTAAAGACATGAAAACAGAAAACTTTTTTTCAAAATCTGGACATGCCTGTCTGCCAACTCAATTTTCTCTCTCATTCTCCATTCTACACGTTTGATGTTTGAGTGATGTGGAAACTTCAATTAAAAGTATGTTAAAATCAACATTTCGTGTTTTCCATCCATAACTTTGTCATTTTCAGAGTGAGCAAACTCAGAATTCATGAAATGAGATGGGAAGTTTCAGCAGTTCACATACAAAAATTTTTTTTTTATTTCTGCGATGAAGAGGAAAAATTACAAAATTGAGTCATAAAAGGAAAATTTTTACATGTATGCAGACAGTGATATACTCGCAATTATGAGTTATTCAAAAAAGTGAGTGGATTTTAATTATGTTCAAGTGGAACTGAATTTTAATTTTTTTAAAAAAATTATTTTTATACGAGTTTTAAAATTGAGTTATGAAAGAATTTTTATGTGTGTGTGTGTTTGTTAAACAATAGTTTGCTAATTAAACTTTTTTATATCTCAATGATTGCAATATTAAATATCTGGTTTGAATGAGAGATACTTAATAAAGAAAAATATATCAATGTAAATATTTGTTTAGGAAACACACAGATATAATTACTGATTTTTCATACCATTGTGATTATCTGAACTTAATAAAGTCATTATTAGAGATTATTTATGAAATTCTTGAATTTTTTATAATTAAAAAACTGATTTTGATTTGTCAAGTTGATTTCAAGTTGACTTACACAAATTTGTTAGATTTCAAAAGAATTAAATAAAATTGGAATGAATAAAAGACATTTTTGTGTAAGTCAACTTGAAATTAACTTGACAAAAAATATGCATGCAAGTCCGAACACTACAAAATTTTTGTCATTTTCAACACAACATGTGGTTTTGTGACATAAAACATATGTCGCGTCAATTTTAAATTTTCAATCAAAATTAGAAAACTTTTTTTTTTTGTTCTTTTGCATTATAAAAATTTTTGAATTTCAGTAAAATTCTCTTACATCATAAAACCACATTACATGTTTTTTTTTTGAAAATATGCAAACCCATTTCACAAATTCAAATATCATAAATTTTCTTCCCTCTCAATTTGATCGAATTGTGCAAACAGAAAAATCTCAAGAGACACAGAAGAAAAAAATAAGAATGAAAATTCTCTTGAGACATGCGATGGCATGCATCATCATATTTACAGTTATATGAATATTTTTTTTCTCTTTACTGTTCTTGAGCCCATTTTTATTTTTTGCCCACGTTACAGCAAAAGGAAGGCATCAGCACGAGTTCTTTGTGTACGTATGTATTATATGAAGTGATTCAATGGAAAATTTATATATAACACACACAATGCCATGGATGATGATGATAAAAAAAGAAAAAAAATTCTCCTCTATTCTCTCTCACTTTTCCGTTTATAAGCACGTTCTGCAAATATTTGAACAAATCAGAAAACAATATTGAAACGATTTGACGAACATTTAAAAGGATTAAATACATTAAACATTGAATTGAGAGGAAAAAATGTGTGCGGTGTTGGGGGTGAATGATAGCGAGCAAAACATAATGCTGCTTAAATCTTCATTTCAATGATAATAAACAAACATTTCTAAATCCTCATTTTTCGCTTCAACTTAATCATTTGCTTTCTTTGCTTTGACCCACCCACACTTTATAAAAATTGATCAAGCATGAGTTGAAGTTTTCATATAAAGAAACTTTCAATTATTACGAAATTCATATTAAATTACTGTCATTTTATTAAATCTCTCTTCCTTAACTACTTTAGAGCTGTAAAGAAAAAGAGCTCAAGGACAGAGTTGTCTTGATTTTATAATAAAAAAGTGATTTTATTTATAAAGCAGAAAATTTCTAAACTTAATAAAATTTTGAAATTTAAATTCTTTTATTGTTTATTCTATGGTATTTTGATGCTTTCTGAAAATTTCACTAGTTTATGAAAAATTAAAGATATAAAGCGATTTTTAAATTTCAATTAAAGATTTTTTTTAAATAACGGTTATTCTTAATTCAAATTTTTTATTTCATACCATTTAAATTTGGGATAATGTTTTACAGAATTCAATCACTTAAAAAAGGTTTAAAATTTTTCTACCAACTCTGCTATAACACATGACAAAGCATAGAACGCGAGCGATGTATACCCATATAACCCTAAGTAATCCCATCATAGTATCAAAATTTAAAGGCATTCAACCATCAACAGCACAGCGAATGAACATATCTGAGATAGAAAAAGAAAAACTCTTCTAGCAGCATATACAAAATTGCTTATAGCAAAAATTTAATTAAAAGCAACAAAAATTTTTAGAATAAAAAAAATCAATATAAAAAATTCTTTAAATCAAACACTCTTGATAATTTTCAAGGCCTTCATTTAAAGAAAAGAAATGAAAGCTCAGCCCACATAATTTTGTCTGAAAAATAGCCTACCCAAGTGGAGAGTCAGATGATTTATGGCAAAATATTGTTGTTATACACAATTTTTCTTTGGGAATGAAAATCAAAAACTGCCCTCGAAGGGATGCTATCTACACAATGAAACATAAATGAAGTTCATTTTCTTTTTATTCATCATTTACTTGACTTTGTGCTACAACTGCCACAACTGCTGCTGAGATAATTTATCCTTTTGATATTATCTGCTTATAGTGATACATTTTAAGTACCATAGGGCAAATATGAAACATTTTCGTGTTGTCCAGAACTGTTTTTCTTCTTTTCTGTTTTATTCTCATAAGAATTGGGTTAATGTTGTGATATTTTTAGTATTATTATAATTTATTTCACAAGTTTATTTTATCTTATTTATTTTAGAAAAGGATAAAAGAAAAAATATTGGAAAAATTGCAGATTTCATGCAAAATTAGAAATTCAAAATTTAAAAATTTATGTGAAAACTTAAATTCGATTCTTGATATATAATAAATCTTTTGCTGGTTCTAACATCTTTTTATTAAATTTTAATATCAATTTGAATTTTTTTTTGAAAATTACAAACAGCAAAAACCTTCAAAATTTAAAAATCAAGAATGAAATTGAAATTCTCTGTTCTTCAAATTTTCAAAATGAAAACAATTTTTGAAGACTTTACATCAATTTTATTCTCTGATAATATTTAATCATTTATGCAAGTAATTTAAAGTCCTTAACTTAAAAACTCTCCCCTAAACACTTTATCATCTCTAATATACTTAATCCTTTTACATCACATACAAACGCAAGAAGATTTTCTTTCTTAAAATATAAATTTCAAAGCACTTAAAAATTTCTCTTTCTTCTTTTTAATCTTTAATGTGTACCCTATTAATAATTGAGTCTCGCGTACAACAAATTTTTTTTTATTGTTTTTCAAGGCCTTTCATTTCTAAAAAGAAGAAATAATGGATAAGAAATTTCTTTCTTATAAACTAAATAAAGTGTGAGAAAAGAAAGCGAGAAGGCAGCAATAAAGAATAAAGCAATTTTCGCTAGAAAGAAACGAAGTGAAATGGAAAGTTATTAAATTTTTAATTGGCATAAAAAATGTAAGGAAGAAAAAGAAGCCTTTTTCCCTTATATAAGAATTGTGTCTATATACAGAGTATCCTCATTATAATTAAGAATGTATTTAAGTGAAAGCAGAGAGATGGAAAATTTTCGTTTAATTTTAGCAAAGGGATTGAAACTTTATAATTTTTTATTTATTTCAAGGACACAAAAAAAAGCTTCTATCCCCCAAAAGAATCCAAGTTTTTTACTATCTTTATCCCTTTTTATTAAATTTATGCTATTTTCAGTAAAAGCAACAGTCGAGCGAGAAAAAGGCAACAACAGCACTACAGAGAGATAGAGAAAAGTCGACAATAGAGAAAGGCTAAAAAATTATGATATTCAATTCTGAATTTATAAACTCAATGTGAAAAAAAGAGAAGAGAAAATTTAAGATTAAAGTAGGGATAAACTTCAATAAGGGAATTTTTTGTTACTTTTTAAGTTGTAAAATAAAGAGAGAAAAAATTTTGTTGGTTGTTTTTGTTGTGATTTATATTTTTACAAATGAGGTACATGTGTCTGTATGTGGAAATATATAAAGAGGTAAAGAGGTTTATTATCATCAAAGGATTAAAAATAACATTATTTTGAATATGTAAGTGATTATGAGATTTAAGAACTTATGAATTTAAATTTTTCAACTTTCAAGACATTTTTTAGATTAAAATTTAATTTTTTTTTGAAGATTTGAAATTCAAACTTCACATTAGAAATGAGAAAAATAATTTTGTTCATGAAATTTTATTAAAATCTTGCAAATGAATATGTTATAAAAATTTATTTTGGTTGTTTTGCTAGCTGAAAAGCTAATAAAATATTGACTCAAAATGTAAATACGGCTTATATGATAAAATTATATTAAAATTTTTAACTCAAATTTGTACAAAGCATTGAATAAAAATTCTTGGATTAGTTTTAAACCAAAGTCAAGCTTGGGTCTTTTTAGGTGTAATTTTTGCTATAAATTTTGAAATATAATGTGAATAAATATTTTTAACAAGTCTCTTTCTTAGACATAACTTGGACATGACTATATAAAAGTTTTCAAGGAGTGTAAAGTCTATCAAAAAATTTCATCAAATTAACAAAAAAAGCATCAAATTTTAAAAAAATATAGATAGTTTCAAACAAAACTTTCTGATTTTTAATGGTTACTCAATTTTCATTATCGAGAGTTCTCACTCCCTAAAAATTTTATAACTTTTAAATTCTTTTTCAAAATTGAAATTAAAAATTTAAATAAATTATTCAAAGGCTCAAAAAAGATACTTCCTTAGAAACAAAAGGCATTGTCATTAGAAAACACTTAAAATATCAAAAGTCGATAAATCAATGAAATATTTAAACATTTGTCCTTTTTCTTTATTTCCTAAACTTATTTTTTTCCTTACATGTATTTATAATAAATCAAAAATTTGAATTTCAAAGGAAATGAAAAACTTTTTCACCTTTTTTCATGAAAGTTAATGTAACATTAATTTAAAAGATTCAGAAAAGGGCTTAAAATGAAAATTTTCTTCAATTTACTACAAACACTCAAATTTCTCATTTTAAATTTTTTATACATATAAAAAAGTTTTTTCCACCCCCTAAACTATTACATTCATATGTGTGTAAATTTTCACACAATTTTTTCCCTTTTATAACTTTTGACAATTTATTATTTATAAACATGAACATCATTGTGTGCATGGAGGACATTAAAAGGCAATATTTTAAGTTTTTGTTCTCATTCATTAAAGTTTTATATGCTCTGACAATTAATTCATATTTTAAATGGCCAACAAGTGTTGAACATACAAATATCATAATTTTAATAATAAACACATTCACAGAGACTGCACTGAACGAAAATATTTTATAATTGGCATGAAATGATTTTATAAACTAAAAAAAGATTTTTTTAGGTGTTATAAAAAATTATAACAGTTATAGCAGTTTCATAAAACTGTTATAAAATATTTGTTATTAATTTTATATTTTTAAGCCTAAATAAAAGTATTTTAGAATTGTATATAAAAATTTTAGAACAATTAAAAAATAAATTTCAATTGTTATAAAACCATTATACTTATTATTAATAATTTTATAACAGTTTTACTTTTTCTACTTAGAAGGATAAATGTAAAAGATAAAAATATTTTTCTCTGTGTGTTTAAATAAATTTTTCATATCATGAGCTTTGCCTACCTGCCACCTAAAGGTTCATATGCACAATAACTTGCTTGCTTGCTCTCTCTGTTTGCTTTTTATTATGAATGGGAAACACCTTTTAATTCAAAACGTTCTCACTCACTCGTGATGTATATAAAAATGTATATAGATGCTCCCAACCGACAATTAGCACAAAGTGTGAGAGGAAAAGTGCTGAAAAATTAATGTGTTGAGCTCGTACGAGAAGTTCTGTCACGACACTCTCTTACTATGGCAATTAGCAATGTAATTTAAATTAATTTCATTCACTTTTTTAGTTCTTTCGCTTCTTTTTGTGTTACAAATTATTTTCTATTGAAATTTTATGGTTGATGTAATTAAAATTTTACTTTTTTACTTGTTCTGTTGACACACTTATTTAATGCACGAATAAATTGACTTTAAATTTTTCTTCTTTAACGCTTTAAAGTTTTTTTTCTTTTCTCGCTGTGAATTTTTTCTTTTATTTATATTTGGAATGAAAATTTTTATCTAGGGAAGAATAAAAAAGTATTTTGGTGAATTTTTAAAGAATCTGAAATTTTCTGAATAATTTTGTGTTTTAAAATTTTCCAGAAATTATCTAAAATTTTATGAAATAAGCCACGATCGAAGAAATTGTAAATTTTACAAATAAAAGTCAGCAAAAATTGTACACAATCGAAATCGATAATAACCCTGGAAAATAAATGATTTATGAAAAAACAAAAACAAAATAATAATAATTTAGATTTTTTTGCATAAAATTTCAATGTTCAAACTGAAAATTTTCTAAGATACGTTTAATGACATAAAACATTAACAAAATGACAAAATTAAAGATTTTCGTTCTTAATAATTTATAATCTGCAAGAAAAAAGAAAAAGAATTCTTTTGATTTATTTAGTATGAATGACAATCGAATTCGCGACCTATAATATATAGTCAGAAACATTTATATTTTAAACAATTGGCAGACACTCAAGGTCTGATATATTCAAATTATTATTTACTCAAGTTATTGTTACTAAGAATGTAAACAAATAAAACTGTTATAGAAAAAAAAAAATTGAATATTTTAAAATTTTATCGACAATTTTTTAAAATTTTTCATCATTAAAAACTTGAGTTTCTAAATAGTTCAAAAACTTTGCAACTCCTATTTTTGAGTAACATCAAAGAATTCTTAAATAAACTTTTTGATCTCTTCATTAATTCAAAAATTAGAAAATTAGCGACAAAAAACTTTAAACTTTCAAAACAGTGACATATAAAAGTTTTTTTCGCAATATGAAAAAGTTTTTAAGAAGCAGTTAAAATAAGAAAAATAAACTTTTACTTCACAGTTTCAAAAAAAAATATTTCGCGAAATCGAGAGAGAGTGAGCAACAGTAAACTTTTTTTTCTCAGTTACTTTTTCACATTAAATTATGCAAATTAGTTTGAAAATTAATTTCGTTTACCCTCGCGCGTTGCACGTAATAAAAGAGAAAAAAAAACTTTTCTTTGCTCTAAATAGACACAATATAAAAAAGAATTCTTTAAGATTTTAATTATGCAATTTGCCTTTTAGCAAGAAAAGAACCCGATGGGAAAATTTTTTCTTTCCAAAAAATTTCACTTCTTTAAAAATACACAAAAATATTTTTTTTTCCAAAATCTCGCTTTGTTTTATCGATTTTTTTCTCCCGACAAGCTTATCGCAAAAAAAGTTGCCGATTTATATTTTTAACACAACACCACGCGATGTTACGATACAGATCACAAAATTGATATTAAAAACACTCGAGTCGAAATTTTCGAACAGTAAAAGAGAGTGAATTTTTTCTATCAACATAAACAGAATGTTCAATGTAAGTGGAGAAATTGTAGAAAGACCTAAGCGCGCTCTTTTCTTCTTCTTCTTTGCTCATCTACGAAAACGACAGCATGTATGTGAGTATGAGTGAAGGAAATTATTAAAATTACTTCGACTGTTGATGATGCACAAAAACAAGCGGATTGTTGATGAAGCAACAGGCGAACAAGTTCTTTATGCCCAGAGAGTAATGGTGACATATAAAAAAAAATATTTTCACACGCACACACAAAACATAGACAAAAATTTTCCCCTTAAAAATTATTTTTTATTCGCATACACGCACAACTATGACGTCATAAAAGTTGCATCGTTTCTACATAGAAATGCTTTTTATTTTTTCTACTCGCTGCCATCATCTATCCATCCATCTGCCCGTCGCCTCGGTAATATGCACACACATCGATGGATGATGATGGTTGTCTTGACAATTTTCTGTCTAGAGCTTTCATCAAGCGACAAGAAAAGAGAAAAAAAGCTTTCAATATCGATATAGTTACCGTGGGCGTTTACGAGAGATCCACGCCGAGTAGCAGTGAAAAAATGTTAAGAAAATTTTTACGAAAGCTTTTCTCGCTCACTGATACATTTAAAAGCAAGACACGATGAAGAAAAAGAAGAAATTTCAAGCATGTGCGCAACAGCATTTAATGATCGAGAGTCTGCGTGAATACTTGATATTATAATTGTGTTTGTGAGGCTCGATATGTATATATAATATTGCAAATAAAGTGGGGAAATTGCAAATATTGAGAGAAATTTTTCTCTCGCCTACATAGAGCAAAAAATTATTTTTTTCATAGAGAGCATTTAATTATAATTTTCTGTTTGTTTATTCATCGTTTTGGCACACATTTTTATTTCATGTAATGTACAGACATCCTTTTTTTGCTACTTATTCATATTGATGATTATTAAGACATAGAAAAATAATTTATGAAATTTTGACTTTCATATAATATACATTCATGTACATGCTTGTTGACTTTTTGTGTGAGGCAAAGAAAAACAAGGCTAGAAAAAATTTTCGTTGTTGACTCTTTTGCTGTAATTTCTTTTTTCTCTCGTTTTGCTTATTATGCGCATCTACGAAGAATTTTTTCTTTTTATTTTGTTTGTAAAGAAAAAAGAGATTTCTTTTTTGGTACAATGGAGTGAGAAGAAGAGATTTGAGATTAAGCTGAAAGTTTCTTAAGGATGATGATTCATTCATTCCCTGGGGGGACGGACAGAATTTTTAGACGTTAATTTTCAAATAAAATTTTATACGAAGATTTGCGTGCTGAAGGCGCACACTGCAAGAATAATATTCAAAAGAAAAACGACCGTTATTTTCAATTTTTTTATTAAAATTTTTAGAAGAATAAAAAAAAATTGTACATTATTTTTAATTGCATTTTGATGCATAAGCATTGCGTCTATGTGGAAAACGCTGATGTAGTTCAAGTTAGTACGAAATTTAAGAAAAATTGAAATTATGGTGTTCACTGTAGAGAAGCAGTGTTCAACAGTTAAATCGACTTGCGTTAAAATAACATCTTTAAATGTTTCCCTAAACTTTAAAGTATCAATTGACTCTGTCTCTGATGAGAGTTTTCGAAATGCAAATTCCATACTTAGAATAAAATTGCTCATCTCAATTGACAAACTCCATGTTTCTGAATTATTTCTTCCATATTCAAAAATTTTGACTTACATCTATCACATGTAATTTTTGCAGAAACAACTTCCATAATTTTGATTGACGCTGAGAGAAAACTGTTGTGCTCAATACTTGTTTTGAAAACGGTTCGCCATGTAAATTCAATAGGAAAAAAGTCTTCAAAATTTTCAAGTGTTTCAGATAAAGGAAGTGTTTCAATCAAGTTAGAGATGCTATCATCACAAAGTTCTTTGTTTCGTAATTTCATAAAATGGTTTTGTGCACCGACACCTCCAGAACAGAATGAATAAAAACTCTTTCCCATTTTGTTTTTTTTTAAAAATAAACAATTGTAAACAATGAACATATGATAAGACAGAAAATTAGAAGTCTTACAGTTTAACGGTTTTATTTGAAAATCAAAGATGTGCACCAAATTTAAGTGGTGCGCGTTATTGGTACTTAATTTGAATTAAGTACCAATAACGGTCTGTCCGTCCCCCAGGATTCATTCATGCTTTTTTGTACTAGTTTTACTCTTTTGACTTATTTTTCTCACTCTTTCGATATTGCTTTAGAAATGATTCAATGGAACGTAATTGGATTTTACCTTATAAAGTCGTTACAAAAATTTTTGAATTTTTAACGAATTTTTTTATTCTTAACGAAATTTTTCAAACTTGACGAAAATTTAACGAAAAAATTATAATACTTTTTTTAACAATGTTTTCGTCCCTTGAACTTTTCATCAACATCTAAGATATTTATCTCATCAAACCCATTCAGTTGGATCTTCACATCATTTGAAATGACTTCTAAATCTCTAAGCGAAAATAGTCTCATTTTCAAAGGAAAGAAAAACCTCAATAACATCGATAGATGCTTTTATGTGTTGAAATATATGAAAAATCAATTTAATGTAAAAGATAGGAACAGTAGCAACCTTCAACTGGTCAGTAGTCAATAGAGATGAAGATAAGAGAGCATGAAAAACGATTAAGCATCTCACTCCCTTAAAATTGACGTGCTTTCGAAGCATAAAGTTGCTAGTTGCTCCCAATATAAATTTTTCTATCTTCCATACACGTAGTATCGTTTGTTTTATTCTATAGGGAGAAATAAAATTAAAGTTTAAGTAAATGAAAATACACGAACATTTCAAGAGATGTTTTGACCTCATTTCTACTTAGAATTATAACACAATAAAAACGAGATGTAATCAATGCCTGCTTGTTGAATGACAACAATGAAAAGTTATCAAAATAATAATTACATGACGTATGATGATACATTATGTTGTTCTTATATCAATTTCTTTCTTTTCTTTTTCCTACTTATGTTGTAACAACATAAACATCCTTCAATCTTCAATGAGTATCATAGAGAAAAAGAAAAGGTATTTTATGTATTCTAGTATATTTTGTTCTAACTTTTCTAAAGAATGATTTTTTTTTTGCTATTAAAATTTGTTTTATTTTTGATTTTTTAAGCTAAATTTGGCTTTGTTAAAAAAAAATAAAATGACAAGTTTTAAATTTTATCAGAATTTTTGTCTTGATAACTTTAAATCAAAACTTCTTTACGAAATTTTCAAATCTTGAGTGTAACTTTCTGATATTTTAAAGCCTTATTAAAGATATTATTTTATAACGGCTTTTTGAAATTTAAAATTTGAATTTGATCTTAAAATACTTAAATTAATTTTTAATTTTATAACAATTATGCAAAATGTAAATTTATGTCCATATCTATAATAAAAATAAACGTATGTATCTAAAAAGAAGTGAACCATAACGACGCAATAAGGCAAATCATAGGAAGTGCTCAAGTGTCACCTTTTTCCTTTCTATCCTCATTCTCAAAATGTTGTTGTTTGTTGTGATTTAAGATGACACATAAATGCAAAGTCATAAAAAAGACACTATATGTCAGTTAAATACCTATAAGCAAATTCGTGCCTTCCTTCCTTTACTCTCACCATATATAAATACATATTATATTATATATGTGTCTTTTACTCGCGAGACAAAATTTTGTGAATGTAATGGAAAATAAAAAGCAATTCATCTTCGTTGAGGGCTTTCTGCCATTAAATCTACATCTACAATGCAACACATTTCTTGTCTTGAGCTAATAAATTGTTTTTTTTCTTTCACCTTACAAACTACCACAAATGATACATTACATGTTCTCATTCCCCTCAACTTCACTTTTATAAATGAAATTACAAATTTACTATCTTTTTACGCTTCTTTCTTTCTCATTCATGTGACATCTTACACATATATGCATAAGATATTGAAGATACAAAATCACAACTGCGAAAAAAAAAAATTCGACTAAAAACACCGCAAAAATGACAAAGCGAACGAGGAAGAGGATTTTCTTTCTTCCTTCTGCATGTTAAATTTATTTTATTTTAATATTACTTCTTCTATATACAATGTATGAATATATATGTAGGTTTTTTAATGCGACATCATGGCTGATTCCAATGGGGATGTTTAAAAATTTGATTTTTGTGAGTGCACTTTAGAAATAAAATTTATCATTTTGAAAAGGTTATAAACAAAAAGTTTTTTAAAAAAATAAAATTTGAAATTTTTTAAAAATTCTTAAGAATTGAATTTAGATTTTCGAAAAAATATTTTTTTTAGTAAATCATTTAGTTCCTTAATTATTTTTTTATGACACCCTAAAAATTTTTTTAATCTTTTAATCTCATGGGTCAAAAATTAGTGATATCATATAAAAATTTTTTTGTTCATCTTTATGACATATAAAAAATTTTCAAAATTAAACTTAATAATTTTAAAAATAATTTTTGCATTCATATGCCCATCCCTTAGCATTGAATGTTACAGATTTCTCTTTCTTCTTTCTCCCACCTTTTACCTCGTATTATTACATTATTTCTTTGTCGTTCGCAGCGACTGTTTCCATCGTGATGTACCTACAGTAATAATGTAAAATCATTTTTCAAACACACACACACACACATATTTTCTTAACTTTCTTTCTCTTTCGCATCGTCAACGCTACCTGAGAGCTCATTCATATTATTCCATGCCGCCACCACCACCACTGTCATCCAAGCATAACATTCAACTTGAAAAATCAACTTTTTTATTTATTTATTTTGTATACTTCGCTTAACAGAATGCGAGAGTGAGCAACAGTACGAAAGATTGTTATTGTTTTTTTTTTCACTCGCACTTGTTCATCGTTATTGGTGACACCTTCTCTCATTCACTGCTTTTTTTCGGTATCTTCAATTTTACGCTTAATGAATCCATCAATTTGTCAACTAATTGCATATCCTGAAGTCTCACTGTGAAAAAAATTTCATTTCTAAATTGGAATTTTTTGATTCTCACTCTTTGATTCATTTTGTCAAATGACTGCCGTGTGACGTGTGCGTATGAAAAATTGCAGAGAAAAAAATTTGAACATGAATATTTATTCTTATTTTTTCGGGAGGGAGAGGAAGTTTATGAAATAAAAAAATTCATTCATCTTTTTTTATTGGAAATTATTAAGGAAATAAAAAGCAGAACATTTCTGAGAAAAAAGATTTGAATGAAAAGGAAGGATGTGATTTATGACTCTGTTTTATTCCTTCTGATGTGCAAAGTTATAAACATAAAATGTTATTAATAGTTGAGAATTTAAAATTTTTTTATGTTGAATAAAATTTTATTTTAAAAATAACGAATTTTTTAAAATTTGAATTTTTGTTGTTACAAAATTTAAAATTTTATTCATTTTTTTCTTAAAACAAAAATTTTTAATAAAAAACTCAAATTTTTAGTTAAACGTTTTTTTATATTCAAATTTTTAAATAAACATTTCCAGAAGTTTTTAATTTTTAATAAAGCAGTTCAACATGAAAAAGCTTAAAACATATTTTAAGGTTTTGCAAAGCAAAGAACGAGATTCAAATTTCTTTTAAGCATTCTAGGCTTCATGTTGAAGCCATAAAAACTCTCCTTCATTAAAAAAGAACTTTTCTCAAAACAAAAGTTTTTTGATTTTTTTAAGGATTCACTTCCATGAAAATTTCAAAAAAAAAAAATATTTAGAAACAAAAAAAAAATATTTTATCGGTTTTTTAAATTTAAAAAAAGTTTAAATTTCAAGTTTTTCTTTCAATTAAAATTTTTAACGAATTATAAAGATCTAAAATTTAAATCTTAAGAAGTCGTTAGAAAATAGGAAAAATAGATAAGAAAATTATTATTATAAAAAAGCATCAGTAAGTTTATGAGATAAAAGTTTGATCAGATTTATGAAAGTACAAAAGCAACAATGCTTTTGAAATACATCGTTAATAAAAGTAAAAAATTTACAAATCTAACGGCTTTTAATAATTCAAATTTTTAAATTTCAGAAAAATTCTTTATTTTATGATACAATTTATAAAAATCAATATAATTGAAGAAATCAATTTATATCTCTAATTCATTCAAGATTCAACAAGAAATCATTGACAGCAAATACTCATCAATTTAGAGTAGTAGCAGACAGAGAAATGACCGTAAAGAAGAAGTTCCAACAAGTTGAATGACGTTGAAAAGCAACACAATATTTGTGTATAAGTGAATGTATGTGTATCTAAAGCAATCAATTGTTCCACCACACACATCACACAACCATCTAGCCAACTAAACATAGCGCACAGTAATTTATTTTCGATATCACAGTGAAAGAGTAAAGAATGAAATTGAATGATGAGAAAAAATGACTCCAGTACATGTGATGTGTTTGAGCTCTCACATTTTATGGTTCTTACATGCTCGATTAATGGCAGCAATGGGAGTAAATTTATAGTGACGCTAAAGGAAATTAAATTTAAAAAATTGTAGAATTTCCACACATTCAAAACAAAAAGAAAAAAAAACATTGAAATTGTTGAATAAACATTGCCATTAATCAGCACGACGAGATGAAATTTTTTTTCTTCTATTTTCTTCACTTCAAATCAAATTGTACAAGAAGAGTGAGAAAAAATCTCTGTGGAGACTTTTAGCATTTTCTATTTTCTGATGCTGTTGTGTTTACAATTCAAGTCATGACTTAATGGTTAAAATGTATGTTCGAATGAATGTTTATTTTGTATACATAATATTGTTGCTTCAATATCGTGTGGATTGGCATGAAATTAATTTCAATAAATTTCAATCTTTTTTATTCTGGAATAAAAAAATTATTTTGAGATTTTGTGTATGTTTGTGCAATATCAATTTTAATTAGTTAACCAATTACCCTACAGTCAATGTCATAATTTTGCATGTACATTAAAATTGCGGTTTTGAATGCTTTTGAAAGATTTTACATTTATAGGAAATGCATGCATTTGGTATTATGGATTCAAATAATTTTTGAATTAGACAATCGAAAATTTAGATTGAATTTTTTTATTTTTGGAGTAATCATAAGGAAATTTCCAAAATTGAAAATTGGAGTTAAGTTAAATAGGGTTCAGACTTGCATGCATATTTTACTTGATATGAGCATATTTTTTGTCAAGTTGGTTTTAAGTTGACTTACACAAAAATGTCTTTAATTTATTCAAATTGAATTTAATTCATTTGAATTTCAGCAAATTCGAAAGTAAGTCAATAATTCTTTAATCTACTATATATTTTATTTAAATAAAATTCAATCTGAATAAATTTAGGACATTTTGTGTAAGTCAACTTGAAATCAACTTGACAAAAAATATGCACATATCAAGTAAAATATGCATGCAAGTTAGAACCCTAGAATTTAAAACATTAAAAAATTTGTGTTTTAAAATCTAATTTTTCATATTTAAAATCTTTAAAAAAAAATTCTAACAAAATAATTTTGCTTCATACAAATTTGAAATTTCATCCTAATAAATTAAAAATGCAAAGCCACTGTCAAAATTTCATGATATTCACAATGATATAAAACATATTTCAAACAATTCGCAATGATTTATTTTTAAACAATTGAAATGGATATGAAATTAAATTATGCGATTGAGATGCGAGTTAGAAGAGAAATGAAATTTATGGAGAGAGAGAAAAGATGAAAAATGTGTATTGGATGATTTTCAGATTCGAGAGTGGTATAAATTTTTGGTGTGTCATATTTGCTGGCAGCTTACGCAGTAATCTAATCTCACTACTTAATTGGAAATTGCTTGAATGACTTCACAGAAAATATAAGAATTTGTGCACATAAATTGAATGACCAAAAACTGTAACCACACATACACACATACAAATACGTGTTAAGGTTGATATTATGATTATCTTAAAAATATATATTAGATTTGCTATTAGTATTAATCCCTCGGATATTATATATGTGACTCAATAGATTTGCTCTCAATTTATATCTAACTACATTTCCGATATTTTCTCTTTTACTAAACTACAAATTGCATGTGCTTAAGGAATAAATTGGAGGTGCTTTGGGAGCAACACATGGCTATAAGTATTTAATGTTCTGTGATAAATATCTAAATACCCTTCTGTCGACAGGCTATGAACGTTCTAGTTATCTACTTTTTACCAATAAATTTGTTATAAATTATTAAGTTGAATTTGTAAATTAAGATCAAAAATAGAAATTTTAATTCTAAACTTGTATAGAAATATCATATGATGTCTATATTTCTTTCCATTAGAAACTTATTTAAGATTATGTAATAGCATACGCTATAGTTTTAAAAAAGTATCAAAAAAAAAATTTCACTAAATTTTTAAAAGTAAATCACACTTTTATTAGTAAGATTTCCATTGATTTTCAAAATATTATAAAGAAAATATCGTGACAATTTAAAGATTGTAGACTCTAATCTCATGAATGACAAATTACCTTATGCTTCTTTTTTGTAATTAACTAATGAGAAATTTTTTTTGCTGCTGCATCAGAAAATATTACTAAATTCTCACTGGGAAACAAGTAAAAAAAATTTGTAAATTTTCAAAATATTTTTTTTTTTTGAATTTTTTAAATTTAGGTCCAGTTTTTGTTTTTTTTTCGATTTTTACTATTAACTATCTAAATTCCCTAAAGTGATTGCATTACATTAAAACAAATTCAAATAAAATTAATAAAAATTTCAAAATTGATTGAATCAAGATTTTCCATAAAATATAATGGCCATATGGACATTAATATAAATAACTAAGCAAGCAAGCAAGTCATGATAAAGCAACGCTATATATAAATACTAATGATGCAAACTTATGAATGTTTACTGTCAAAATATTCCCTCCTTCTCTCTCCCTAAATGAAATCTTCTTCTCAATATTTCTTTCTTGTTGTTTAATATTACAGTCAACAGTCAATAAATAAAAAATGGCAAATTCCAAATTCTTTTCACAATATTGAGAAAAAGCGCTAGAAATAAGAGAACGGACGCAAAATGAAAAATAAGATAAATAGCCGATAGGAAAATTATCATCATCGATGGAGATGAAATAAAACAAAAAAATTCTCATTCCATTAACTGTGAATTTTCGACTGGTTCTTTTTAGAGAGAAGAAAAAAATCTATTTTTTTTTTGTATATACAGATTCGAGTTAGACCCTCATCAAATCACCAGGGATTGAAAGTGTATTATATCAAAAACAACAAGATTCAAGAGTAGTTGAAGATGCGAGAATTGAGGAAGATATTTTTTAATTTATACATATTGAAAGAGTTTTTTTTTGTATTTTTTAAAATAATTCTATTTGATGCTTTTTATTGTGATTTTTGTCAAAAAATTTTAAATTGAAAATTATAAAGGAATATAATTTTTTGGATTTAAGTCTTGATGATTTAGAAAAAAAAAAATAAATAAATAGATATTTTTTTGCAAATTTTAAATTTAAATCTAATACTTTTTTAAACTCAAGTTCAAATTTTGAACAAATTTTTTAATTTCGAATTTCTCAGGAAAATAAAATTTCCAATTTTATAACCTTTTCCTATAAAAATTAAAAAAAAAAGTGATGCCACAGTTTTTTATATGATTTTATGATGTTGTGTAACATAAGCCGAAACAGCAAATATAAACAAGTGAACAGCAGCTAGTAACCTTTACTAGGTCCACATTATATAATCAAAAAAATTAAACCTTTTTCTTTTTTGCTTCTTCCCTTTCACAAAAAAAGAAAAAAACTTTGAATCTCATAACAAATACTAAAGAATCCTTGGATGCCATATTGAAAGGGCATTGCATATTTATATAAGTCTACGCACTGAATTTGATATCTAATGACAACGACGACAACATGAAAGGCAGAAATAGAAAGAAAGAGAGAGAAAGGGAGGAATTTTGTGTGTATGGCCTGCAGCGTCAATATAGAAATTAAAGCACTAATATAATTTGCATACGAAATTGAATATTTTACAACATATACACACATTTTCGACTGCTGTTGCCTTCAACTGCTGTCACCATTTCGAGTCCAGTATATTTTTTTTTATATTTGCCAGGGACTTTTTTTTCAACTCGATTTTTTCATGCTAAATTAAACCCGCAAGTGAATTAATGAAATTATACGAAATGTAACAGTGACGATGAACGTGAGTTGGATGCTGGATTCAGTTCATATATAGCAGCATTTTTTCCCTTTTCTCTCTTTGGTAATTTGTCAACACACATCTGATTCACTTTTGAAAATTGAATTACACGCTTATATACAGTGAGAGAGTTCGTTGTATTTTGATGCTTCATTGCGTTCGTTAGGCAAGCAGAATGAGGATAAAATATGCCCATGCACTTGCACTGATTCAACAAAAATGATACGATACATTTCAATATTCGTAGGGAAGATTTTTTCACTCTTTCTCTTTTCTGTATGGACCAGTGAGTGCAATCAAGTATTTTATGAAGCAAGCATTTTCCACTGAAATATCAGATTCTTTTTTTCTATTGAAATTGATTCAAAGGACAGAGATATACATTGTGCATGTTTCAAACTTGTACGCATTGTATAAAAGCAAAAATGAACATCGATATGATTTAGGAAACAAGGTTTGACCAAGGTAAGAAAATTTGTATTTTAAATTTTTTTATTTTCATTTTAAGTGAGCACAATAAAATACATTTAATTTTAATTTACTAAATTTCTTAATTGAAAATTGCAAAATCAATCTTATTGCCCTAATTTCAATTAAAAATAAATTTAAAAAAGAATAATACGTTAAATTCAACATTTTTGAAAAATAGTTGTAATGTTTACAAATTGAAAGTAATTTCCTTTTGCAACAAAGATAAGGCACAAAAAAGAGAGTAAAATAGTCAGTATTGTGTGAATATTTTACATTTCTGGCTTATTCATTCGAATATTGTGCATATATACTCGCTTTTAGCTTTGATCTCATATCACATATAGCCTAAAGTTGTAATAATTTCTGCACTGATAGAGAGAAAGATATTATATCAATAATGAATATTTCCAAATACAAACAAAGTACAATTTTTGGCTGCATTTGAAAATGTAAATTGATATCAACAGGAGAGAAATAGCAAAAACAGTCCATTGATGATTATTACATCATTTCATGTTTTTTATTTTCTCTCTTACTTTCTCACAGCGGCAATAACATCATCTTCTTGTATCATAAAAAACTCCTCGAAAATCCGCATGAATAAATAAAAGAGAAAATTAAGTCTTCATTGAAATTCTATGAATAGGAAATTAATTTTGTTGTTGCTGCTGCTTTTGCTATCAAACGCTCTTTTTTGGTCTATCTCAATCGACTTGCTTATTCCCGCATGATTTTCCAATTATTAACTTTTAATTTTGTAAATTTTTTTTTGACTTCTTCATTTAATTATTGACTTTTTTTTTATCGTTAAAAATATTAATTTTAAATTTATGCCAAAACAACAGGGAAAAATTATTCAAAAAAAGGAATTTGAAATTGATCGAAAAAATTGTTTTTCATGAAATAAACATATTGCTTTGCGGTGATGTGAATTGAAGCGTATATGTTGAGAATGGCAGAAAAAGTAAAGAGGAGTAAACAAGTTGAAGCTTTCCATAAAAAGCTTTATTTATGGTTTTTTATATTTTCCCTATGTGGCGCTGCTTTAAGGATGAAGATTGTACTAAAAATTGAAGGGATGATTTTTGTGTAGAAACTTTTTTAACTTTTTACTTGTTGAATGTTTCTGTGTTTTTTAGAACAAGGGAAAAATGTGTGTCCTGAATAAGTCAAGACACAAATATCAGGACTGTCTCATTCAAGTATAAGGATGAAATATTTTTTACTTGACTTAAGAATATTTGGTGTGATGAAGAATATTGTGGCATTAACAATTTGCTTTTTGCTAAATTTGTATCAATCGACTCGCTCAAAAGAAATATTTATCAAAATTTTTCTTAAATTTTACCAAATTTTAATTTACGACAATTGAACTTTTTATATTAAAAATTCTAAGTATTCTTTTCAATTGAATTTTATTTCATACTAAGAGTCGAATTAACTTCTTTATATTTCTATTTAAAGAAATTAACTGTAATTTCTCATAAACTTTTAAAATATCAATTCAAATCTTAGTACAAAAAAATTAATTTTATTTTCCATCTAAAGTTAAATTGAAAGTCAATATAGGCAGCATTCAGGAAGGCAGTAAAAGACAAAAGAGAAAGAAAGAAAGACATTTTAATAATGCATGAGCAGTAAAGTCATCTATCATGGGTACGATTACGCTTTATTAATTTTTGCTGTTAAATTATTCACTTGAGTTTGCCTCTTTAATTTTCTGTCTTTTTCTCACTCTCTAAGAAACTTTGTACGTCCGATATTTATCTCTTAAATATATGTTGAGCTTTTTCTCTATGTTTGTGTCTAACTCAGCAAGTGGTTTGCTAAATAAAGAAGCACTAAATTTCGATAAATACTCAATAGTTTAATTGAAGACAAAGTCCAAAGCTTCTTTTATCTCAATATAAGTCAATGTTAGTAAATTTATTGCTCTCAAGATAGAAACTACGCGAAAAAAAATATTTGTGCTCAGAAATTGTATAAATTAGATGCTTTATAAAATAAATATTATCATTGGCGTAAATCCAATTTCAACAACTTGAAGGTGTTGCATTTTATTTGCATTTTTGGTTATAAACTTTTTCTTGTTGTGTTGAATATTTTTTGCCACACTTTGCTTTATTTCCCACATCTTTCATTCTTCATAGTCAGTGAGTGAGTGAATGTACACAACACTTTTTCACTCGCTCAACTATTTCAGATAATTTCTTTTTTTGTGAATTTAATTCTGAAGTGAAGTGAGTGAATGAATTTTTTTTCTTTCTGTTTGGCCACGTTGACCAGTAAAAATAATTTTTTTATTTTATGATTCACTAAAATATTTTATTGAGTCAAAAAAATTTTTTTAATTTTATTTTCTAACGTTTTTTAAAATTAAAATTTTTACTAAATTTTGAAGTTTCGACATCAATTTTAAAAATTTCATGTTAATTTTAATAGGTCTATAAAATACTGAACTATCGAACTACATTAATTCGAGTCAGATCATAAAATTTTTATTTTTTAAATTTCATATTAAAATAAATTTTTACTGGGCAGCTCAAAAAAGAGAAAAGTAAGAAAAAAAAGTGAAAGAAACTACTTCTGAGTACGCTGTATGAATAAATAAATTTTCATTTTATTTAAGTTTTCACAATATTTATTTTCTTTTGCTTCATAATACAAAAAAGAAGTCCAAAAAGGATTTTTAGCTCATCAAGTTCAATAGTAAAGAAGAACAAAATTTTGTTTGTGAAATAAAAAATTCTTATTTGAGTTTGTTATTAAAAAGTGTTAACTTTTTTTTATAAGAAAATTGAATTTGTTGCTTTCTGTTTGGTCGTATATGAAAATCAAGTTTTGGACATTATTTTAGAACACGAAGAAATTTTTGTCAATTAGAATTTAAAATTGTTAAAGAAATCTTTAAAACTAATGCAACATTTAAGATTCAAATCTTGATCAAAAAGTAATTTTTGCGCAGTCTTGATTTGCTTTTTAAATTTTTTTTACTCTTTCAAATAACGACATAAAGTTTAGCTAAGTTTAAAACCAGTTTTTAAAATATTATTTTATTGTTTTAAAAAAAGAAACCATCAATTTTTTTTATTTTCTGAACACATAAAAAATTTCTCCACCCAAAAAAAAAATCTTTACATTTAAAAAAAAATTCTTTTTCCTTTAATACCATAAAGAACAACACACAACCTAACTAATTTCCAATTTTCTTAATGGAATTGTGTTCCACAAAAAATAAAGAGATAAAAAGAATTTTTGTAGATAGTGCACATGTAGACAGAATAAAATAAATCCTTGGTAGTGTTACAGATTGTTTTTATATTGAATTTATATTCATAAATTAAATTTTTTTATAAAAACTAAAACAAACGCTAGAAAAATTTTAAATTTAAAAGTTTCGTTAAATTTAAGCATTTAAATTTTTTTTAACATTCAAAAATTTTAGTTTAATCTGACTGCAGGATACAAATAAAAAACATTGAATTAGAAAAAATTCACTGAATCAAAAAAAAATATATCAACAGATCAGTGTTTGGTAACAAAATTTCTCATTTTTTTAGTACTATTTTCTTGACTATAAGTCGTTTTTTTAAAAAAAAATTTCTGACATGCTTTCTCGACGTTTCATGACATTTTAAGACTTTTTGGTGAAAAAAATTTTTTTTGGTCCATGTGATGGACATTCATGTGGTGGACCACCTTTGGGTCAACACTTACCCAAAAAAACTCTTTTGATGGCTTACCTACACGTCGAGACCTTTCTAACAAGCTATCAACCACCTCTCCACGACTTACCGTTGTCGAGTAATGACTGACCCAGCCAGCCAGCCATCGTGAGCCTAATAACGTATTTTTTGCAAAAATGCGCTAAAAAAAGTCAAGGAATTTTAACTTCATCTAAAAATCTATCAAATAATGCTAAAGATTCAATAAAAAATTTTTGTTCTTTTTCATTATCAAATGTTGAAAATCCGATTTCTAAATAATAAAAATTTATTATAAAAATTTTAAATATCATTTGAAAATTCAAATTTGCAAAAAAATAACTGTCACTTTTTTCTATCAAACTTTCAAGGTAAGAAAAATAAATTTCATTAAAAGACAGAAAGATAAAAAGAGACGATTTGAATATTTATTAAGTCTATCTTTTTTCCTATGTAGTTAGTCTATGTGTAATAAATTTAAAATGACGATATAAAGCCATTTTTATCAATGACAGTTAATCAATGAAGAAATTCTTCTTTTTTTAGGAGTGCCAAACGAGGCGACAAAGATAATAACAATAATGAAAATTGCCTCTCTAATATCGCAAGCACGTGAGCAGTAGAATATAATTTACTTTAAATGACTTTGATTCCACGCTTTCGCAAAGGAATGAAACTTAAATACATAATTTATGTTGCAAATATATATTTAATTAGCAAAATATCGTTATCATAGAGCCACTCAATAAATGTGGTAATTTCACTTAAATAAATTTTCCATGTGGCTTAAATTCAACCAAGAGACTTTTTTTACCTCCCTTCTTATGTCTCTCTCGTTTGCCTATTAGCAAATGTACTCGAGATGTGAAAATAAATTTATGAGAAACTTTTTTTCTTCTCTTTATACCATAGCCTTGCAGTCGCTGTTAGCGTTGTCTATTGGTCCTTTTAAATAAGTTTTCATTATATGAATATAGAGTACAACATACATTTAGCGATAAAAGTCAGTAAAGATGAAAATTTATTGGCGACACTTTCTTGTTGAGACAGGCAGAAAAAAATAGCAAATAGGCGGTGTAGAAGTACAGAAATAAAAGGCAATGAAACTTTGTATACTTTTTTTCAAGGATTGAAAATTTTGATATTTTTGCAGACATT
Source organism: Polypedilum vanderplanki (assembly GCA_018290095.1). Classification (NCBI taxonomy): domain Eukaryota; kingdom Metazoa; phylum Arthropoda; class Insecta; order Diptera; family Chironomidae; genus Polypedilum; species Polypedilum vanderplanki. The sequence goes on along the minus strand of CM031380.1, from coordinate 30,597,866 downwards.
GCAAAATATGAATTTTCTTAAAATTTCTCATGGAAATTATCAAAAATTCAAACAAGTTTTTTTTGACTTAAAAAATTATTTTTGAGTCGTATTTTGTAGTTTGCCAAAAATTTTATAAAAATTTTTGTTAGTTTTTGATTTTTTTGAATTAATTTAAAACATATTAAAATTTTTTTTGTAAATATCCAAATAAAACAATTTAAATTTCAAAAATTCGTTATTTTAAAAGATCTCAATTTTTAGATTTTCAGAGTGTTTAAATTTTTTTATTTTTTTCATGAGTTTAATCTAATAAAACTAGAATTGAGAATTTAAAAATTTAAGTTTTTAAATACCGTTATTTTTAATTTTATTACAGATTTTTTTCTTAAATTCAATTCAACTTGTTAAAAAGGAAAAACTAAATTTTTTCCATCATATAAAAGTAGACAATCTACCTATAGCAACTACTATCATATATATGAGAATAGAAAGCATTTAGTAATAAAAAGGGCTCAATAGTAAGTACTCTATAAAAAACTAACACTTTGGCTAATGTATTGAAATTTATAGACACATTTTCCTTTTTATCCTCTCAATTCTTTCATTACTCGTTCACTCACTGATTCTCATAAAAGTGAGAATTGGAGCAGTAAAACAAAAAAGAGAAGAAAAATGCCTATTTTGCTATTTTTCCAAATTATCGAAGCACATGTTGCAGTGACTCACAAATAAATAAAAAAAATCTCTCGAGAGTAAATTTCACATATACAAATTTTTATGGAGAAAAAAAAATTTTTTAATAATTTTTTTGTATTCGCTTCATCAGAATTTTACGGCCATGTCCCTTACTCACATACATATTTTTTTGTGTGTAGATGAAAATCATTGAGAACAGCAACAAAATTACTCTAGAGAATTTTCACATAATTTTCTCAATTTTCTTCACTCACTTGCACACCAGCATAATAAATAAATTTAAATTAATATCAACAGTCGAGTGGGAGCAAAAGCATCAGCAGCAACAAAAAAAATAGCATACGTCAAGTTGCATAAACTTGTGGTCTACTCTTTCTCTCTATTTTTCTGTTATCTCAAATTGGAGAATAAATAGATAGATGGAAATTTTATTGTTTCTAAATTGTATGTGAAACTGTATAAATTTCATTAGAGTCAGTGTATTATTAAAGTTTTGGGCATCTTTCCCAGTTTCTTTCTTTCTTTGGCTTTCTCACTATAAATTAAATTTCAAATTGAAATTGCATTTTATGAAGAAAATAATCTTCTTGATTGAAATGGAAACATTTTTTTTATTTAGAAATTTTTTTCATTGAAATTTTTCATTTTTTGGGTTTTTGAATTATTTATTTCAAAATATACCGATTTTTTAATTTTTGAATTTTCTTAACGGATTTCAAAATCTTACATTTATCATTTTTTAGCAATATCAATTAGATAAAAAGAGAATGATTGAAAATATAGGAAAAAAAATAAAAGACTGCACGATAGATCTCGAAATATTTTAATGTAGGTTCCAAATTCAAATATTTGAAACTTTATTGAACGTTAAATTTAAAACACAATTTTTTTTAAAAAAAATAAACAAATTATTTAATTTATTTATTTTCATAAATTTCAGTAAGAATTGTTAAACAATTAAGAGAAATAAAAATCAAAAATATTTCTTCTATTCTTTTCATTGTATAAAAAAAATTCAATTGATTTTCAATAAAAAAAAAGTCTTAAAGGAAGAAAGTTAATATTCCAAAAGAAAGAAAAGCACAAAAGTGAAAAGAGAAAAATAAGCATAAGTATAACAACAGGTTATTTAAAATTTAAATTTTTTTTACTTTTTCTTCTCCACTCACTCGACATTGATTTGTTGTTGTTTGCTTAGGTATACAACAGAATAAAAAATTTTCTCCAAAGGGTCGAAAGCTTGTGAAACTTTTTCCAGTATTTTAAAAAAGTAAATGAATCAAGTTTCACTTCCTTACTCAAAGGAAATTTATTTTTATACATTTTTTCAAGAGCAGTTTTGTTAGCCTCCTTCAAAAAAAATCTCGGTATGAAAAAAATTTTGCGATTTGCAAGTCATAAAAATATGAAAGTTTATAGCGAAAAAAAAAATTTTTTTTTTGCATTTTAATCAAAAACTTCTCTCGTTGATTTTCTGTATATTTATTTATGCTTTGTATATAAGAAAATTTAATTTACTTGCAAATTAGTTTAAAAATGTGGTTCATTTATTTCAGACAACTTCAATGAGATAAATTTATCATACATTTTTGATTCACTTGAAGAGAAAAAAAATTATGAAGAACGATTGATGTTTACATAATTAAAAGACTTAATCCTAATTTTCAAAAATGAAAAACTAGATTTATAAAATCGATAGCCAATGGTACGTATACGTATTTGTTCAACTTTACGTATACGTAACGTAAACATAATTCTTTAATTGTTTAAAAATGATAAAGAAATTTAAGATAGTGAAATTTTCTGTTATTTTTTTACGAAAATGAAATTTAATTTTTAGATTCCAAAACATTTCATATATATTCAATTGATCATATGAAAAATAGAAATTAAATCCTAATTAAAGTACAAAATTTACGAATATTTTTCCAAAAACAAATCTTAATCAAGCAATATTAAAAAAGCCAAAAGGAAAAAAATTCTTTGATGATTTTGATTTACTCAATTTTATAAGGCAAAATGAGAATAAACATGAAATTTTAATCATAACAAATCAAAAAAAATTTCTCTTTTGCACGAATTTAAGCTCCATTTTTTTCTATAATAATCAATTCTCATGAATTTTGCCCCATTGTGGTCAATTCACGTTCATATATTTCCAGTCATGATAAAAATACATTTATAACAATTTTTCTTTCCTCTACATTACTTACTTTTAGTTTACATTGTGACGACAACAACAACATCGATCAAAAAAATATAAAATAAAATAAAAATATAAAAACCATTAAAACGAACCTTTGCATGTACAAATTTTTGATTTATTGAATGTATAAAGTGATTTCTTTACTTCTCTCTTTCTCACTCACTTTTCTTTTATATTTATTGTGATTATAAAATGAAAAAGAAGGACATTGTGTTGAAAAGTAGGAAGGAAAGTGAAATAAATACAACGTGGAAATGTTAGAAAAATATTTTGAATAATGTTGAAAATGTTTTGATTGTGAAAAAAAAAGAAGAGAAATTTTTAATACAAGGTGAATTTTTTGAAAGAAAATTAATATCTTGCAAAAATATGACAATTTTATAATTAACGATCTTTTAAAATTTTAAATTGAAATTAACGGTTTTCTAAAATCTAAAGAATTAATTTTTTATGGAAATTTTAAAATTTTTTTCGAGATTTATAAATTTCTTTCCAAAAATAGAAAAGATTAAAAAAAGATTAAAAGAAATCCTATATATGAAAGCAATGTCAATCGATATTAAAAAGATTTTAAAATTTTTCTGAAAATATTTAATATTTGAAAACACCTTCAATTGAAATTATCAAAAAAATTACATTCATAAATCTAATTGTACATTATCCATTATTCAAGAAATTTCTTTCAAAAGTAATTATTTCTTGCTGTACAATCAATAAAAAGTAACAACAACAAACAACGTTTATGCCATCGAGTAACAACGAGATAAAAACATGAAAAAAATTACAAATAAAAAGAAAACAACATTTACAAGTTTTTCTTTATTTTTTTCTGTTGTTTCTGTTTTTACTCAAAGATAGATAAAGAGAAAGAAAGAGAAAAAAAAGGATAGAAAGAGAAAAAACACATGTGTGACACAACAAGAAAAAAAACAACAGACAGAGAGAATTTTTTGTTTAAACAAACGACCAACAGCAAAATTAACATGATCACATTTAAATAGAAAAATTAAACACATTGATAAAATAATATCAATAATTGAAACATACCGATTCATCATCGATAGACGAAATTTGTAATTTGCTACTTTTTCTTATTGGCAATTTTAATTTAAATTCGTAGTTTTACTTTTTTGATTTTTTTTACTTATTTTGGCTTAAGGCAACACATTTAAAAATAAATATATTTTTTTCTTTTTTTGCATTAAAATATGCTCATCTATTTTCACTTTTAAATTTATTTATGGTCACACAGAGTGCGGTCAACTTGTTGTTGTTGCTTTTGTTGTTGTTGTTGTACAATGACACACCTGTAATCTAGAGAGAGAAAATTTATTTTGGCTTTCATTTAATTATGTTCTCACATCGTTTTTTTAAAGGTTGTTGTATATCTACACAGATATAAATTTTTATAGATTTTCTAACAAAAGGCTTTTTTTTGCTATACACAACATATTCATACGTATACACATATATAAACAGAGAATTACGCACATCTAGAGGTATAAAAACATTTAATAATTTTTTGGTATCATGACAGTATTGGAGTAAAAGTTTTCCTTTTTACTACCATTTTTTAGACGCATTTTAAAGATTTGAAAATAAGAAATACAATCGTAACTAAGAAATTAAGTTTCGATTTTTCAAATTTATAAATTCAATTTCTTTCCTTTATTTTAGCTTTTTTGTTCATTTTTTTAAAAATTTTTAATCGAAGTTGATATTTTGAATAAATTTTCAGGTAGAAGAAAGTTTCAAACAGAGTACAACAAATTGTATTTAGGTTCAAAACATATATAAATCACTAATTCAATGTAAATTTGTCTTAATGAAAGCAAATTTATTGATTAAAATCTAAATATAAAATAAGAAATAAAAATGCGCACCAGTTTACAACAGACAAAACTTGAAAAAATTTTAAATAAAAAGATATTTTTTTTCTAAATTGATTGAGAGAAATTGATTGAGAGAGAGAGAGCAATATTGCAAAATAAAGAAATGACCACACCTTGAAAATGAGAAACTTTTGCCATAAATTTTCATCGTAAACTCGAATGATTTGTCATTGCTCTCTCTCACAAATTCATTCATAGAGCAATGACAAAAAAATTTCCCTATAGAGGTGAATTTATAATACATACATGCTCATATGTATATGTTTAATGCCATAAAACACAAAATTAAATTTCACAGTTGATAAATTGTGCTCAATGGCTTTTTCACGCATACACACACACGTTTATGTCAAAAATTGATCGATTAGTGAGAAAGTTTTTGATTTTGATGATTTAATTTTCTTCATGCATGTTTTAAAAATAAGAGACGACTAAATTAATTGACGGGGTTAAATTTTTGCATCATTAATTTTGGAATAAAAAAATTTTAACCCTTTTTCCTTCTTGTTGATAAAAAGATTAATTATTTGAAGCTAGCCTGACATGAGTAAAATAAATTTTATTTTCACTTCTTAAAATGTCTCAAAAATTTCTTCTTTTTGGTTTCTGAGGCTTTAATTTAATTAATTAATTACTTTTCATTGAATTTGACTGTTTCAAGAAATAAAAATTTTTTTCCTTCATCTTCTTTTCTTTAAAAGTAAAAAGAAAAGTTTTTGCTTTCTTTTCATGTTTTAACTTGATTGAAAAAATTTTGAGAGATTTTTTTTGGTGGTAGATTTTTAGTTTAATTAAGGTAAGTGATTTGCATTTGAGAAGTTTTTCAAAAGAAATTTTACTCTTTTTAAAAGAAGCAAAAATATTATAATGTTAAAAGCAAATCTGTTAATTTTAAGATTTGAATTTCTAATTTTCAATAAATTCATAACTTTTCATTTTAATATTTTGAAAAATTATGACAGATTTTCTTATATATTTTTATTCTCTTTCTTATAAACCATTCGATCAGAAATTCTACTTGAGTAGACCAAACTATTAAAATTTTCATTATTTTTAACAAATTATATTTAAAATGTAATGATAATAAAACATTTAAATTTTAAAATCAATTTTAACTTTCACTCAATTTGATAAAGTATCAATTTTAGAAAATTTAAATCAATTTCTATTTAACAAATCTAAATTGCAAAAAAGAAATTCACACATATACACAAAATGAGATTAACTAACAAATGTTAGTTGTAAATCAATGAAGTCTTTCATTTAATCCCCTAAAAAGGATTACTGTCACAATGAAATTTCCACAGTTTTGTAGAGGCAAATTCTCGAGGACATTTTTAGAAAGTGACATTGTGATAGATTAATGTTATTCTAATTAGATGTAAAGGATGAAAGTGGAAGAATATTTAAATTATAAATGAAGGTCTTGATTTAGTTAAATGGAAAATTTGTGATGAAATTTAAAAAAGTAACCAAAACAATTTGGATGTAAAATGTTTTTTCAAAAGTTTTTTTTAATAAAACCCTAGGTAGATTACGGATTAATATGTTTCGAAATAAAAATTGAATCCTAAAAAGTCTAAATTAAACAAATGCAAACTGTTTTTTAAAAACTATTAAGAAATAAAAATTTCATGACAAAAATAATTAAATTCAAATTTTAATATGAAAATTTACATTTAAAACGTTGTTAAAAAAAAAATTTGCTATATTTTTTTAGATTTTTTTCATTAAATTTCATTAAATGTTGAAAATTAAATTTACAAAACAAGCTGTCACAACTCCTAATAAGAAACTTCCTTAAAATTCCAAAAATACACTGACCACAAACAAAAAAAAACCCAAAACTGTCCAAACTTTAACAAATTAATTCAATTCAACTTTCACTTCCATGCGCGTCAAATTTAATCAAAGCAGAAACTTTTTTCCTCTCATTCCCTTTAGAAATGTAAAAAAATTTTCTCATTGTTTTTTTCCTTCGTAGAAATCAATTTCATTTTATTTCGAAATCGACCCTAATAAATAAGACATTCACAGTATGAAAGAAAAAGAAAATTGCATGAAAAATATTTAAAAAAAACAAGCAATGCCAATTTTCATTTCAAATTTCTTTCTGAATAAAATGAAAACAAAAGCGAAATTTTTACACATGCCGTAAGTAAATTTTTTCCCTCAAGACCTGTCAATTTTCATTTGTACAAAATCCAGAATACTATGCGTGTATGTATAGAGAGCAATGTGCTGTTACTGTCGAAAGGAGATAAAGAGGTATTGAGATTTGTAAGCAGTCAGTGTATAGTAATGAACAACACAATTGAAAGAGAAATCAAAAAAATAAAACAGAAGCGTTTAAAAATAGACAAAAAAATTATTATAAGCATATGAAATTTTCAGTGGCAAGTCGAGAAAAAAATTTTCAGAGTCCGGCGTAAAATAATTTTTTTTCTCCATGAAAATTGAAAAAATAAAATTTCCTTCATGAATAAAATTAAATAAAATTCTTTAGTGTCTGTGTATGCGCTCAATTGTATTTTTATTTATTTTTCTCTTCACTGGAATCTATTGATGCTCACATGTGTGAATGCTGCGATTGGAATGCGATCAATTGCTGCTACTGGCGCGATGAGCAGTTGAAAATGAAATTTATATATTTCATATATTTGTATTTTAGCCTGGCACTCGACACACGTGTTGATCGCAAGTCAGACATTAAGACATGTGTCAATTACTCAAATAAATGTTGTTTTTTGAAGTGTTTTATGATAAATTATTTTGCATTTTATTTTTTTCAATAACTGAATTTTAAAATTAAAGATCAATTTAAAGATAATTGAAATGAATTTTCATAATTTAATAAATGAAAACAAATTCAAATATTTAAAACTTTGTTAAATTTAAAACCTTTTTAATTAATTTATTTTATATCTAAATAATGAATTTGAATTATTAAATAAATTTAAGATTGAAAAAGTAAAAAAAAGATTTCAAATTTTGCTAAACTTATAACGGTCAACATAAATTCAAATTTGAAAATTCCGATAAAATTAAAAAAATTTAATGAAAAGAAAAAAATGTTTAGATTAAATTACACATCTGCACATACAACGAGCGTCTCATCATCACTATGTGCGATAGAAAAAAATGGTTATTGCATGCAATTTTTTGTTGTTTATACTAACCGTAAGAACGTCATAATAATAAAGATAATTTTCTGCATCTGCAATAGCTTCCATTATACACACAAGTTTTTCTTTCTCCTTCTTCTTTTGTTGTTATTTTTTTTATTTTGCTTTTAATCCAAGGGTGGATTTTGAATGAATATTTATGCCGCTTTCTTTCAAAATTCTTCTTGCAAATCTCGCGTTTTATTTTGACACTACGTGACACTCTTTAAGCTCTCTTTCTCAGTGATTTATTACGAAAAATTATAATATAAATGTGAGCTAAAAAATTTCAACACTATTTCATACTGTATACGAATGGAAAATATTTTATAACTGACATTAAGTTTATCTGTATAAAAGAAAATTATAAGCTTATAAAAGGAGATTTGTGTAGTGTTATAAAAATTTTATAACAGTTTTAAAAAAATATTTTGGTTTCAAAAATGCTTAATGGTATTTTAAATTTTATAATAGAATTTATAAAAGTTTTAAGAAATTTTGTAGTTGTTATAATTGTTTAAAAACTTTTAATCATTCTTATAAATTTACTTTAATTTCAAATTTTTTAAATTTTATAACAGTTTTTTAGAATGTAGCTGTTATAATAAAGGTATGACATTTATAAATCTTCTTTTTTATGATCTAAAACTTTTGACTGTAAAGAAAAATTTTATGTCAATTATAAAATATTTTTCTTGCGTATAAGTAAAAACACACACCAGTATGAAAACTTTTTATTTTTTTATTTCAAGAGTGAGAGAAGAGTCTGCAAGTTTCAACTTATATCACACATTTGACACGTAAACAAATTAAACTTTAAATACTTTTTTTGCTCCTCTGTGTTGTGTTTTTCATACACTAAAGCAATTTATTTCATACTTTAATCCAGACAAATTTTTCTTGCTTAACTTTTTTTATGAACTTCACCTTTTTTGCTGTATGTGAAAAATTGACTTAAATGAAGAGCACACGATGCTTTCAATAGATCGAATAAATGAAGACTAAAACTTGAAAAAAAGAGATTTTTGTGTGTGTTTTTTGAGGAAAAATCTCTTCTGGTTTTTCTCTTTGCTTTTTCCGTTTAAAGTGCGGCTGGCTGCTGGCGTGTATGTGCAATACATACATTTTAATCTAAATAATTTCTTCTTCTTATTTCTCAAATGTGAATGAATTTTACTTTTTTTTCTTTAAACAACAGCTCACATTATAATGTAAACATATGATCTCGATGATTTCTATTTTGCTATATCATGTCTATCTATCCTAGTACAGTATATGTATGTGCATGTGTGTAATTTGTAAGAAAAGTTTTTCTTTTCCTCAATTATTATTTTAGACAAGAAACTTCTTCACACACTAACTCAATATGTATATACAAATATGCACATACATTAAGGCAAAAATGTATTCAATGCACGCAAATGCAATATGTAATTTTCTTTCTTTCTTCTTCTCTTTTTGCGCTTAAAAATAAAGTTTAACGACATAGTTTTTATAGCTTTGAAATTTTTTTCTTTTTTACTCACATATGTTTTAATATTGATAGAATCGGAAAAACTGATTTTAAATATTCCATTGTAATAAATTTTATTGGTATTTTTAAAGTCGAATATTAGGAACTTAGATGGTTTTAATGATCATAATTAATTAAACGACATTTTTTATTTTCAAAGAATTTTAAGATCGATCTAAAGATCAAGATCAAATTTTTAAGATCAATTTTAAGTTCATGTTTAAAATAAAACTTTAATTCTTTTAAAATCAAGATTAAACTCTTGTAAAAAAATTTAACTTAAAATTATCACCACCCCAAACTAACCAACTATATTTTATTTTTTATGGTAAAAAGTCATCCATATATCTGAATATTCATAAAAAAAACTCATCAAAATTTTTCCTCATGAAGCATAGTCACATAAATGACCATCAAAAAATATTTACTTTATTCATATGTGTGTTGTAAATTTTTTTCAATTATTCAACTTTTTCAATCTCATTTTTCCTCTGTCCATGGATGAATTTTTTTATATTTTCAATTAAGCTACAGCTGCAAATGATGTAAATGGAGAGAAAGAAAAAAGTTGGAAAAAGTTCACTTAGTGTGTCACTGAATGTGCATAAATGAATGTATGTACATACACACATGTGTATAATAAACATTATATAATAATGGCAACATCATTAGGGCAATGCACATAGAGAGAAAAAGAAGAAAAAATTACATGCAATTTCTGGAATAACATCATTTGCAGGGGGTTATTTTTTCTTTCTTTTTCCACTTTCTAATTTTCTATAGCAGTAAAACTTTCAAAAGTTAATTAAGGAAAAAGAGAAGAATGAATGTCGGCGTGTGTGTGCAATTTCATTTTCTTCTTTCTTGATATGTTGAATGAAAGAGTTAATGTGCAGGAAAAAAAGTTTTATAAATGCCTCATTGTAAAGAATTACAGCGATGGTAACATAAACCTCAAATCATCAGTTTATTTCAGATAAAAATTTAAGTTCAAAATAAAAAAATTAGATCAAGTATTTTAAATTTAAAGTCAAGTTTTAAAAAAGTAAGATCAAAATTTTTTAAGGTTAAATTCAGAATCACAAAAACCGTTAAATTAATAAATATTTTAAAGTCAACACTAAAAGTAATTTTTTTCATAAAACAAATTTGTTTCCCTTGGTTTTCATAATTTTTTCTTTCTCAAGTATCATGCAATATAAAACATGAATCATGATGATTTTTATCTTTTCTTTTATTCTTTCCATGAATGCGTTGCACCATGCGTGAAAATAGCAGGCAATGGATTGTAAGTCTGTTTATTTTAGCTAGCTAACAGTGTCCATGCCTTTCCGGCAATTTCTCTCAAATTTTATTGCCATTTTGCTCATGATTTTTATTTTTGCTATATCAAAAGCAAAATCGATGAGTTTAAAAACCGGAAAATATTACAGCACACACATCTTTCAAAAATATACAATATTTTTAGATCAAGATCGAAGAGGAAATGAAAACCAATAAACATTTTCTTTTCTTCTTTTTGCCTTTTTTATACTCAAATCGAGTGTGAGAGAAAATTACGGCCATAAAAAATGATCTTTTATAAATAGAAGACCACTTGAAATAATGATATGAGAGCAAGAGTTTTTTTTTCTCTCTTTATCTTTTATTTTTATTGCAAGATGCATTTATTAATTTTTTATTAATAATTTCAGAAATAACGTTTATAAAAATTTTAAATAACTCTGAAAATTTCATTGTAAATTTCCATCAAAATATAAAAAAACATCAAAAATTTCCTAAATTTCTCATAAAACATAAATTTTCATAATTACACATTGATTTACATTTAAAATTTTTTTTCCTTTAAGAACAAATATCAAAAATTAACAACAAAAAAAGCAACAATAATAAAAACTCTTAAATGTCGTCAATTACTCACCCCCGATAAAATTTGTTTATCATAAAGCCCGTTTTGGACTGAATCTGGATGAAAAAAGAAAGCGCAACCTGCAATTAAATTGAATAATACAAAAAGTTTTAAACAATTAATTGGTAGTCGGATGATTTTCAATTTTTTAATTGAGAATAAAAACGCAAGAGAAGGAAAATGAGATTGAGTGAGAAAAATTTATTGAAAGTGAGAATAAAAAAAAACAAAAAAATAATTGTGAATAATAAAATTTTTAATTGAATATTTAAGAAATTAAAAAATGTTTACCCTCATAAATGATATCTTATTATGCTTATTTTAAATTATTGAATTTATTGAGTAAAAATCAGCATAAGAATAATAAAAATTATTTTTTTTTATTATTAATTATCGATGATTTATTGCATGATTCATACAGATATTGAATTCAATTCATTTATCGAATATACTGAAATTTGCATTTTAAAAAAGTCAATTTGGGACAATTTGAATGTTATGTGAAATTATTTTTAACTTAATTCATTAGGACTAAATCAATTAATATTTTAAATTTTTGAGTTAGACATAACTTATGTCACATGTCACAAGAACACATTTGTAGTGTTGATAAATGACAAATTTTGACAGCAATGAAATTTCTTAATTTTATTTTTTTTTAATTGGTTTAATTATTTATTATGCTTTAATATAAATCATAAAATATGACTTACATTATATTGAATGATTCCTTAACAATTTGCAATCAAAATCAGAACTGAAAGTGAAGCATTTTTGCATACAATTTTATGCCTATTTAAAAATCATGCATTTCATCAGAATAATTAATTAATTATGTAATGTAAAAAAATCAACATGATGAGACCATGTCAATATTTATCATTATTTCACAATGCAATCTGAAAAAAATTATTAATGTTAACGATTGCAATTTTTTTATTGTGCCTTTTTATAAAATAAGAAATTTTTTTAATAAAATTTTCATGAATCAATTCTGGTTGGTTGTGGCTGGAGGTGGAGAATAAAACTTGCCACACAAATTAAAAGCTTCATAAAACTTTTCTTTTTTCTCCTTGATTGTTTTGATAAGAAACAAATTTTCTTTTTCTTTATAAAAAGGATGAAGAGAAAAAGGAAAAGGAAAACAGTTTTTCTGTTTATTAAGGATAGAAAGTTCATTATAAGTTTTTAATTCATATCATGCGTAATAAAAGTTTTGTTTTCTTTTTTAGTGTTTTCTTTTGATGTAAAAATTGATCACTTTGGCTTAAGTTGTTGTTTGATTGAAGTTTGTAGTGGTTTTACATTTAATTTTTTTTCTCTTTAATATAATATAACAAGGACTGAAATTTATTTAGTTTTTCTTTAATTTTTACTTGATTTAAACTATTTATTTTATTATTTATATATTTTTAAAATTAACGTCTTTTTAAAATTCAAAAAAAAATTCCTTACATTTTAAAACTTTTACTCATTTGTTTTTATTTTTCTATAGTAATAAAATGTACAAAAATAAAATTATTTGTGGCAAACTATAATAATTCTAAAATATTGATAACAAATAACAAAAATTATTGAAAATTGCATGTGACAAATGATGTAAACAAAGAAAGTTTTTATTCAAAAAATTGTATTGAAAGCAGTGAAACTTCTACAAGATTTTCTTATAATGCGTTTCAAAATCACAAAATTTATCATCTTTTCTTAAAATAATTTTTGATGAGTTCGTGATGAGATTTTCTATAAAAGACTTAAATATATTGAGTGAGAATGTTAAGAAACTTTTTGATTATTAGTTTTATCCTTAGACAGTCTTCTTATTTTTCAACAAGCCCAAAACGAACACACAAAATTTCTGAGTTGAGTGTGAAATGAAAATGTTGCAAGGCTAAAGACGATAAATCAAATTCGAAGAAGAAATCACGTAAAAAGGTGAAAGAAAACATTTTACCCTAATAACTAACTAGCATGGCCTGATAAAGTTTTTTCCTCTCTGTTCTGCTTACATTAAGTGAGTACTACTGATAAAAAGTCGATATTTGCACCTCTCGCTCTCATTTCTTGCTAATAAAATTTATTCCCCATTTTCAGCATAATCAATTCCTTCCTCTCTTTTTATAAGACGAAGGTGGAATTTTTTTATTCGCAAGGCATTGCATGCATGACGGCTGTGCGTTGATATAAATTTTCCCATGAAAATTTATCGATTATGTCGAGAGAGAATGTGATGAAATAAAATTGAGAAATTATGTGTGTTGTGTGTGTGTGGCAATGCTATGATGGCATGACATAGACCGACTATATAAAAGGAAATAAAATTATTGGCGCGACATATGATGATTCCGCTATAGCAATTTTATTCCTTATTTATTTATTTAATTCCAAGTAAAAGTCTTTTGTGATAGATCTGCAAATTCATCATCATGTTCACGTATGCGATGTGAATAATCAATGAACAGATGAAATTGAGATATACGATGATTGTTCGATTGATATTGATGACATAATTTTCTTTTTATTCACTCAATTGTTATCATATTTGACATATACATGCATATGTAATTATAAGTAGTTGAATAAATAATATTTTTGGTTTTAAGAACTATATATTTGCTAATGATGGCTATTGTTGTTTACTACATGCCTATAAATTTATTTTATTAACCTTTTATGTAAGACTTTGTAATTTCATACTTTAAATCTAGAGCTCAGAACTTGCACGTCGACACTTTTACAAGCTGCTTTCAAGTTGATTTGTTTAAAAATTTGTCTATTCAAATTTTATTTAAATTGGTGAAATTATAAGAAGTTTCTATAAAATAAGATTTGAATGAAATTGACAATCTTTTTAAATAAATCATAGGGTTCAGACTTGCATGAATATTTTACTTGATATATTTTTATATCAAGTATTATAAGCGCATATTTTTATCAAGTTGATTTCAACCTAACTGCAATACATTGAAATTTCTTCAATTTGTTACAAATTAAAATGTAAGTATGCAAGTGCCGAACACTATTATTTGACAATTTTTTATAACTTTAAAACTTATATTCAAATCCATAGTTCTCAAAATCAGGATAGTCCATATATTTTTCAACTTTCTTGATTTCTTCTTCATCCATTTCTTTCTTGTAACTTCCAATTTTTCCTTCTCGAATAAAATTGAATTTTTCGTGTTTTGATTCAAAATCAAAATTTTCTTTAAGCATTTTCGTCATATGTTCATTATTACATGATGGATTCTTTTGCATTGAATCAAATGTTAAATGCTTACAAAGGTCCTCAATTTTTTCTTGACTATAGTCTTTTTCTAGAAATTTCGCAACTTTTTTAACTTCCTGTTCGAGATTTCTTACGCGATCTTCATAAAATAAGAACAAAATATTTTCATATTTCTTTGATAATTTCCAATATTCCAAAACATGTTCATTCATTAGTGAATAAAGAAGTTTATCATTAATGAAAGCATTAATAAAATCATTAAGTTTGCCAGAATAGCCATGCCAGTGACGATAATGATGATAAAATGAAACTATAACATCTTTTGGATTGCGTGCTGTGTAAATTATCTAGTGAAAAATAATAAAAATTAAGAAAAGATAAAAGAATTTGAAAAATTCTGTACTTTTGGTTTTATAGTCCATATTTCATCAGGAAGTAGAAAAACAGGTAAATGACATTTAAAATGTCGTGGTTTTTGAGCATTTGTAACATAGTCATCAAAATTTGTGTCAAAACTAGCACAATTTGTTCCCTCTAGCCTTCATATTAGAAATTTTTAAATTTATTTAAAGGAATCTCAAATTTTTTTACCAATTTTACTTACTCAAGAAAAAGATAACGAAATAAAATACTTTTTTTAGACTGTTCATAATCCAAATTGTTATTCAATAACCAAACCATTTCTTGAGTCCATGTTGTGCCTGATTTTGGAAAAGAAATTACCCAAACATCATCTTTATAAATTTTCAAATTTTTTATCTTTTTTGCAATGTTAAGATAATTTTTTATTAAAACACAATAATTTTCTTGAGGATTCTTTGAATCAAAAATTTTTATATAATTGTAATTCACAGGAGTGATGATTTTTTTGGTATATTCGTCATCATCAAGATTTTTATACTTGAACATGATGTAGACTACCTGAACAATTTCTTAATGAATGATGAATGGAAACTAACTGAAATCAACAAAGTGTTTCCAATATTTATAGAAACTATCAAATATTTGTTTTATTTATTATCTTAATATTTAGTATAAAAAATATTTTAAATTTATAATTGCGTATATATTATAAATTGTTAAATTCAGTACATTTACTGATTAACAAATATTTGCAGTTCTTATCAGTTCATTGTTCTTTAAACACTAAAATTTTCCTAAAGCTAAGATAAAATAAAATGACTTTTTATAAAAATATTTGATCAAAATAAAAATAAATTTAACTCATTAAAAATTATAAAGAAAAATAAATTTTCAAAGTTCTCTTCTCACTAGCTCAATGCAATTAGGAACTTTACTCTTTGCTGCTTTTCTCTTTCACTCATTTAATCTCAAAATGTTTTTACCCAAAAAAATGTACAGAAAAACAAAAGTAAAAAGAAAAAAACTTACTCGATAATTGTTCGTTGTGATATGCTAACATTTGGGTAACTTTAACTCTCGTCTCTAAATTGCAATTTTATTATTCTAGAAATTTCTTTTTCTCTGTCGTTCTCGTCTTTCTGTTTTTCTGAGTTTCTCGTGTTTAGCTTCGTCTTATACAACTATTTTTGTAAGCTCCAGCAAATCGATATATAATAATTTTAGATCTGAAAATAAATAAATTTATAAAAAAATTAATTAATTATAAAATAAGTAGTAAAATCATTTGTAGAAAGAATTTGAGGGCAAAAAAATTTATTGAAAAATCATTTATGAAATAATGTTTACAAGATTTGAATTTACGACTATTGAGATTAAAAAAAAAATAAAATTTTAGGAATCGAATTAGAAATTTTTAATTGCAAAAGGAAACATTCGAGGCATTCGAGGCAAAGTTTAGAATTTTTAACTTTGAAGTTATTTAACAAAATTTCAATTTCAATTCTTAAAAATTCATTGCAATTCAATATATTTAAAGATAAAATTTAATATTTTTTCCCTTTAAATATAAAAGAAAAAAAATAATTTTTGCATGAATCTCTGAGGTTTCTTTTTTTCTCGCTTTGCACTACACTTCAAAAAAAAGAATAAGAAGAAAAATCTTGGACTATATTTGAATTTATATTTAAATGTACACATAATATATGTATCAGAAGAGAAAGAAAGCGAGCGAGCAAGCGGCAGACATGAATGCTAGATAGACTGCATATTTATTCCAAACTCATCATATTGTTATGCAGACATAATGTGCTATATGCTGCTGCTTCTCTCTTGATTTCTTGTATAGAAAAATATATAAAATAATGCTTTTTGATGAACTTTTCATTCATTCATTCATTCTGCTTAAACCTCTAGTCTGGCATTTGAATGAATACATAAAAAAGGCAGAATGAGAAGGAAATCGATAAATCGATATTCATGTGGGAAAAGCAGCGTTTCAGCACATTTTTTTCTTCTCCTCCTTTAACATTTTTCTTCTTCTTTTGCCGCTTTATTTCGCTATTAAAACTCAAAATAGAAATGTTGTGAGCATGTGTACATAAAATGCCTCGTTTCATTTTGAAAACACAGAAAGAGAAAGAGAGAAAAAATCCCATTTTTTTTCTGAAAATTGCAATTTTAATTGAATGACCGATGCACGCGATGCTTGACCTCTAGATTAAATTTCATTTGCTTTTTTCTGTCTTTCATTTCAGTCGTACGACTAACTGTTAGGTCATTTTAATAGAGAGACGTAAAAATTCTTTTGAAATGCAGCAAACAAAAAAAGACTGCAAATGACTCGAAGCTGTCTTCGTTTAATTGATCAAATAAAAATTTTATTAAATGAAAAAAATTCCTCTTTATTAACATTTGGAATTTGGTTTTTTAGTTCAATAAAATTTTAAGTTACGTAAATTTTTTTCAAAAAGATTTGATTTTATCAAAATTTGCTTGAATTTATTTGAGTTTGTAAGCAAATACAAAAATTGTTAGCAAGTTTTAAAATGAATTTAAAAATTAATTTCAATTCTTATTGTAATTTTTATATACAAATTAGCGCACTATTGTTTTTTTAAAAAATTTAAAATTTTTTATTCTTTTTCGAAAAACCATGCTCAAAAAAATCTCAACAAAAAACTGAAATTCACGAATGATTTTTCAATTTTCCAAAAAAGAATTGAGTAAGACAGTAAAAAGACTGCGAACAATAAAAGAACATTATAAAAAATTTTCCCTCTCATTCTCAATTTTCAAATATCGACAGTTCAATTTAAACACTCAACGATTTAAGCTCATTCATCATTCATGAATATTTCAAAATTGCAACATTTCAAACGTAGACTTCTTTTGAGTTCTCTCTAACTAGTCGCCAATGCATAAGCTGCATAAATTATAAATTAGCACTAAATTGATTGGATAAAATATTCGTGAAAAACGATTTTTGGGGATAAAAATCTTTTATTGAATTTATTCATCGTTCTAACATGCATGAAAATGATTATAAAAAAAGTTTATCAATGCACCAGCATGCATAGTATAAAATAATGCAATTTTCTCCAAATATTCTCTAAAATATTCACAAATAATTTTAAATGTGCATAAATTGCTGATTTATATCATCCTGCTTTTTCTCTCTCTCTTGTTCGCTTGCTGTCTATCTTTTGCATTCATTATGAATCGCGGTACTAATTTTCGGGAATTAACGATTATCCACTCCAGCATAACTTTATTTTTTTGCCATTCAATGAAAATAAGTAGCAGCAACAACAAAGACTACATTGCATGACTTTATGCCGCTACCGCTATGCTTGCTCACTCACTCTCGTTTGTATATTGAGCTTTATTGTTTATTTTGACAATACACAAAAAAAAGAAGAGGCAACAGTCGATGCCGCACTTCAAAAGGAGAAATTAATAGCGTGATGAATTATTTTCTGATAGTCGTTTCGCACAATTTTGCTTTGCACACTAAAAATCAATTGATTTATGCTAAATTTCATCATTCAATATTTTGAATGAAAATTACATAAATAACTTTTTAATTCTTGTTAAATAAGATTTTTGTTAATTAAATTCTAAATTTAAATTTAAATAATTATAAAAGAATCTAATAATAAAAATTCAAATCTTAAGAATTAAGCAATTATATTAATATTATTAATATTTTATGTATTTTTTTGTTTTTTTTTTCTTTAATTTTAAGCAATGCAAAAACAGATACAACATATTTTAAAAAATTTTGCTCTAGGGTGGCTCAACAAATTCAAAATAAGCATTAAATTAAAACTTTAATAAGAAACTATAAAATAACGGAAATGATCAAAAAATAAATAATTTTTTTTTTTCAAAATTTGATTTTTTAGGCTTTAATTTTGCATTTAGAAAAGTTTTTGTATAATACATTAAAGTTCTTATAGCATTTTGATCATTGAAAATTTATTATTAACTATAGCATTTTCTTACTGGTTCATAAAAACATTTCAAACTAATTGCAATGGAAATTAATACAGAAAATCATTTTTAGTATTTGCAAGAGATAGAAACTTTGATAATTTTGATAAAGAAGCCGTTCAAAAAATTTCATTTTCTAGGCTACTTCATGCAAATTATCAAAAATCTGAGCTTGGTTTATTTGAATTATCACTGAAAGTCTTGATTTCAGTATAATTTAAAAATTAAATTTTTCAAATTCAAATTTTTGCTAAAATAACGAAAAATTTCTTTGTTAAGCTACTCTGGTGCTATTAATTTTAACATTTTTTATTCATAAATAATATTTTAACAGTGTCAATGAAGATGAGACAAAAAAATTTTATCATATATAAATAAAATTAATTGAGTTTATTGTAATAAAGTTTAATGTATGGCATTTAACCTCACTATAGTAACGAGTATGAAAAAAAGGAAGAAACATTTTTCATGTTTAAATGATTTATTCATTAATGGAGCGTAATTTTTCAATTTTCTCTCGCATAAAGAATACACGCAGAAAATTGCAGAAATGAAGTTGAAGGTAAGAGTTGTTCCTTGATTCTGATTATGATTATTATTATTCGTAGGCAGAACTCGAAGAAACTCATAAATAAAATTTTTGCATAACATGACATTTTTAAGTCAAAAAAAGCAGCAACAGCAATGAAGGAAGAAATTGGAGCATGAATAGAGTGAATGTATACACACATACTCGAGTATAGTCATAAGTTAATATTTATGTGTATATATGTAGAGCTAGTTGAAAAAAATTATTTTTTGGCGTGGATTCAGCTTTTCTGTTCTCTCTACTGTATGGGAGGGATTTAAAGAAAATCTCGAACGAAAGGCATTTAACCTACCTCCTTAACTCATCTTGCCTTCTCGTTTAGCGCGCATAAACATTGCATTGAAATTTTTAGAAAAAAAAAAGCGAATGCATGTTTATGAGATTTTGTTAAAATGATAGGCTAATAGCAGTGAATATTTTTAAAGCTCAATGAACTCGTGTATGTACATTTTCTCACTCACTTAATTTAGTTGATTCAAATATGTGACAGTTTTACTAAAGCTGATAATTTTTTTGACTGTTCTATAAATAATTTTAATCAGCGAATATTTCAAAATTGTTATAGGATCTTTGAAAAAATTAGAAAAATTCACATCAACACCTGAATAAGTTTAAGGCTCTTTCAAAAACATTAAAAGATTTCTAATGCCGCATCCTGAAAAAAATATTGCTACATTGAATAACTTTGACGGTCAATAGTCAGTGATGAATTATGAATTCAAAAAGTACTTGATAGATTTCACTGAATTTTAATTTAATCAGACATTTTAAAAAGGAAAGTCATAATGGGTCGAACAATTAATGGAATTGATTATTATTCATATTAGTTGAAATATCTAATCTTTTTTATATGGAAGAAAATGTTCAATGAACAAATATTTATGAAACTAAACTTGAGGTATGCACAATTTTACAAAAGAAAAATTCAAGAATTTGAACCAAGTTTAAATTTGACAAAAATAACTGCTAAAGACTATCAAAGATATAAAACGAAGACTATTGAGTTTTTTAATGATTCAAATGAAATTAACACATCAGAAATCAAACCTAGCCTTTGGCACTTTAAAAACATATATTAAGAGAATTGATGAGAAAATTGAAGAAAAAGGATTCAAAGGAATGGAAGAAATTCAAGATTACATGATTGATTTTGTATTTAGCTTAGATATTTAAAAGTATAAACTATTAAAAGAATTTAATGCCAAATCAAATTTTAATAATCAAACCATGACATCAGAAAAAAAAATCATAAGTTAGGTTTTTAAGAACAAACACAATATAATTTTGGATAAAGAAAAAAATTTCTTACAATGTTTTTAAAATGGAATTTTTTAATATTTCGTTGCTATATTTCTTTTAAAATTTTATGACAATAGCTCCAGTAAATTAAATCGAACTTTGCTTGAAAAGATTAACTCGAGTAATGAAATATCATTAATCAAGTAATTTTACTCAACCTTTACTAACTCATCCGATGATTTCGTGTTCTGATAAATTCTATAAATTTGAAAAGTCAAAGGTCATACAAAATAAAAAAGAATTATTTATAATAATATTAACGAAATATTTCATCATACATTTTAAAAGATGAGAATGAAAGCTTTTTTTTTGTTGTATAATTGTTATAATAATAAACAAAATTTAGATTTGATGATAAAAATAAATTTAATCATGAACATATGTTATTGTAATGTTTCTAACGAAGAAATAAGCCAAATTTTATATGTCAGATGAAAATAAATTTTTTTAAATCTATTTCGCCATTCTCATCAATTTTTATAGGCATGGGGACAAAGACAAACTTTTTATTTTTTATAAATTTTATTTTTTTCTATGTGTTCAAATAAAAAGCTATAAATTTTTTCTATACTGTCAACATAAATACTCAACTCAATTTCTTCCATTCACAGTCAGAGTGAGAAATTTAAAGCAAGATATAAATGAAATGACAATTTAAAAAGCTTCTCCACACGATACAAGCATCAGCAGCAATAGAAAAACTCTACACAATTTCCTTCTCTCCACACTCGACACATTTTCAATTTTCATTTCGTTAAAGTGCAATCAGTGATATTCACATCTCAAAAGAGCATTTTTCACTTTCAACATAATCCTCTCTCTCTCTCTCTATGTATAACAGCAGCAATTTGAAATAATTGAAATAAAGGTCAATCAAATGGAAATTCAAGTTTTTTTAGACTTCAATGTCAATTTCTAGAAGAAAATGATTCAGCAATAAAAAAATATTATTTAGTTTATTGATTTTTTTTTCTTTAACTTCTTTTGGGTAAAAATATGAAGGAGAATCGTAACTAATGGTGCGTTCAACTTTCTAATATAATTATTTTCTTCTCCTACCCATGAATGGTAGAAAAAGAAGGAAAATTTATTGCGACAATAAAATGAAGATGAGTAAAAGCAGAAAAAGGTCATTTGTGTTGTTTGAGGCTTTCAGTCATTCACTCATTTTTCTCTTATCGGTTATTGACGTTCATTTTAAATGACATGCTTTTAAATGTGAACAAGAGACAACATGAACAAAAGTAGATAAAAGTGTTAATTAAACAAAAATTCCTTTAGGCAATAAAAAAATTTTTTTCTTCTTCTTTTGTATATTTTTTACATGATGATGAGAATAGTAAAAAAATATTTTCAGAGATTGGAAAAATGAAATATTTAAAACTTTTGAAATTTTCAATTCTAATTGGTATTTTGTCAAAAAATTTATAAATCTACTAAAAGTCAATAGATAGAGTTACTCATTTGTAATCTGGAAGTTGTAAAATCAAATCTTATTGAAAATAAATATTTAATAATAATATTTTGGTATTTTTTGCACCTTTTGATCTTTTTAATTGTGAAATCAAATGCGAGAAATTTTTTATGTTTTAATAATAGAGACCTAATTTAATTTTACAATGACTTTACTTTACTAAAGTTAATTATTCCAAAATTTTTGTTAAAGATGTAATAAAATCTAATTTTGTGAGAATTTTCTTAGTAGAAATTGGACAATTGTACATTTTCTCAATATTTTCATTTTACTTAAAAGTCCATAAAATTTCCATACATTAAAAAATTCCAATTTAAATTTCAAAACTCTGGAAAAAATTTATTTTTTCAATATTGAATTTTGTCCAACATCGAATTTCCATCAGCCTCAAGAAAAGTCCTTTTTTGTGAACATTAAAACTTTTCTCTTTTTTCGTCTCCCTCTTGAAGAATAGTTTTTCATTAAGGGAGATTTTTATTCACAGCGTGAAACAAAAGAGCACAAAAAAGAAAGTTTTTTCTTGTATTTTATTTCATCTCCTTATTATTACGTCATTGTCATAATTACTATTGTTGAAGGAAAGATAGAGAAGAGAAAAAGTTTGCCATTAAGAGAAAATTTGTAACAATTTTTTATGCAAAAGAAAATTATATCGCCAGCGGTGTGATGTTAAAGTGTTGAGTAAATTTGATGATGAAGGGAAAATATTTAAATTGTTAGAGAAAATAAAATGAAAATTTCATGATAAAATCACAATTCTTAGTTAAGGGAGGAAATGAGAAAAAAGAAATTTATGAAAATTCATTTAATGGAAATTTTTTGTTAGAATTGAGCTAATTAAAGAAAAATTTTATACTAAAATTAGAATTAAACTTTTTTTTACAAAACCAATAATTAAAAACCTTTAAAAATCGTTAAAAATAAAAATTATTTAAATTTTTTTTAGAAATCTATAAAAATTTTTAAAATCAAATTGAATTTTACAAAAATTCCATAAACACTTTTATTTTGTCCTATTTGAAATCCATTGAATAAAAATAAATCACATTTCTATTATTAATTCCCAATCAAAATAAACAATCGCAAAAAAATATTGTCGACCTATTAAAAAGTCAAACTCAAATAAAAACTTTTTTGGAATCCAACTTCATTAAATAAAAAAGTGCAATCAACAAAAAAAGTCTTTAATTTATGTTTGTTTGTTAAACTGAATCATTTTAGCAACTTTTCCTTTTCACATAAAGCACTCAATGAAAAAAAGAGTGATTTAGAAGCGAGAAAGCTTTAATGAAATCTTCTAATTAACTAATCCCATTTTCATCACATTATGCCATAAGCACACTCACTCACAAATTGCACATGAAAGAGAAGTGAAATGAGAAGAAAAGTTTAAAGCAGTAGCAGCAGCACATGATGAATATGTGAAAAAGTCATGAAAATGAAAATTGCTCAAAGTTCAACATGAACTTTTTTTGCTTGCTTGCTTGCATGAATGTTTGTTTAGTTTAGCGAGAAAGAGAAAGAAAATGTTCAAAATTGAGTGGCTAAAAGAAGAACTCTAATCATAAATAAACTTGACTAAAGTCATTAATTTAAAAAAAAGCTTTCAACTAAGGCAGGAATAACGAAATAATTGAGAAATAATCTTCAATTTTAGCATGAGCAATAAAAAGAAATAATGATAATAATGAAACTAACACGAATTTCTTCTTTCACGGTTCAGGTGAAGCACAAACATGTTTTGGTATTTGCTCAAATCCCCATATGACGGTATTCAACATAAGAAAAAAAATCAACACCAGAGAAGTGTGTTAGAGCATAATAAAGCACATGTTCATTTCATAAAGTATGCACATGTATGCTAAAAACCTTACCAAAAGGTAAAGCACGGATCAAGCACAAATATGAAAGATTTTTTGAAGAAAAAAGAAAAATAGAAAAATTTCTTTCCATTTATTTCAAGTCCCGGATGAATAAACGAGTGAGAAAGTAAAGAAAAAAACGAGTGTTGTTCATTGATGATGATGTGATGAGAAGGAAAAAATTTTCAACCACTGAAATAAAAAGTAAGATAAAAAATAATAACAAAATATTTAAATGCATTTTTTAAAAAGTAAAAATTTAATAAAAGTTTATTTAACGTATTTTAAAAATTTAAATTATTTAAGTTTCAAAAAACAAAATGTTTAATTACATAAAAATGTTTTAAAATATTTTTCAGATTTTTTAACAAATTTAAAAACTTTAAAAGAAATTTTGCAGCACTTTTAGATTTATTTTTTAATTTTAAAAGTTTGAATTAAATTTGAATTCAAAATTTAATCAAAAAAGTTTTTGCAAAAATTTTTAATTTAACAGTTTTTTAAATTTTAAAAACATATTCAAGTTCAAGTTTTTTTCCACTCGTCAGAAATGAGCAGATTTTTCAAAAATATTTAGACAAATTGTCGAAAAAAATATTAAGATTCATAAAAACTATTTGCAACCCATTCTGCATACATTTTGCTTTTTTTTTTCAAAAGAGTGAACATTCAAGTGATTTGAAATTCTCTATAGAAATATTGCACCTGAGATTTCTGCTTCATTCACGACACAAAAAAGTTTTTATTTTTTAATCCTTCTATAATATTTTTTCTCTCTCAGAAGAAATTTCTTTCCTTAAGCTTTATGGATAAAAAGAGAGAGCGAAAAAAGTGAGAGAAAGAACTTGTCTGCTTATTGGTATGTACTTTCCACAAACATTCCACTTCGTCTTTTTTTCTAGCTTTTTTCTACTCATTCATTCATTTTAGTCATTCTGAAAAAAAATCACGCTTCGTAAAACATGCAAAAACAATTCTTAAAGTGTTTTCTATTTGTCTTTAAAAAATAAGTGCTTTTGTTGCACCAATGAAGGAAAAATTTCTAAGTGTGGTTAATTATTGAACTGAGTTTATTGATCGAGCTTGTTTGGAAAATAAAATAAGAATTTATTCTTGAACTTTTCAGTGATAAATAAATGACAATAAACAAATTTTGAATATATGAACATTACAAACATTTTTAATAATTTAGTAAATTTGGAAATAAATAAAATGAGAAATATTAGGATAAATATTTTTAGCGCATTTTCCATCATATTTAGAAAAAGGCGCTATTGTGCCCACTTTGTCTGTCTGTCTGTCTGTCTGTCTGTCTCCGTAACTAGTCTTTCAAAAAACGGTTTTTTACCAAACTTTTTGAAACCAATCTGTTGGTTCTGACTATGAGACTGGTGTAACGGAAGCTTTCCGCGAGATTCGTTCCCCATGCCGAGCTATGGCATGCATATGGTGGACGTCCATCACATGAACCAAAAAAACTTTTTTTCACCAAAAAATCTTATAATATCATAAAACATAGAAAAAACATGTCAGAAATGATTTTTGAACATTTGGACTCAAGTGTATGTTTTAGAGAAAGGATGTACAGACTTCAAAAAGGCCGGAATTTTTTTGAAACTTTCAATGAATTTTTAAACAAAACTAATCTGTTGCGGGAAAATGCGCTTTTAACACGTCACTGACGGTTAATATTACTGATTTTTTGCATTTTTAATAAGAACTTTTTGTTTTATTGTTTTAAAAATTTAAATTTTAAATACAAATTGTACTACAGTGAAAACAAGGATATTTACCGTACTTTGTTGGAACTTTTTAAAAAGTCTTCTAAGAATTGATTTATTCCTGGTAGTGTCAATCGAACCGTTAGAGAACTTCGAAAGAACTTCGAATGAACTTCAAAGAACTTTCGAAAGTTTTTGGGAATAGCAACTACGCATTTATTATTTTTAATTTTTAAAAATCGTTATTAAAAACAGTTTTTTAGGATCAAAAAATGGCATATTATTATTGTCTGTGCCTGAGTGCAAAACTCAAAACATCAGAGTGAACTATTGATTTGAATTTTGTTGATATTTTGAAAGCCTACAATGAAGAAAAAGATCAAACAAAAAATGTTGAAATGGATAACGTATATGATGATTATTATTTTATAAACTATATCAGATGAAGTATCATGGAATGATATTATGCATAACGATATTGAAAAGAATAGTTATATTTGCTGGATAAATGAAATTTTACCGTGCTTCTTGAAAATGATTTCATGTACACAATGTTATATCATTTTTGTCTCACCAAATGAATCATCATCAATAGAAGGTAAATTATTGAATTTTACAAAATAAACTTAATCAAACTATGGAATTGCATATTCCATCCAAGAAATTGATTGATTTTTGCAAATCATTAGAGTTTTTATATTCTGAATATTCTAAATATCCAGAGTGATGATTTGATATTATGAAAAGAATTTATACAGAAAAATATCCAAGACTTGAAAATGGATGAGGAACATTGTCCGATAACTTCAATTCAATTTGCAGAATACTATTTGAAATGTAGATTGAAGCATGGATTTAATAGTCGTCTGACTCATAAAGAACAAAACACGCAAGCAAATCATTGATCTAAAATTATTAAAAAAAATCAAAAGAAATTTGAACTATGTGAAATAAAACTAGTAAATACTTATCTGATATACTTTACATATGCAATTATAATTTTAAAAAGATATCACTAACAATATTTCTTTTTATTTTAACTTCACATTAAAATAAAATCAAACTTATTTTTTAGTTGTTTGTTTATTTTTTTTGTTTGATCGAATTTTTTTTTTCGAAAAAGGAATAAAAACTATGACGAAATTTTTTTAAATTATAACGGTCAATATAATCGATTTGACACTACCATGGATTTATTTATTTTAAATATGCAAAAAAGCGATTTGACAATCAAATATGAAATAAAATTTAGTAAAAATACTTAAAATTTGAGATTTAAATCTTAATTAATAAAACTATGTTGTTTAAAATAAATGTTTTTGCATCATTCAAGTTGAAATTTTTAACATAAAATAAATTTTAAAAATAAAAATTCTCATCATTTTTTTTATTTCTTCTTAAATTAATAAAGAATACCACGAATTTTAAAGTAAACTTAGGTAAAAGTGTCTAAACCTTTAAAAAAAATTCTGCCTTTTTCTTGCTTTAAAATCTTCCTAACACTACACACCCATAAATTATGTTCACTCGCTAATCTATTTTATTATTTTATGCTTTTAAATTCTTTTCTGTCATTTTTTCGCTTCTCTTTATTGTCATTGTCACTGTGCTGGTTTCAAAAAACAACAACATTTACTCGGGCTATTGTTTTACTAAAAATATTTAATTTTTCCTCATAACAAAACAAACTGAATAAAGTCTCTCTTTCAGATCATGCACACGCTTTTTTTTGTATATTTACATAGATATCTCTAAACAGCAAGTAAGCAAGTAAGAATATTGAATGGAAAGAGAGACAATTTGGGGTCAAATCCATTTTCAAGTAAAAACCACAGAGGCAGACCAAAGAGATGCTCTCAAAATATGTGTGTATGTTCATGCTCTGCTTGTGTCCCTTTCAAGTCTCAATTTTCTTTCAACCAAGGGGAAAAAAACTTCAAAACCACAAACACAGAAAAAAAGTTTCTTCTTCTTTATTCACTCTTGGTTTGCGCTCATTGTCAGAAATGAAAAAAATAATTTTTTTTGAGGGTTCTCATAGGCAGCCCACTTTTTTCTCTTACATACATAGATAAAGCACATCAGAAGCATACTATAGCCCTAATAGGGCAATGAAGCATGCAAGAGGGGCGAGAACTACTCGTTATCTACCGTCAAGAAATTATAATTATTATATGATAAAATATATGAATAAAGTTAGTTATTAATTACAAAATTATTATTAAGTTGTGTTAATTATTAAGTTAGTAGTGTTAAGATATAAATATAAGACCAGTTAGTGTGAATAAATAGTGAGATAGACCATAAAAGACATAAAAAGTGATAGGTGACACGTGTTCGTAAATTGATGTTCAAGTGTTGGTCGGTGAACTATATTCTCGATATTGTGAAGTCATAGAGTTAGATTGTGGTCGAGGTGCTGGATGGAATCCGCGTTTAATACAAACAATTTAGTGTATAGAGAGTTTGATAGTGTGATTGGACAATTTAGGCCATTAGTGAGCACACATACACAGATTTTTTGACCCTTTCGCAGAAGTTGGTTTTCATAGTAGTCAAGTGATTACCTTACGACTTCCGCTCTTACAAATTTAAACCCACAAAGCAATACGCTACAAGACTGGCGCCGAACTAGAGGCTTTCACGATCAAACCCAAAGACAATCACGAGAAACACCAGAAGAGAATCTTGAGTCAGTTCAACAGTTAAGTACTGGGCATTGGTCATCAAGACAAAGGAATACAGCCTCCCAAGAGGAGTGCTATGAGAATAGATTTCATTCGACGAATTATGCAAATACCAGAGAGAGGTTAGGTAGAAAGAGGGTAGCAAACAGCAGTAGTCAAGTCCTTGAAAGCGACTTACCCCCACAACAAAAATTTCAGAAGAAAAATAATAAGGATTGTCAGACGAATATTCCTATGGTTGTTGATGATACAGATCCAAGAATAAACATGGCAACTAATTTTGTTTCTCGTCCAAGACCTAATTTTCGTATTAAATATGATCATCTAAGTGAAAAATTGAAAGTATTGTGCAGAGTGATGAGAAAGATACCTGATACTGCCACTTTAGAGCAGATTAATGAACACCTAAGCAATGAATTTCTACAACATAATTTAAATGTTGACCATGCACGGTCATTTGAGAGAATTCGAGTTGTGGATGCTGTTTCAGCTATTCAAGATGCATGGCTTGATTTAATTTCATGGGATGTGAAAGAATGGAATGCAGAAGGAGCAAAAGAAAAAGCTCAGTCTCAATTAGAAGCATGTTTTGATCTCGTAATTAATATATGGCATCATCTTATCGTAGGTTCACTAGGCCTAGAAATGAATAATAAAGTTTAGAATACTGTTTATGAACTTGATTCTTTATATAATAAAATGTTGAATATATGTTACTTTTTACATATGAAGTCACCATTAGCTGCAAAGGGCATTTACAATCCTTTAATGCATAATTATGGAAACCCTTTGCATATGAATGAGCAAAGACAACCAAATGAAAATAATAATACAAACAATAATACAACACATTCCACAGATATGTCCTTTTCATTAAATACGTCAGGACCAAGTTTTTTCCAACCAAACCCGTCATCACAAGTACCTAGAGCTGGAGCTAGTACTTCGCAAACGCAACAATCATCGCGGGTGAATAGCACTCCAGTAAATAATAATCAAAATGCAAGGGCTGAAGCAAATCAAGCACCGCCCAACATGAGAGGAAGTGTTGAGCCAGAAGTGATGGAGAGAAGTCAGTTCATGCCTCGACGTTTTGATGATACAGAATTGAAAATAGTGAATACAATTAAATCATGGCCAAATAAATATGATGGCACTCAAGCTAACTTGGTACAATGTGTTGAATCCTGGATGCAAAGAACGACTGATATCATCACACCTGCAAAAGTTTTAAATAATATAGAATGGTTGTTGGAAGGAGACGCTTTAGCGTGGCATAAATTATTTGGAACTTCCATTCAAACGTGGGACGAGTATGTAGCTAGAATGCAGTCTTATATGAATAGAGGTAAATCACAACCAGAAATTGAAGCTGATTTCAATGATAGTCGTCATAACCAAAAACCACATGAAGACTATGTTTCTTATTATACAAGATTAAAAGCAATGTCGAATAAGTTAACGATTCCATTGACTGAAGAGAAACTTTATGAAAGAGTTAAAAGAGGGTTAAGAGCTGAATATTTTACATGTAGGATAACAGCTCGTGATTTGACAGATTTAATGGCAAAATGTGCAGATTTTGAAAACAGTAGAGTTTATAATGAAGAGTATGAAAGAGTCACATCATCTGAGTCGTATGAATGGATAAAGGATCATCAAAAGAGGGAAAGAGAGAATTTTTCGCGTAATAATCGTGGTAGATCACCCTTTAAACCGTTTCCAAGAAGAGAATCAGGCGATAATCGTCCAGGTTTTTCTGGAAGAAGAAACCCACGATGGGAACACCGAGAGTCTAATGAGAACAGAAAAATAGAAGGTCGACGATATTATAATATAAATGAATCATCAGGAGAGGAGGAAGAAGAGATCCCTGAATTAAGCAGAGGTGATGTGAGAGCGATGCACGAGTCGGATGAAGAGTTTGTAAATTTAAGAGGTGTAGAAGTTAGAGATTATGCACAAAAACTCAATATGACAAAAAGAGATTTTGAAAAATATCAGGCTAACCAGAGATGTTCCAATTGTCGTTATAGAGGACATACTATAGATCAATGTCCAGATGCGAAGAGAGGATTATGGTATGAGCATTGTCGAAAGTGCTATCGTCCTAAAGTTAGTACAGACAATTGCCCAAATTGTCAATTGCCAAAAAACTAAGAGGTAGAAATATTTCAGGGGACAAAATATTTCATAAAAAGATTGATAGTCCCAATGCTAATGAAAGAGAAGAAATAAATTTGTTGTGTCAATTATTTAAAAAATTGAAAATAAATTGTTCACATAAAAGAAAGAAGAAAGAAATTAGAGAAATTAATTTAACACATTTATATAATATAAAAGAAGAGCATGAAAAATGGAAAATTATTCCAAATGTGATGGAACGAACTGATGGTAGTCAACTTTTACTAAAATGTAATATTATAGATTTAGAAGTGAGTTGTTTATTAGATACTGGTGCTGAGATTTCTGTTTTGGGACAAGGGTCGGAAGAAATAATAAAAAAGGCACAATCTCTGCCTATTGATCGTAAAATTAATATAATAACAGCAGGAGGAGAAAAACATGCCGGAACGATAAAAAGATTACCAGTACATTATGAGAATGAAACTAAATTAATACAATTTATACATGCCCCTTCAATTAAGGTTCCTATAGCACTTGGAATGAATTTCTTTAATGCATGGGGAATTAAGTTAATGAGGAAAAAGAGTAGAGAAATATTTAAAATGTGTGTAGAAAATAATGATTCAGAGGTGGAAAATGATTCGGCTAATGAAGATAGTGGGAATGAAGAGCAAGAGGAGGCTTATGAATTAACAAAAGAAGAGAAATTGAAAGTAGAGGAAGCATTGAGGGACATTAGGTTTTCAGATGGTGATGTTATTGGATTGCAGAGAGTGATACAACATCATATTGATACAGGTGATGCCGAGCCAATTTTTAGTTTACCATATCGCTACAATCCAAATGTAAAAGAAAAAATACAAGCGATCATTGAGCGATGGCTCGCACTGGGTGTTATTGAACCATCAATAAGTAATTGGAGATTACCAATTATAACTGTATTGAAATCTGATAAAAGCCTAAGATTATGTTTAGATGCGCGAAAATTGAATGCTATAACGAAAAAAGATTTACACATGCCACCGAATGTTCTACATAAAATAGGAAATTTACCCCAGCATGCAAAATATTTTCTTAGATTAGATTTTAATGAGGCCTTTTTGCAAACTGAATTGTCAAAAGAATCGCGTAAAAAGACAGCGTTCGCACTGCCGGGTATAGGAGAGTATCAATTTGTTCGTATGCCGTTTGGGTTAACAAATTCACCCGCCACTCAATCAAGATTAATGGAGAAAATTTTTGAAGGTGTCAATACAGATTATGTGTCGCATTATTTAGATGATGTTATAATTATGGGACATTCCTTTACGCATTTAATTGAAAATATAAAAATAGTCGCAAAAAAATTAAATGAATGGGGCCTAACTGTTAGTAGAAAGAAAACTAGTTCAGTATTGAGATCTGTTCGAATTCTAGGTCATGTTGTTGATGAGAGAGGGATTCATGTGGACGAGAGAAAGACACGAGCTGTGATGAAATGGCAAAAGCCAATGACTGGTAAAGAAATGCAAAGATTTCTAGGATTTTGCAATTGGTATAGACGGTTTATAAAAAATTATGCGGAAATGGCAGCGCCATTATATGAAATCTGTAATAAAAAGAAAATTAAAGCGGAAGATTGGTCAGAAGTCCGCAATAAACAATTCGAGAAATTAAAGAAATGTATGTGTAATGCGCCCGTGTTAAGAACCCCCGATTGGACGAAAAAAATGATTATTCAAACTGATGCAAGTGATGATGGAATAGGTGCTGTACTGGCCCAAATAGATAATGAAGGTAATGAATACGTTATCGAGTATTATAGCTATTCTTTCAAAAAGAATGAAAAGAAATATACTGCTACCGAAAAAGAGATGTTAGCAGTGATAAAAGCCACTCGAAAATTTAAATACTATATTGAATATAATGAACTTATGATAATTTCGGACCATCATGCACTTAAATATTTGACAAAAATGAAGCTATTGAATGGAAGACTGGCGAGGTGGATTTTAGAACTTCAGCCTTATGTGAATAAAATAGTGCACCGTGCAGGAAAGTTGATGACAGTAGCAGATGCAATCTCGCGAGCTAGGTACGATTCCATGTATGAATCTAATTTGAGAACTATAGATAGTCAGGATGTTTCATGGTATGACGAATTTATAGAAGAAATTATTGAAAATGCGGATAATTACCCTCAATATGTCGTACAGAATGAAAAAATTTTTAAGAAAATTCCTTGGAAAAGAAATGAATTAGATGATGACTACAAAGAAATTCCACGCACCGAAAAAATAGTAGAAATTATAAAGAAAGCACATGAGAAAACATGTCATGCAGGATTAAAAGGAACATGGTATGAAGTGGCGAAATATTATTGGTGGCCTAACATGAAAAATGACATTAGAGAGCAGTTAGACACATGCACTTCGTGTGCAAGTGTAAAATTTCCAAACTATAATTTAAGAGCGCCACTTGGTACATGTAGAGTGCCTAACAATACGATGGAAGCATTGAGTATTGATATCAAAGGGACCTTACCACGAGCAGGTATAATGCAATATCGAAACATAATAACAGTTATTGATCTACTTTCGCGATTCGCATGGGCAAAGAGAGTTACCGATTGTACGAGTAATAAAATTAAACAGTTCCTTGAAGAGATCTTTAATGATCAACAAACAACGCCGAAATATTTATATCATGACAATGGAAAAGTTTTTATTTCACATGATTTTCAAGAATTCTTAAGACGAAAGAATATCAGGTCATTACCAACAGCTACTCACCATCCACAAGCGAATCCAGTTGAACGTTTCAATAGAAATCTTACACAAGCAATCCGTTTTGAAATTATAAAAAATGTCAACAGACATAATGTTTGGGCCACTGCGTTGAATGAAATTGTTAGAAATTTAAATGAGCGAGTAAATGCGGTAACTGGATATGCTCCTTACGAAGTACATTATGGTAGAATTCCTGATCCTATGACATATGCAGATGCACCTAAAAATGATGAAATACATAAGAAAATAAAAGAAATTGCTAGGAAAAGAACGATACTACGCTATTTGCAGAATAGGAAACAATTCAATGAAAGAGCGTTTCGTCGCGACTTCCAAGTTGGAGAATTAGTGATGGTAAGAATTTTTCACTTGTCAAACACTGAGAAAAGCGTCACGGGTAAGTTATTTCCACCATATAACTTGGCGAAAGTTGTTGCAAAAATTTCTGCACATGACTATAAAGTCAAAAAACTCAACAATGACGAAGTTGTTGTAAATACCAAGCACTTAAAGAATATATCCACACGATTACAAGAAAAGTTAGCCTATTTATTTGAAACTAATGATGCTTAAAACAATTTTTATATAAATTTCAAAAGTGCTGACAAATTTTGAAAATTTGCCGAAACAAAACTAAATACCCCTAGGGATCTTCAACTTTAGCATTTAAATTTAACCAAAATATTTGATCGCGTGTTCATTAATATGGTCGTCAATAGGGAGATAATTGCAAAACATTTGCCAGTGACATTAAAATTGTCAGAAGTGGTTCGCGAATTAGAACGATTTGGAGAAATTACGAGAGCACGAATGGATGAACAGAAACGACGCAATTACTCAAAAGTAAATTTTTTCGTCACTTATGCTGAGAGAGTAGGAGCAGAACGTGCATTAGAGGCGGAAAATGTGTCAATAAAAGGACAAAAATACAAATTGGAAGAAATTAAACGGCTCATGAAAGACAGGTTGACTGTAAAGAAGGATCATGGAAGGGAGAACAAAAATTTTCGGGAGCGCCGCCATTAGGGTCATGAAAATGAATTTTAATTGCATTAAAATTCTGATGAATAAGGGGCGTATAGCCCTAATAGGGCAATGAAGCATGCAAGAGGGGCGAGAACTACTCGTTATCTACCGTCAAGAAATTATAATTATTATATGATAAAATATATGAATAAAGTTAGTTATTAATTACAAAATTATTATTAAGTTGTGTTAATTATTAAGTTAGTAGTGTTAAGATATAAATATAAGACCAGTTAGTGTGAATAAATAGTGAGATAGACCATAAAAGACATAAAAAGTGATAGGTGACACGTGTTCGTAAATTGATGTCAAGTGTTGGTCGTGAACTATATTCTCGATATTGTGAAGTCATAGAGTTAGATTGTGGTCGAGGTGCTGGATGGAATCCGCGTTTAATACAAACAATTAGTGTGTATAGAGAGTTTGATAGTGTGATTGGACAATTTAGGCCATTAGTGAGCACACATACACAGATTTTTGACCCTTTCGCAGAAGTTGGTTTTCATAGTAGTCAAGTGATACCTACGACTTCCGCTCTTACAAATTTAAACCCACAAAGCAATACGCTACAATACATTCCCGTTCTCACATATACAAAAAAAGCAAGCAAAAGAAGAAGAAATTGGCATGAAAAAAAAGCAGGAAAATTATTTTCATTTTAATACGAACTTTAGTCGAAGGTCTTTTTACGGAAGGAGAAAGCAAAATGATGATGATTATATGAGTTCATACATATGATG
Source organism: Polypedilum vanderplanki (assembly GCA_018290095.1). Classification (NCBI taxonomy): domain Eukaryota; kingdom Metazoa; phylum Arthropoda; class Insecta; order Diptera; family Chironomidae; genus Polypedilum; species Polypedilum vanderplanki. Next base: position 30,562,629 of record CM031380.1, on the reverse strand, counting down.
AAGCTCATCCTTCTTCTAACTTTTACTTATATAAGTCCAAAAGATATCTTTTGAGAAAAATTTTAATTCTTGATGTTCTCTTTTAAAATATAATGAGTTATCTAAATAGACAAAGTAGAGCATATGTGAATTGAAGAAGAAAAGCTCCTTTATTATTTAATAGAGAATCTCTGCTGGTTTTTTGTTAAACAAGATTGAAAGTTTTTCTTCTTCTTTTCATGAAAAATTTCTCTTTATTTTACTATCATAAATATTGATAAGAAAAACCATTGAAAAATGGAAATAAAACTTAGGATGATTTCTAATTATATAATGTAATTCTTTGACTTATGGACCTGTTTTGAAAATTATAATAACGAAAAATTAGAGTTTTTTTAAAAAAAGTAAACAATAAAATTAAAGTTTTTATTCATTTTCTAAAAGTTTCTAAATTTATAAACTTTTCAGGTAGTTCTAAACTTAAAATTAACTTTACTTCTATCAAATTCCTAAATTATCATGTAAAATCAAATTCAACTTTCATTCGAACAGTTTAAAAATTAAAATGGGAAAGATTTGAAAAAAGTTTTTTTATCTATCAATTGTTCTATTTTTTTTTCAAACTTTTGTTGATGGCACAAAATATGAAATTTCTATGAAATTTTGAGTGCGGAGTTTTTGAATCTTTTGGAACCACCAACCAGTGCCAATAACTTGCCATTGTTCATAAACATCACTTCAGAAAAAAAATTTAAACGAGGTTTTCAGAAGAATATTACCAACGACGATTTTGAGTATTTTTTCTGGTGATAACATCTTTTGGTGCAGCGATATAAGAGGAAATTTTGAAAAATGGTTCAAAAATGTAGGAACAGATTCAAACATTATTATAAGCATTGAATCTTTGAAAACCTCAAATTTTTGAGAAATTCCATCCTGAAGAAACTAAATTTTGAAAAGTATCAAAAACTATCACGGGCAGTTAATGTTGAGACCTAAGCTGACTAATCGAAATGAATCTGCAAGTCTTTTAAAATCGCTTTTGAAATTCTGAATTTAGATAAAATAATTAACAGTACTTGGGAAGTGTTTGTTAACTTTTTTCATTTAACTGTATATAAAACAATTAAAATCTTCCAAAATTAACAAAATATCTGAGAGAAGAATTGATGATCTAGCCTTTTGATGAAAGTTTGGAAAAAGCATTAAACCTTTCAGTCTGATCGTTTCTCACAGTATAGATTTGAAGGAAATTGAAATGAGAATTTGCTCCTAAAATGCCAATTGGAAAAGAAATCTTAATAACAGAATTTCATCGTTCTTTTGCAAATCATATGATGAAGATAACAAAAAAATTCGCAATTTAAAGGGTGAAAAAATTATTCACGTTCTTAATTTGAAGAACCAATCCGATTATAAAGATTTGCCATATAAACTGTACATGATATAATTATTTTGAGTATTAATTGAATAAGTTTGGTAGAATTTATTGTTCGAAGTAAAAGACTGCAAGCTTGGATCTTGGAATTAGCCTGAATAATAATATAAAATCTTTGAAGTTTTGTAAGTGTTTTTTTTCTTAAAAATTAAGTGTTTGAAGATATTCTTACAAGTTTGTACTTTGGCATTTCAAAAAATTGTAAAAAAGA